>VDFB02026320.1:13015531-13079437 GCA_007258455.2 Sequoia sempervirens | reverse complement strand
GGTCCTATCCGCTTAGGTTCAAACTACCTCTTTCTCTCATGCTGTTTGATTTCTAGGGTTTTCCCTCAGGACCAAGTCTCCTCGATTCGAAGACTCTAGGCTTTTAACCCTATGATTACGGTGTAGTTCCCAGACATTCTCATACATAGGCCGCCAAATGATTGACAGCCTTGTTGTCGACGTTCATCAAGTAGCTCTAATTCTTGAAGCCTAGAGATCCTATAATCTTCATCTAAAATGAGTCCCTTTAGTGAAACTCGAAGGGATGGAATTTCTACCTCAATAGGTAATATTGCCTCTGATCCATAAACAAGAGCATATGGTGTAGCTCCTGTTGGTGTTCTGATGCTAGTCTTGTAAGCCCAAAGAGCAGGGTTAAGCTGAATGTGCCAATCATGCCCTACCTCATTTACAGTTTTCTTGAGAATCTTTAGGATTGTTTTGTTGGAAGCTTTTGCCTGTCCATTACCTTGAGGGTAATATGGGGTTGAATAACGATGTTGGATGTGAAACTTTTCACACAGTTCTTGGACATCTTGGTTCTTGAAAGGCCTGCCATTATCTGTGATGATTGACTGGGGTATCCCATATCTACAAATGAGATAATTAAGTATGAAAGATGATATTTCCTTTCCAGTGATTGTGGTTAAGGGAACCGCCTCCACCCATTTTGTAAAATATTCGGTTGCTGTGATAATGAACTTGTGTCCATTAGATGAAGATGGGTGAATTTTCCCTACCAGGTCTAATCCCCACTGACAGAAAGGCCATGTAGTTGCAAATGGATGTAGCTCCTACGCTGGTGCATGTATAAGATTGCCATGGATCTGGCATTTTGAACATCTTTTGACAAACTAATAAGACTCTTGCTCCATGTGTGGCCAATAATACCCCAAACGAAGGAGTTTCTTGGCTAAAGATAATCCACTTGAATGTGTACCACAAATTCCTTCATGGACCTCGTGTAAAGCGGAAGCGGATTCGTCATGTTCTAAACAATGTAAAAGAGTACCATCTAGGCCTCAACGGTAAAGGGTGTCAGCAATAATGGTATGTTTGGTGGATTGGCGTATGAAGTTGCGCTTTGGTTGCGAGAAAGATCTGGCGGTAAGATATTATCTTTCAAATAAGTATAAATGTCTCCATAAATGGAAGATTGGGCACTATCCAAAAGGCTTATGGTTTGGGATTTGGGATTTGCGTATGCAGGATTTGATACTTGTTCTACAATAAATCGATAATGATCTTGCGTTTCAGGCATTTGTAGAAGAGATGCTATTGTGGCCATGGCATCTGCTGCTTTGTTCTCTGATCTTGGTATCTACTCAAATTTGATTTCTATGAAGTACTTTCTTAGGTCATCCACCAGCCTCTTGTATAAAATTAGTGTGTCATCCTTAGTTTGATAATCATTGTTGACTTGGTAGATGATTAACTGGGAGTCTCCATACACCTGTAGTTCTGTGATTTTCCATTCAATAGCCACTTTTATTCCAAGGATCAAAGCTTCATATTCTGCCACATTGTTAGTGCAACAGAAGGTAAGCCTGTATGATCATGGAATTGTGTTCCCAATAGGTGTGACAAATAGAATTCCTGCCCCTGATCCATGTTGTGTGTAGGATCCATCGAAGTAGAGTTGCCATGGTTGTGTTGTAATGTTGAGGATGTCCGCATCGGGAAATTCCATGGTCATAGGATGACTGTCTGATAATGGAGCTTCTGCTAATTGATCGGCGATGACTTGTCCTTTGATAGCTCGCCTTTCAACATATTGAATATCAAACTCACTAAGGAGCATGGCCCACTTTGCCAACCTTCCTGTTAAAGCTGCTTTGCTCAGTAAGTACTTGAGAGGATCAATTTTTGCAACGAGCTTGATGGTGTGAGTGAGCATATAGTGTCACAATTTTTGTGTTGCAAATACTACTGCTAAGCATGATTTTTCAATGAAGGTGTAGTTTACTTCATGTTTACTTCATGTCCATTGAGTGTCCTGCTGATATAGTATATAGCCTGCTCCTTTCCTTCTTTATCCTCTTGTGCTAGCAAGGCTCCTAAACATCCACAAGTTAAGTATATAGCAACAATGGTTTGTCTCTCATCGGGTGGTACTCAAGATTGGTGGTGTCACCGATAATGCTTGATTTGATTGAAAGTACCTCACACCTGTTAATCCATTTAAAAGTACATTTTTATGCAAAAGATGGTTGAATGGATGACACCGATCTGCTAGTTGAGAGATGAATCTTCTGATGGACTATAGTCGGCCTTGTAGAGATCTTAATGTACTGATATTCTTAGGAGGTGGCATTTCCATAATGGCTTTAACTTTTGCTGGATCTACTTCAATTCCTTTTGTAGAAACTATGTATCCAAGGAGTTTTGTTGATGTTACTCCAAAGGCACATTTCTTAGGATTCAATCTGACTTTGAATTTTTCCAACCTGTCAAATATTTTGGCCAATATCTCTAGATGTCCTTCTCTGGTGTAATATTTGGCTAAGATGTCATCCACATAGTCCTCCATGAAGGTATGCATCATGTCATGGAAGATTGTTGTCATAGACGCCGTATGTAGCTCCTCGTGATTCTTTAACCCAAAGGCATGATGTTCCAAAGAAAAGGCACCTTATGGACATAAATGCCGTATTTTTCTTATCTTCAGTGATATCTTGATTTGATTGTATCCTAAAAATCCATCCACGAGATAACATTTGATGGCTAGCTTCCGTTAGATCACAACAAGCGTCTATGTTTGGTAAGGAAAATCATCCTTGCATGGCGTTTTATTTAAATCCCAAAAACGCGACATATTCTAAATAATGCGAAGCTATCCCCCGGCTTTGAAACAGCAATGTTGATATCCATTCCAGATAATTGTAATAGGATCCCTAGAAGTAACCGATCTAGTGCAGTTTCTTTTAAATCATTTTTTGAATTTCAATAATGCAAATAGCGTGGATGTATTTTTCTTAGCTTTGTTTTTACCTAGTTTTAGTGCTACCGGTAAGTGACAAGTGATATAATGGTGACTTGCGTTCAAGCTCCTGCATGTCGAGTATGACCAAGCAAAAATTGATGCATCGTTTCTTAAAGAATTTGATAAAAATATGGCTTTTTCAGACCGCTTATGGAAGCTCCGCATTCTTTGCCGCGTAGCTAATATTAATAGACTGTGGGGTCTGGACAATCGTGATGTGATCTTCATGGTAATGCCGCGATGACAAGCCGCAACCCCATCCCTTGTTCTCGCTGAGGTTTTCGCCATCGGATGCATTCTTTGTTTTTACTATTTTAGGATCAAATACTGCCATAGAATGGTTTTCACCATCAGATCCATTTTTTTCTTTCATATTTTTGCAACTGGAAGGTTGGCATCCTCCTACCTAAAAGCATCGTTAAAAGAAGTATTGGTAGAACAAGTATCGGATTCCTCACAGCAAAGGTAGTTGATAATGGCGGAATCATTGTCAAAAACAGGGAGGTCAATAGGGTGTTGGGGTTCCCATTCGATAAGCTCGGGATGTAGTAAAGGCAACGAATCATTAGATGGGTTGAGGTCAGCGATTGTGAAAGCTCGGACGGAAATGTCATCTAGGTTGTTTGTGGTTATGTCGAGGCCTACAAAGGTATTTTCTTCCACATCATTTATCTCAATCGATGTCCGTTCATCTTCACTTGAGTCATCGAAATTTTGTGTTTCATAGACAATAGGATTAAAGCTTGAGCTTTGACCCTCCTCGTGTTTGGGGGTATACTTTTTGATAATGTCAATCTGAATATCCTCATAGGAAACATCTGATAAGTTGTCCCACTCATACTCATTTGAATCCGTTTCAGAGTTACCTCTTATTTGAAGAATACGCTCCACAGTTCTATTGGTGATTTCTGCTCTTGCTTTTTCTGTGTATCCTAGTCCAGTTTTGCCATTCTGCTGAATTGTGAGGACTTGGATTGGTTCTGTCACACTTTGTTTCCCTCGATCAAGAGATCCTTGTTCTGCTACATATCCTAGTCCCGTTTTATCCTTATGTTGGATCGTAAGAGGCTGGATTGGTTCTGTTATGCCTTGTTTCCTTAACCCGAGAGGTCCCTGTCCTGAATATCCCATCTTCTCCAGAATAGTTTTTCCTTTTCCATATTGATTTGTCTCTATGATGTTACTTGTGGAAGCGGAAGCTTCCTCATCCTTATAAAGCCAATTTAGTATGGCCTTATCTTCTGATTCTTCATCTAAGCTCCCAACTTTTACAAATCTGCCATCTAATGTTGTTGTAGATTGTTCTGAATTGTGGGTGTTTGTAGATGGCTGTCCATACGTTTGTAAGGGGGGTAACATTTGTGATAGTTGAAATGAGTGTCCTACACCATATTCACTTATTCCTTCATCACTCATCTGTACTTCTTTGGTGAATTGATGTGAGAGTGGAGCCAATTGCTCTTCAACATTTGAAGGGTTAGATTGTGCCACCCTTATCTCTTGTGATTTTTGTTGTTTTGGAAGCCACTTTGAAATGAAGCTTGCTGTTGCTCACTATCTGATGTGCCAACTTCTCTATTGTTAGGTATGAATGTATCCTGAGATGTCTTCAATGCATGACAAGCTTGGGTGTCATTGTAGTCTGCTGTGATTGTCACCTCCTATCCATTGACGGGAAATTTTAGGCATTGATGATAAGTAGAAGGTACTGCTTGCATATCATGGATCCAAGGGCGTCCCAATAGTATGTTGTATGTTAGTTCTCTATCTAAAACTTGGCAAACCACTTTTTGGACAATAGGCCCAACTTGAATGGGTAATATGATCAACCCTTTAGAGGACCTTTCTTCCTCATCATATGCTTTGATTGTGATTTTTCTTCTTGTATCAATGGCTTCATCTGAGTATCCTAGTGCACGAATCAGTTTTAAGGTACAAATATTTAAACCAGCCCCTCCATCTATCAGGACACGCTTTACACGATGTTTATGGATAAGGACTTCAATGTGAAGGGCGGAATTGTGCGGATGGGTGAGTGATACATCATCATGTTCGGAAAATGAAAGGCAATGAGGTGCAGATAGATGTCCCACCATAGCTTGGAATTGACACACATCCACATTGTTAGGTACCGTAGTTGATACAAGAGCTTGTTCAAGAACCTCTTTGTGTGATGGGGAAATCTTCAAAAGTTCCAAGATTGATATTTGTGCCGGTATTTTCTGCAATTGATCGATGAGATTATATTGATTGGAGGGAGGATCCACTGATGGGGATGATATTGATGCTCCTTTCAATATAACTTTGGATTGTGCCCTTGTTGTGGCATTAACCGGTTGGTATTCTTGTTTCCCTTTGAGTGTGATTACATTGATTTGGTTTTCAGAGTTATCCATATGTTGTACCAAATTGGTAGATGTAATGTCATTGTTCTGATTGATTTGGTTGCATAACTCTTCATCCTCCTTGGTAGCGGACAAACAAAGGATTGTTGTGTCATAAACATAACCAACATTTTTACCTTTGGTGTTTGCGGAAGAAGATTCTCCCTTCTGATAATTGGGTAGAGGATTTTTGAATGTTGTATGATCTTTGTTTGTTTGAGGGCCCTCTACAAATACTTTCTTTTGATCTATGAGGTCTTGTACCGCATGTTTTAATTGCCAACAGTTTTCAGTCATGTGGCCTTTATTTTGATGATAGTGACAGTAATGTAAGTCATTCCACCATGATGGTTTGACTTCAGGGTCCCAATTTCTAGCCTCTTGTACTTGAATGAGTTTTTCGTCTAAAAGCTCTTTGAGGACTGATTCCAATGATTTCCCTAACGGTGTGAATTTTCGTTTATTGGAGGGTCGTTAAAATGATTGGGTTTTTGTTTCTCCACTGTTTTGATTATTTCCTTGATCACTACTTTGTTTGACATTAAAACCATTGTTTTGTTTGTTTGTAGTGGTGGGTGTCAAGGTGAATACTGGTTTAGGTGTATGTGTATCGATCATGGTATCAATATTCTTGTTCTTTTGCCAGAATCTTGGCTTTTCGTTGTTGTTGTTAGAGGAATGGTTATTGTTTGAACCTTCAATGAAGTGTTTGATTGTTCCTCTTTTGATTAGAGCTCTTCAATTTTGAGCCCCTTTTCGATAACTTGTTCAAATGTGGATGGACATTGTAAGTCCAATTTGTAATTCATGTCATCTACTAAGTTATCAATGAACATCTCTATCTTCTCCTCTTTAGGAATAGATCTAGGGTATTTAGCAAATAGCCTTCTCCATCGTTGGAGAAAGGAAAGAAATTTTTCACCTTTTGCTTGTTTAGTGTTGTAGAGTTCTTTTAAGGTTACCCCATGTTAGATGTTGAATGAGAAGTGTGTAATGAACCTATTGATTAGTTCTTCAAAGGATTGAATCCCAGGTTCCAATTTAGAAAACCACTCCATGCAAGTGTTTCCTAAGCTTCTTGGAAATAATCGTAGTAAGTAAGAGTCCTCGTGTGCGAACTCTATGCTCATAGCTCGAAATTCCCGTACGTGATCAAACGGATCAGTTCTCCCATTGTATTTGTTGTATGTTGGGTACTCACAATACCTTGGAAATGGTATCATGTTAATGCTTGAGTCAAATGGATAAGGGAAAATGTCTTGCAATAAATATCTCTTTGTTGGCCCTTGTTGGATATTTTGGAACTGTAATTGCAATTGTTGGATTTGTCTTGTCAAAGCATCTATTTGATTTGGATTTTCTATACTAGTTGAGTTAGGTGTGGCTGTTTCCTTGAGTTGATTGACATCAAAGTCTTTAGGAAGTTTAGCACCTTTGTCAGCTAATAGTAGAAGATACTTTTCCATGTCTTGCTCTAGCATCTTTTCCATAAATTTATGGAAATGAGGGTCTTGTTGAACTTTCTCGATTTCCTCTGTAGTTATTTCTTTCTCATGTGAGTTAATAAGAGGATCAGTGTTGCTATATCGTCCCCAAGGGTTTTCTTCAGCCATGGCTGCTATTCTTTCGTTTTCTTGTTCTTGTTGTTTTTGATATGCTGCTCGTGTGAAAATAGGCATACAAACGTTTAAATTTTTATTCTAGACTTTGATCTTGGATTTGATTGGATAAGTGTCAAGTTTGTTGATTTAAAATCTGATTTAGTTTTATCTAGTTTCATGATGGAAGGATGATAAAATCTTTGATAGGGAAACTTTGATAGAAAATCTCAGATTTTGGTGATAATGACACTATGCAAGATGCTGCAAGATCTAGGTGTAGGGGTAAAGCTTTCCCTTTGTGTAACTTAAGTGTTCTGGACTGTGAAAAAAAAATGTTCTGGACTGATGAAAACCTTGTTATCGATATGGGTAAATTGACAAAATGTCCTATTAACTCTCTGTTTTTCTGACTTTATGGCGCGCTAAAACAGAGACCGGGCGCACTAAAATAGATACTAGGAGCACTAAAACAGAGACCATACGCGCTAAAACAGAGACCGGGCGCGCTGAAACAGAGACCAAGCGCGCTAAAACAGAGACCAGGCACGCTGAAACAGAGATCGGGCGCGCTAAAACAGAGATTGGGCGTGCTGAGACAGAGACCAGGAGCGCTAAAACAGAGACCAGGCGCGTTGAAACAGAACCTTAAGGCATTTAAGATAGAAAAACTATCTTATTCTATGAAACTCACTTGGCCTGGTATCATATTGGATGGCTGGTTGTGGGATGTATTCTAGACGAATTCTCTGACTGTGATTGTGGTGTTGCCTAAGAGCTCTTCTTTGGAAATATGCTTGTGAATCTAAGGGAGCTACAGCGTAGTCGTCTGTATAACCTCTAGAGAAATCGTGATACCTATGAATGAAAGTCCTATGTTGGAGTAGAACTTTCCTGCTTTGATACAGAAATCGTTGTTTTCTTAGGAGTTTTTTGTATGCAAGTGTTTTCTTTGGTTTTCGAATTCGTTTGGCAAGAGATTTCTTGACAAACTTGGTGGATACCCAATCTTGAATCATGAGAAATCCACAAGTGCGTTGATTTTAAGGATTTTTGTGATGATCTTATCTGAGTTTAATGATAGAAAACACAGCAATCAAGAATAGAATGGTTGTCTTTTAAAAATCCTAAAATCTAAACAAATAGTGTATGTTCTCAAGAATCAATGATTCTTCTTGATTTTCACTGGTTTGATAACAAGATAAAACACTTCAAATAGACTCACTCCTAGAGATAAAAGGTCATCGTTATATACTTGAACGGCCCACAGCTTGGAATTGCGTCGACTCACACAGCCATGTCACCCCCTAGAGGGCGCCCGTGTTTTTGTCTTTTCCAGGTCGCGTGCTTCAGTGTGGAAGTGGATACTGGATCCTGACAACAGTCCTTGTAGCAATTATATGGTAGGTGCTTGAGGTAGATTCTTCCCGCCCACGCACGCCCTAAGTATTACAATGTTGATGACAGTGCTTCTATTTCTGGGTTCTTAGATGGGGTTTCTGCCGTTGGTGGGAAAATGGATAAAACTCCCTCGAGGGAGACCTCCCAATCTTTAAAACCAAAGATTTTGGGATGGTTATCACGCACTTCTATTGAAGAGGTTTCCCCAAATTCGCATAAATTTTAAGTGGGTTGGAATACCATGGCTTTTGGTGTCCCCTTTCGAGAATTCGTTCCCGTAGGGTGAGTACTTTTTCCCACTACGGCAGGCCTGTCTAAAGGTTTTAAGAAAGCTTAAAATGCATAAAGTAATAGTGAGTCTGGTATTTTGATGCACCCAGTTAAGGGGAGAGCATAAACCTATCACCCAAACATAGCAAAAAAAATGTTGTTCTTTTTTTAAAACCCAAAAGACAAGTGATTTACTCTAATGGAGATATTGCTCCATGATAAGCATGATGTTCAATTTTTAAACTGCAAAAAGAAATGTGACGTTTCTATCCTAGGATTGGTAAATTTTAATCCATTTCTATCCTATGATTGGTAAATTTTTAACCATTTCTATCCTAGGATTGGTAAATTTTAACTGTTTCTATCCTAGGATTGGTAAATTTTAACCAAACAAAAAGACATAAAAATGTCAGCCCACTGAGATAGCGTTGGATCAGGATGAAAGGAAATGATTTTAAAAGATGAAAATTGGCAGTGGGCAGAAGCCAGTAGCACTAGAGCTGATGGCAATGCGGCGCTAGAATAAAAAAGTAACGGTCTTATTTGGAGCGATGTAGGCGCGCACTAGAGCGAACACGGCTTGTTGGAGCGATAATGACGCATTTGCAAAGCTACGATCCCATGGCACTGCGCGATACACGTAAGACCACGATTTTCAAAAGTTAACCTTAAAATATGGGGTATTGCCTTGCCCACGGTGAAGCATAAATTGTAGCGGTAGAGAATAAACTAAATTATGCATCTCACGCTTCTAAATAGGATGTGCATCTAAGATTAAATTTAAAAGTAATTTAAACTACAAATCTATAGAAAATCTATCGCTCTCTCTAACTCTAAAGATTTCTTTAATCTACTTAGCTCTCAGATTTGTAAGTTAGTTAAACTATTGAAATGACACTTAGAGAATGAGAAATGAATTATTCTACTCTAATATGATTTAAATATGCAATTCTATTGTAATGGCAGCCATGACTGCAAATGTTGGATGCTTGATTGCTGCTTGATGGATGCTTGATGAATGCTTTGGATGCTGGATGGTTTGGATGCTTGAATGCTTTGGAAACCTGCAGAGTAAGATTGCATTAGTTGGGATCCTTTTCTTGTAGCCCAAGAGCTGTATTTATAGCTTTCACGGCAACACAATTGTACAGGAAACCGAGATGAGGGGCTGTGATTTTCTCTGGAGAATCCAAAGGCATGGGATGAGAAGAAGGAGCTGATCATGGAGAATGGTTTCTCCCCATGAAAACACCAGGCAAGAAGAGAGGGAGGATTGATGGAAGAAGATTGAGAAGACTTCTTGCAAGTTTGTCCCTGAAGCTCTTCCTGTGAATGGAAGCTGCATTAATTAGATTTAAAAAATCTAATTTTATTGGTGAGTGAATAGTGTAAATGATTTATGCATAAATTAAATATTTTTAGTTTATTTAATTTTAGCAAAAGAGGAATAAATAATTTAATAAATCAAACTATAGGGTTTGTTTTATTAAATTAAAAGGAGAATGATAATTAAATAAAAGATTTTATGTCTTTATTTAATTAAGAAGAAGAAAGATGATTTTAAAATAACACAAATTATTTAAATTGTGTGTATTTAATTTTAAGATAAGTAATAATGATAATTAAATGTTAAAACAAAGTTTTTTAATTTTGTTTATTTAATTAAGAGAGAAATAATACGATGAAAATGATAATAATTAAATAAAACAAAGTTTTTGATTTTGTTTATTTAATTAGGAGAGAAAAATAGAAGAATTTAATAAATGAACTTAATATAAATAAATATTTCTATTTATTTACTAAGTAGAAGAATTTAACATTAATTAATCAAATAAGTCGTATTCAATTAATTAGATTCTCCAGACCATTTTTAGGTGTCTACAATATCTCTTTGAAAAATATACCTACAAGACCGACAAACACACATGCAAAGAGGGGAAAAATGGTTAAGGGTTAGAGTTTAGGGGTTTGCCTTGGTCAAACCCCGCTTTGGTAATCAAACCCTTGATAAAGAAATGAAATGAAATAAGAAAGGAATGATGAAAAAATAACATGCAAGTGTCATAAACTCACTAAACCCTTGTTGTTGAAGTCTAAAGATATGTCAATGGCTGCTCCAAGATACTTGATACTTGCTTGATTGAATGATGAAAAATGCTTGAATGATTGAGTGTATGAGATGATTGAATGGGTGAATGGGGGTTAACATGGATAGAAAAATACTTATTTATACACACTTATGCCCTAATTTCCTAAAAATACAACATCGCAGGCCGACCTGAGGTCTTAATGAATAAAAACCTAAAAGAAATTTGAAATTATTTTGAATTTTGTGCTAAGAGGGACTCATTCGCTACCCATGGTGAATGGGTCCCACTCAAGGAAAGCAAGTGGGTGTTGGGGATTAAGTGGTATTTAATGATATTTTTTTGGGTTTATATTCAAAAATACACTTAATTAAGGCCTATAAGTGCATAAAGGGGCCAAATAAAGCATAAGAAAGGTGTAATTAGTGGTGACAAGCCTAGAAAAGCATGAAAGTTTTTTTACAAGACTCTACAACACTTTAGAATAAGACTTGGTAAGGGATAAAAAGGGAATATTTAGATGAATTATAATAAGAAGAGTCTAGAAAAGTGTAGAAATGTGTTACAACATTTCACAACACCTTTACAAGATGTCATAAAGTCTTAATAATTTGAATATTCAAGATCTAATGTGAATGTATAAGTTACATTACAACATTAAATCTAAGCAAAATAGGCCAAGCATCACAGGAAAAAGACCTAAATGACCATGAAAATGTCAAAGATCCATTTTTCTATGGTACATTTAGCCCCCACTTTAGTGAGAGGATGAACTTGCTTCAAACTCACACTAAAGTAGCCATGCATATTGAGAGGGATCCAAATGCACTTATGCTAGCAAGATGAGACAACAACGAACAAGAGGGATGATCAAGCCCCAAGGATGAAGATCCCATGGAAAACTAAACATAAGTACAAAGGAACAAACATATGAAAGAGAAAAGAAAAAGAAGAGGAAAAGAGGAAAAGTCAAATCAAGCTTCGATCATTTGTCCAACTAGTTGTGGATCAGATCTAGGTTGTTTGTTTGAAAAATAAAATGCACTCACTCTGGGGCGATGAAACTCATGGTTGTTTGTTGGGTGAGAAGGCCCAAAAGGTGAGAAACATACGCTTGACTGGTATGTACTCACAAACACATAGGTGGCTATGGGGAAATTCATGCCTCAGAATGGGCTCAACTATATTAAAGTTATACCTCCTGATAACTTCAATAAAGCACCACAAAGGAAAATGTCATTTCGAGCTTCATGAAACAAGAAAAGCTTTGTATGCTTAGAACTCATGAACAAGCAGGATGGGACAACAGGCATGTGAGTTACGATAAGCAAGGTGGCCATATGAATGTAAAAATGTAAAATGCAAAAGAAATGTTCAAATGAGTCTTGTTTAGTTCATGCAAGGTCTATCACTTAGGGAATACTATGTCTAATGTCTCCAAGAGAGGAGAAATCAAAGAATAGAATATTCACATCTTAGGGGATGTCGTGCATCACATCAAGCCACTAAGAGGAATGTAATATGCTTGGATAGATCACACTTATGAAGGAAATCACACCCAATTTCGTCCACAAAGTGACAAACACATCATATGAAGTAACAAGGCTACACTAAGAACCAATGAAGAAAAATGAAAAATGAATTATGCCAATGTATGCCCCCACTTTAAAGAAATCACTACACACCGTTTTGTGAGCAATTACTTCAAAGTAGCGAAAGGAAAAATTTAAAAAGAAACAAGACATGAGAGCCAACTAGGAAAGCCCCTATGCCAAGTCATAGGTTTCCGAGTAAGGCCACGTCATGCAAATGAAAAAGGAACAAAAGAAAGAGGGGTTGCCCCTAAAAGGAACACACCAAACACATAAGGGATCTATGGATTTGGGGTCAAAATGTTCGTTGCTGCAATATTAGAGCTTGAAACTGTCATCATTCCCCAAATACATAGAACTAGAAGAATGGCAAGAGGAATAAAATCTGTTTTGGGTCAACATGGAAGAGACATTGTGGTCTCAATGATTTTCATCCTCCCCATAAGGAAAATACAAGAAAAAAGAAAACAAAAAGGTGAATGAAAAATGGAAAAAGCTTTTGGGTCAACATGAGAGAGACATTGCAGTCTCAATGCCTCACATCATCCCCAAAAGGAAAACACAAAACAAAAGCAAAAAAGTAAAAAGAAAGGAAGACCATTTGGTCAACATGGAAGAGACATAGGGAATCTCTACACTTTGGGTCATCCCCAAAAGGAAACCATAAAACAAAAGTGAAAAGAAAAAGAAATGTACAACATATAGAAGAATGGAGGTACAAATAGAGGAAGTGCACAAAGAGAGGGAGAAGATCAAATGTCACATCACGGGGGAACATGATACACACATGGAATCATACCAAAGAAAAGAAAGAGAAAAAAGAAAAATGTAAAAAGGCTAGTAATACAAATGTAAGTAATGCATCAAACAAGTATAAACAGGAGGGTAAACAACATGGTGAAGGGACAAGGAAAAATGCATGACTAGGACAAGGCTAACAACCTCTTGCCCCCACTTAGTGCAAGGAAAGAATGAGCCGAGATAGGTGATGGAAAAGGTCATGGAATAGTTAGAATGGAAAATTCTACAACTATTGCATGATGAGGTTGGTGATAGTGTACTATGGAATAATAGGATAACAGTAGGTGTCAGTGAAGTGATACTTGCTCAGTATGTCCTTCAATTTTTGACATTCATCATTGCAATGTCCAAGAACATGATGATATTTACAATATGTTACTTTGGAATCTTTAGGATAGATGACCAACCTATTTGAAGGTGGTAAGAGTATAAGACCTCTGTTTAAAAGCATTTGCAGTTTCCTTTCACATTCAGGTGGTGAATGGAGAGGAAACTTTAGTTTTTTCAATTTGTAAGGTCGTTTGCGTTTACTAGATTCACCTTTTTCATGGATTGAAGGAGGAAGAGGACCCATGGGGATCCTAGCATCCCTGCCATTGGAATCATGTAAGGAATTTTCATGTGGAAGAAGGACATTCAAGTCAGGAGGGGAATCAAATATCATTGTGCCATCATCCTGAAGTCTCCAATATTCAAAAGGAGGCTTGTTATCATGAGGAGGATCTTGATATCCTAATCCTATTGTGTTTTCATCTATTGGTATTTTTTCTAAAAGTTGGTGAATGTCATGTTCAATTATTGTGTCACATCCTTGTTTGCTTAAGATAGTAAAACCTTTTCCATAAGTTTTGTCAAAGTTGATTGGTGTGTTTGTAACTTTGTTATCATAAAATGGTTGAGGAGGTGGTTGTGTAGACAAACTAGGTCCACCTGTTGGAGGGAACTTAGGTATTTCATTTGTTTTAGGATGTAGATTACCAAACATATTAGGAGGTGAGATAGTAGGAAGGTCTTGGGACTTCATGGATGGGTAAAAGGTTGTATTGGCTTCAAGGTTGTCAAGGAATTCATTTAAGAACTTATTCATGTGATGTAGGAGTATCATTCGTTCTTGGCAATCTTGCATCAACCAAAAATATTTTCTTTCAGTTTTGTTCTTGTTTAGTTCAAATTGGTGGATTCATCATATTTTCTCATTGGACCCTATGGATCTATGTTTACATCGTGGACATGTTCATTTTTCTTATTCCAAGATTTGAGCGCGATTGGATTTTTTTCCAACAAGTTATCGTTTCCAGATTTAATGGAAATTTCTTGCACCGACACCAGAATAATTTTCTAAACTAATGGCTAGTTTGATTGCTTGTGGATATTTCCTATAACTTGTAGATCTTGACAGTGTGATTCAAATTGTTCCATGGAGTGTCCCTGACCTTAATTATAGGTCCACCCTTCATCCTATGCACCTGTTGAGGAGAAATTCAAATTTGAGGCCAACCTATTTCGTGCGCACATTACATTTTTTTTCATTGAAGATTGTGATGATCTTTAGCGGACGCGAGAGATTCTAGATCTACAAATATGATATAAAGCTTGTAATAGATCATTAGAATAGTAGAAGTTGATTAGGTAGATTAATGTAGATTTGATATGTATGATTCTCTCTCGTGTTAAGGAGCATATAGGAATATTGTATTTTGAGCATGTTGTATCAGGCCTATGAGCCGAATCTATAATCCTGGATGTTGTCGGCTGATTGTAATCAAAATTTCTAATAATAAGAATATTTGAATCTACATTTTCCTCCATATTCCATGTTGTTTCTATTGTGTAGCTCTTGCTGCATGGTTTGGATTGTTCTCTTTGAGGACCCTCCTACCGTGACTGCACGAGATTGGTATCAGAGCAAGATTTGTTTTTTGAGAGATCGTTAGCATTTATGGAGTACTGTTGAAGATTTCTTGTGGGGTGGAAGACTAAGGATCTGACCTGCAGATGGAAAGGACTTGTGTAAAGATGGTGGGAAGAAGGAATGGTAAAGTAAATGGAGCGCATGGAAATGCAAACCCAACTATAATGGAGATGTTGAGAGGAATTGCTGCTAGATTAGATGCAATCAAAATGACCTAGAGGAGAGGTCAACCAATTGATGATGTGAGTGACGAAGAGGTAGAAGTATAGGAAGAAAGGGGAAGAGAAGATCAACCTGGCCTAGATCAGGGGGAAGAGAGGTTCATAAGAGCCCTAACTAGAGCAAATACCAAACACATTTCAATCCATCGGATTATAGTGGTAAGTTGGATTCAAATGAATTGTTTGATTGGATAATGGAGATGGAAAAGTATTTTGATTTTGAAGGTACCACTGAAGATAAGAAGGTGAAATTTTCTCGTACAAAGTTGAAAGGACATGCATCCCTTTATTGGGAACATTTGCAGACAGATAGGCAAAGAATAGGAAAGAAGATAAAATCATGGGATCAGATGGTGAATAAGTTAAAAACAAAGTTTGTGCCTATAGATTATCAGATCAGTTTATTTTGGAAGTTGTAGAATTTTAAGCCAAAGGAGTCAAGTGTGATATAGTATACTAAGGAGTTCTACAAGTTGAATATCAGATCCAAACATTTAGAGGATGCGATCGAGAAAGTAGCCAAATATGTGAATGGATTGAGGTTTTCTATACAGGATGAGATTAGTTTTATCAAGTTGCAGAGTGTGGAGGAGGCATATCAATGTGCCCTAAAAGCAGAAGAGAAGTTGAATAAAATACATGAGCAGAGACAGAGAGGAAGAGGTGGAATATTTCAGAGAGGAAGAAATTTTACTGGAGGAGGAAGAGGACCTTTTGCAGATCAAAATAAAGATAAGGAAGTCAATAAGAATGATAATTCATACTGCAAAGATGATGGAAACTCTTACCAAAGAGGAGGATATGGTGGTTACCAGAATGAGGGTTATAGAAAAGATGATAGAGGACAGGAGAAAAGAGTATTCAAGGGAACTTGTTTTAAATGTGGTGGAGAAGGACATAGAGCATTTGAATGCAATCAGGGAGAGACAAGTAGAAAGACAGAAAATAATAGAAGAACAACCTTAGTTGAGGAGGATCATGCTAGATGATCTAATAAACTAGAAGAAGGAGAAGTATTGGTGAACATAAGAGTATTGTGTCAAAGTGAGCTGGAGCAGGAACCATTGCAGAGAAAGAATTTATTTTAGACTAGATGCAAGGTAGCTAGTAAATGTTGCAAAGTGATTGTTGACAGTGGAAGCTACGAGAACCTAGTTTCTAAAGAAATGGTGACCAAATTGAAGCTGGAAAGATTGAAACACCCAAATCCCTATCAAATAGCACAGATTCAAGATGAGCATAAGATATTGGTAAGTGAACAATGTTTGGTGAAATTGAAGATATGAAATTATCATGATGAAGTTTTTTGTGATATCATGCCTATCGATGTCTGCCATGTTTTGTTGGGAAGGCCTTAGCAGTATGATAGACAGGCTATTCATGATGGAAAGAAGAATACATATACCATTTTTTCCATTGGCAGATGTTCCTAGAGTTGAGGTTTGTATGAGTGCTAGAATTTGTTTGGTTGATGGAAGGAGGTTTTTGGATGGATTGAGACATGAGAACATGTGCTATGCCTTGGTTCCTAAGAAGGATGAAGACTTGAAGCATGTCGAAGAACAACCAGAGGAGATAAAGGAGATGCTAATAGAATATGAAGATATCATTTCAAATAATGTACCTAATGTTAGAAACCAAGATTTGATTGCAAACCATAAAAATAACCTTCCATAGAAGAGAAAAATGAAAAAGTAGAGATTTTCAAAAGATGTGCAAATTGATATATTCAAAGTACAAAATATTACAAGAGATAATTTTCTTTATAAAAGAAAAGATGCATAAACCTAATCTTATCTTGAGCAACAAGATAGCTCAACAAGATAAGGATAAAACCTATAACTTAGGAATTAAATAAAGCCTAAGTAAACTTATGCAAAGTGTAATTAAATATTAATTACACCAACACCCCCCATAAGTGCAACTTAGGGAGAAGAAAAATTATTATGCAAAGATGAGTCCCGACAACAAGGCCTAATCAGGTACTCATTTACAAATGCCAAGAGAGAGAAAACCTAGTCGGAAAAACCTCCCCTCAGAGAGATGAACTGCTGTGAAGAAGCACTAGAAGAACTTTGAAGAAGCAACACTGGAACCCTAAATCCGGCAAGCAAGGAAAGATAATTTTGTCTACAACGGAAACCAAAAATGGAATCACAAATGCACAACAGACCCAATGCCAAGGAACACTGGAAACTCACATACTGGATCAACCCTGGAATTTGTGAACAACAGTAGATGAAAGGATGAAAGGACCCATAATGATGACAAATCTAGAAGTTGTGTCTCTCGAAGCCAATGCCAAACTGAAATTAAAACTTCCCACTGGATGAGTACCATCAAGATTTTGGAACATTAACCATAAAAACATGGCCCTCAAATGAGAAAGATCTGAACCAATGCGGATCAAGAACTATAAAATCCCAATGTGAAGTGTGAACCGAAGAAAACCAAAGATGTGTCCAACTAAACAAGAAAGAAGCTAAAAGGAGACAATAGGAAACCAGAAAAACTCATGCGAGTTGTCACCAATACAAAAGATGGATGCAAGAACCCCCCTTAATAGAACTTTATATCAGTTCATTATTACAATACCCAATGATTGCAGAAGGAGAGAATGCAAAACTACATAAAACATAAGCGAAAATGCAAACCTAGCACACAAAAGAAAAATGAATACATGCATAAAATAAGGTACACATATTCTATAAATGACCTCAGATCTACATAGAGGCTGAAACTAGATTTCCAACGCCGCAAAAATTGTGAAAAATGGATAAGCGAGTCAAAAGATATTCGTCCCGGAGTGAAAATGGAAACATCTAACTTCCAAGGCTGAAAAAAGCATCAAAAAGGAAAAACCAGAAAATAAAACCTGCACCATTGCGTAGATCATCAAAACATCTTTCTGATGATAGCTCGTTTGCAAAAAAAGGACGTCGTATGCTCGAGTTACGCCTATTTCCGTGAAAGTACTCCAAAAAAGTCTGATTTGGCCCCCAGAAGCCCTCAGGGACTAAAAAAAAGGCCCCGGGTTGCCTGGGCAGACCAGCGACTGAAGGGTAGGGGCCGGCGGTGGAACCCCTGGTCACCCACATGACCGGGGTAGGGGCTTAAGATCCCAGTAGGGGGCTTGGTCTCGGCTCCAGGTCCTTCATAGGACCACCGACTGAGTTTTAAGCCCACGGGGGCTGATGCTGAGTCGAGCGACTCCCGGGTAGCAGAGCGGGTGGCGGTGGTGGAAGAAGGTGGTGGAGTGGTGGATGGTGGATGCCCAGTGGCTGTTGGGTGGTGGAGGCTATTTACACTGGCTGCACAAAAAACCTACGCATTTTTTATTTTTTTAATACTTTTTTTGATTTTCTCTTTTGTGGAAGGTCTTTTCAGTTTGCAAATCTGATCTTGGTTTTTAACATGGTATCAGAGCCTCGATTTAGGGGCCTTATTTTTTTAACCTAGGAATTAAATAATTACCTAAGTAAACTTATGCAAAGTGTAATTAAATATTAATTACACCAACGCCCCCCATAAGTGCAACTTAGGGAGAAGCAAATTATTATGCAAAGATGAGTCCCGACAACAAGGCCTGATCAGGTACTCATATACAAATGCAAAGATGAGGTAGAGAAGGAAAACCCAGTGGGACAAAACCCCCCTACAATGAGATGAATTTTGCAAAGAAGCACTAGAAGAACACTATGGTGTAACACTAGAACCACAATCTGACAAAAAAGGAAAGATACTTCTGTCTACAACTGAAACCAAAACTGGAATCATGATAATGTGACAACAAACCCGATGCCACGTAACACTGGAAAAATCACAAACTGGAACAACCCTAGAATATGTGAAGCAACAGTAGATGAAATGATGACAGAATCTGGAAACCATGTATCTCGATGCCGATGCCAAACTGTGACTGAAACTTTTCCATGGGAAGGAGTACCAAAAAAAGACTGTGGAACATTAACCATAAAAACATTGCCCTCAAACTGAGAAGAATCTGAACTAATGCTGATCAAGAAACATAATCTCTCAACTGAAGTGTGAACTGATGTGAATCTGATATGTGTCAAGCAAGACAAGAATCTGGCCAAAATAAACTAAGAGACCAGAAAACCCATACGAGTTGCCAACAAATCAAAATGGATATGGAGATCAAAGTGAAAACTACACTCTAATTAGATTTATTATGCAAGAAACCCCCCTGAATGGAACTTTATCTCAGTTCATTTATTACAATAACCTGATGATTGTAAAAGGAGAGCATCATAAACATACATAAATAGAAAATAACATGATGTGGTACTGAAATGAAGTGCAAATATTCAGGTTTCACTTTTCCAACTGCCAAAACATCCAAGTAATCTCCAAAACACCCATCAGAAAAAATATGGATGAATGATAAACTTGGGAAAAATACAGAAAAAAGTGCATGGATAGCAAGATAGAGCTCCTCAATACCTTTCCAATGCCTCAAAGAAGATGAAAATTGGAGATCGTGGCAAAAAGTTATGAGCTCGGAAGCCCAAAATAAACATCTGACTTCAAATAGAAAAACTAGTAACTAAACTGAAAAATAATGAAAAATAAACTATACCACTAGAAAGTGCTTGGAACCAGCTTTCTGGCGATATCTCGTTTGCCCGATTTCGATACCGTATGCCCAAGTTATGACCAAAAGAAAAAAAATGTTCCTTTAGGAAAAATTAGGGCTATGAGGGGCAAAGAGGATCGTACGGCCGGGTGACATCATGTTGACGTCAGCACTTCACTGTGTTAAATTTGACGGCCTGGAGGCCATCAGGGCAAAAAAACGCCCTTGCTGAAAAAATTTGTTTGGCCGCCGGTATGCTACAGATCTGTCGGAATATTCTTTCTGATAGGGAATATTTGCCAGAAATTGCCACCAGAATATACTCTGAGGCTGTAAAATATTCATTGCCAAACTATCGGTTGGTCATGCTCGAAGCTCCTAGTCTGTCATAGGACCACTAGTGGAGCTAGAAGGCCATCGGGGCTGGGAGCGGGCATGTGGTTCTCCATAGGACCTCAGCTTGGCAGAAGGGCCTGACGGGGGCTAAAAAGGTTGAGCGGCTGGCGAGTGGAGGAGCCCAACGGTGGTGGCGGGCCGGTGGCCGCCGGACAACGGGAGTTATATTGAACTGGAGGCACCGAACAAATCTTGAAAATGGCACATTTTAAAAAAAAAATTCAATTTTTGTGCTTCGATCTGCGTGTTGGGGAGGCCGTAGGGCCCCCCAAACATTTTTTTTTGCCTTTTGGACCAACTTCACCAAAATCAATGAAACAACAGGTTTTTTTAGGGTTTTTGGCCACTGCGAACACAATGGTGACCTCCGTTTGTGTTCAAACTACTCCAAAAATTTGGCTACCCCCAAATCTTGCAAAAAAAACTCCTAGCCTGAAACCGTCATGGATCTGGCAAACGATAGCCAAAATCTACAAAACAAAAGCCAATCTTGACTTTTTCTAGCACTTTGAATCCAATGGTGAGGCCCAATTTGATCCAAAATTCTGCATGAATGATCTCAAGGCATGATACCCTTGAGGAATCCCGAATGAACCCTGCAATGATTTTCTCAAAAATCTGAGAAGGGGCTGCAAATCAAGGCTCTGATACCATGTTAGAAACCAAGATCTGATTGCAAACTAGAAAAATAACCTTCCACATAAGAGAAAAACAAAAAAGTAGAGATTTGAAAAAGATGTGCAAATTGATATATTCGAAGTACAAAATATTACAAGAGATAATTTTCTTTATAAAAGCAAAGATGCATAAACCTAATCTTATCTTGAGCAACAAGATAGCTCAACAAGATAAGGATAAAACCTATAACTTAGGAATTAAATAAAGCCTAAGTAAACTTATGCAAAGTGTAATTAAATATTAATTACACCAACACCTGATGGATTTCCACCTGTGAGGAGTATTAGTCATTGCATGGATCTGATTCCTAGAGCTAGCTTGCTTAATAAAGCAACACATCTGATGACACCTACAAAGAATGAAGAGTTGAATAGACAAGTGCAAGAATTGTTGGGGAAGGGTTTGATCAAAGAAAGGTTAAGTCCTTGTGTAGTACCTATTGTGTTAGCACCTAAGAATGATGGAGAATGGAGGATGTGTATAGAATCTAGAGCCATAAACAAGATCACAGTGAAGTATAGATTTCCTTTGCCCCAGATGGATGACATTATGGATTGTTTGAGTGGAGCTAAGTACTTTACAAAGATAGATTTGAAGAGTGGATATCATCAGATCAAAATCAAAGAAGGGGATGAGTGGAAGACAACATTCAAGACAAATGAGGGATTGTATGAGTGGTTGGTGATGCCTTTTGGACTAAAAAATGTACCGAGTACTTTCATGAGGCTAATGAATGGGGTATTGAAGAAATTATTAGGTTTTTGTGATTGTTTATTTGGATGACATCTTGATTTTCAATAAGACAAGAGAAGAACATTTTTTGCATATAAGACAAGTCTTGCAGAGGTTGAGAGAAGAGCAGTTGTTGATAAACATCGAGAAGTGTAGTTTCATGAAGGAAGAATTGGTATATTTGGGATTTGTGATATTTGTGGATGGATGAAGATGGACCCTGAGAAGGTAAGAGCAATTGTTGAATGGCCTACATTGGATAGCATTGGAGAGGTAAGATCATTTCATAGATTGGCTAGTTTCTACCAGAAGTTCATTAGGAATTTCAGTTCTATTTGTAGTCCTATGACAGAAACAATGAGAGGAGATAAGAAAGATTTTAGGTGGACATCTGAGCAAACTAGAGTTTTGAGTTGTTGAAACAGAAGGTGACTGAGTAGCCTGTGTTGGCTTTACCAGAATTTAGTAAGTTATTTCAAGTAGACTGTGGTGCAAGTGGAAATGCAATTGGAGTAGTATTAAGTCAAGAAGGAAGACCAGTAGCTTATTTTAGTGAGAAATTGAATGATGCTAGGAGAAGATATTTAGTATATGACTAGGAGTTTTATGCCATAGTTCAAGCCTTGAAGAAGTGGAGACATTACTTGTTGCCTAAGGAGTTTGTGTTGTATACGAATCATCAGGCATTGTAGTATTTGAACAGTCAAGGTAAGTTGAATCAGAGACACATGAGATGGGTGGAATTCTTGTAGAGTTATACTTTTATTTTGAAACATAGGAGTGGAAAGTCAAATAGAGTTGTTGATGCTTTGATTAGGAGAAGGAATTTACTAATAGAGATGAGAGTGGAGGTATTAGGCTTTGATGAATTGAAGAACTTGTATGAAGAAGACCCGAATTTTGTAGAACCTTGGAGAGCTTGTAAAGAACCAGTCTTGGAGGATAGGAGTTAGTGGTTGGATTATTTCATTTAGGAGGATATGTTGTTCAGAGGGAATCAATTGTGTATACCCTAGAGTTCAATGAGGGATAACTTGGTGAAATAAAAATATAGTGGAGGATTGTCAGGACATTATGGAATTGATAAGATAGTAGCATTGGTAAGTGAGAATTACTTTTGGCCACAAATTTATGAGGTTAGGAAATTTGTGCAAAGTTGTAGAGTTTGTCAAGTTGCAAAAGGGAGTAGTCAGAATGTTGGATTGTATAAGCCTTTGAAAGTTCCAAAGAGACCTTGGGAGGATATCAAAATGGATTTCATACTTGGTTTGCCGAAGACACAAAGAGGTAATGATTCTATATTTGTGGTGGTGGATAGATTTTCTAAAATGGCACATTTCATACCTAGTAAGAAGACAACATATGCAATACATGTAGCAGACTTGTTTTACAAGGAAGTGGTCAGATTGCATGGATTACCTAGGAGTATTGTTTCAGATAGAGATACATAGTTTGTTGGTTACTTTTGGAGGACACTTTGGAAGAAGTTAAAGACATATTTGAAGTTTAGTTATACCTTTCACCCATAGACTGATGGATAGACAAAGGTAGTATACAAGAGTTTTGGGAATTTGCTAAGATGTTTGGTTGGAGAGAAGACCAAAAGTTGGGATTTAGTCCTTGCACAAGCAAAGTTTGCTTACAATAATTCAATGAACAAGAGTACCAGAAAGACACCTTTTGAGATTGTTAATGGAGTTCATCCTAGAGGTATATTAGAGTTGAGAGACATCAGTATGTAAGACAAAAGGAGTACAGAAGCAGAGGAATTTGTAGAACATATGAAGAAAGTGCACACTCAAGTAATTCAACAATTGGAAGATATGAACTGGAAGTATAAGGAGAACGTAGATGAAAAGAGGAGACATGAGGAGTTTGAAGTTGGAGATGAAGTGATGCTGTATTTGAGGAAGAAAAGATTTCCAGTTGGCACATACAATAAGCTCAAGATGAGGAAGTTTGGACCCTATAAGATTTTGAAGAAATTTGATTCAGGAAATGCATATGAAGTGGAGTTACCAGAGGACATGGGTATATCACCTATATTCAACATTGCAGATCTACATTAGTACCATGAAGCAAAATTCAGTGCAGGAAGTAAAGCAAAATTGCAGAATCAATTTCCTAAAAAACAATCAGATGAGATAGAAGAGATTTTGGATGTCAGGGATGGAAGGAAAATGCATGGAAGACAGTACAGAGAATATCTTGTTAAGTGGAAAGGAAGACTAGTGGAGGATTCTTCTTGGATTTCTTGGATTGAGGTAAACCGTATTGGTTTCCCTTTAGCCCCTACAAAGTGAGGGACTCAATTTTCAATAACCCTGGATGTTTGATGTAGGAGCATCCTTGGTTCTTGAAAATCTTGCATCAACCAAAAATATTTTCTTTCAATTTTGTTCTTGTCCAGTTCAAATTGGTGGATTCATCATATTTTCTCATCGTACTTTGTAGATCTATGTTTACATAGTGGACATTTTCATTTTCCTTATTCCAAGATTGAGCGTGATTGTATCTTTTTCTAGCAAGTTATCACTTCCAGATTTAATGGCAGTCTCTTGAACTAGCACCAAAATAATTTTCTAAACTAACGACTAGTTTGATCACTTGTGGATCTTTCTCGTAACTTGTGGATCTTGACGGTGTGATTCAAATTGTTCTGTGGAGTATCCCCAACCTTAATTATAGGTCCACACTTCATCCTATGTACGTGTTGAGGAAAAATTCAAATTTGAGGCCAACCTATTTCATGCGCATGTTACATTTTATTTCATTGGAGATTATGATGATCTTTGGTAGATGCAAAAGATTCTAGATCTGCGGATATGATATAAAGCTTGTAATAGATCATTAGAATAATAGAAGTTGATTAGGAAAATTAATGTAGATTTGATATGTAAGATTTTCGCTTGTGTTAAGGAGCATATAGGAATATTGTATTTTGAGCATGTTGTATCAGGCCTGTGAGTCGAATTTGTAATCCTGGATGTTGCCAACTGATTGTAATTGAAATTTTTGATAATAAGAATATTTGAATCTGCATTTACCTCCATATTTTGTGTTGCTTTCATTGTGCAGCTCTTGCTGCATAATTTGAATTGTTCTCTTTGAGGAACCTCCTATCGTGATTACACCATCATGCTATCATCATCTTCTCCAATGATGTCAACAACATGAGGAGGACATTCATGAGGAGTTGAAGGAGCATGAGGAAGCTCAAGGTCATTAGGATTAGTTCCAAAAGCATAATTTGACATGTCTACTAAGGATTCTAATGACATTCAAAACTTATTAAAGAAAAAAGACATGATGAAAATGAGTGAGAGTAAACTAATATGCAAGAAAGAGAATAATACATAAAATTTGGAAAGTATGACAAAATGTAATAGAATAAAACTGCAATGCAGAAAATGCCTAGAAAATGCCAGAAAATGCATTTCAGAATGTGCAATTGGACTGATTTTCCTAGGGTAGTGAGTGAGTCCAAGGGTGAATTTTTTTTTGAGTTTTTTTAGAAAATTTAAAATGATTTTGATGCTTTTCTAATGCAAAACTAGGATGCAAATGCAAAATATGAGTTTTTGTAATGTTTTGAAGTGCAAAAATGAAATCTATATGAGATATTCACTAATGCAATTTTGTAAACCCTAGGATGCAAAATGATGCAAAATATAATGCAATGAGTCCTAGGATGTAAATGCAATGAAATTGAGAAGCAAAATGTTCAATATGTAGGTTCACCAAAATGAACTGTAGATTTAAGGTGTAGGTGTTGTGAATCTCTTACTCAATTAAGGTTTTCACCTAAAGGAGAGAGATAGACCCCCAAAATCTAGGTGGTTCATTCAAACTAATGCAAGTGCAAATAAAATATGACTAAATGCAACAAACTAATAAAATGGATTGACTATTTACACAAAACCTAAGAAATATGAAGTGTTTGAAAACACAATGTGATATACAAAAATGAAGTAGAAACACAAACAAATGAAAAAAAACTTAATGAAATTGAATGGAGTGCACCTGGAGGTAGAATGATGATGCTGGAAGGTTCTGGAATGTTTCAAAGATTACTATTGATGACCACTGGGACTCATTCTCCATAGATGGTGAATTAGTCCTACTTTTGGTAAATTTTGTTGAAATAGGTTTCAGGGTGCTGGGAACTAAAAACCTTAGAAATCACTTTTTCCAGCCTAGCAGTGGGACTGATTCTCTATTGATGGAAAATTAGTCCACTTAAAGAAATGAAAAAATTCTAAAGTCAACTATGTGGGTCCAGATCTGTACTTGTCTTCTTGTCGGGTTGACAGATTCAAATTTGTAGAAAATGGATTGAATGATGTCTCCAAGCTTGAATTAGGTCTGTTTTCACTTCAATAGATTTGATAACTTTTTGACCACTTTTCAACACATATCTCTTTGAAAAATCTACCTACAAGACCTACAAACACACATGCAAAGAGGGGAAAAATGGTTAAGGGTTAGAGTTTAGGGGTTTGCCTTGGTCAAACCCCACTTTGGTAACCAAACCCTTGATAAAGAAATGAAATGAAATAAGAAAGGAATGATGAAAAAATAACATGCAAGTTTCATAAACTCACCAAACCCTTATTTTTGAAGTCTAAAGATATGTCAATGGCTGCTCCAAGATGCTTGATAATTGCTTGATTGAATGATGAAAAATGCTTGAATGATTGAGTGTATGAGATGATTGAATGGGTGAATGGGGGGTTAACATGGATAGAAAAACACTTATTTATACACACTTATGCCCTAATTTCCTGAAAATACAACATCGCAGGCCGACCTGAGGTCTTAATGAATAAAACCTAAAAGAAATTTGAAATTATTTTGAATTTTGTGCCAAGAGGGACTCATTCGCCACCCATGTCGAATGGGTCCCACTCAAGGCAAGCAAGTGGGTGTCAGGGATTAAGTTGTATTTAATGATATTTTTTGAGTTTATATTCAAAAATACACTTAATTAAGGCCTATAAGTGCATATAGGGGCCAAATAAAGCATAAGAAAGGTGTAATTAGTGGTGACAAGCCTTGAAAAGCATGAAAGTTTTTTACAAGACTTTACAACACTTTAGAATAAGACTTGGTCCTTGGATGAAAAGGAAATATTTAGATGAATTATAATAAGAAGAGTCTAGAAAAGTGTAGAAATGTGTTACAACACTTCACAACACCTTTACAAGACATCATAAAGTCTTAATAATTTGAATATTCAAGATCTAATTTGAATGTATAAGTTTGATTACAACATTAAATCTAAGCAAAATAGGCCAAGCATCACATGAAAAAGATGTAAATGACCATAAAAATTTCAAAGATCCATTTTTCTACAATACACAACCTATCGGATCCCACTATGACATTCTTCATGAGCCATTGAGTCAACCATCGCCATATCGGGGAGACAACATATCGTCTCCCTCCAATGGAAGCAACTCCCACCGATGTATACTTTGTAGCTTCATGAGTATCAACTCGTTGATGAGACAAGGTTGAGGGTCCCTTCAAAGTCCATGAGTCCCACCAATGAGAGTCATCGGTCCATCGAGAAGAAAAACATTAAAGTCTCATTGAAATAGCCACATCCCACTGATATGCTAATCTTTGATGTCACCAAGTCAAGAGAAACTCGAACTTCAAAACCTTATGTTAGAGGTTACGAGGTTTTGAAAACCCATGACACCCAGACACCAAAGAGATCGCCAGGTCATTAAGTTATGAAACTCTAGAACCCAACGACAAGGGTTCTGAAGACTTGGAACGCCATGACAACATGGAGATCACCATTTTGGGAGGTTATGAAACTCAATAACCCCACGACATATGTTCCAAAGTTTGAAAATCTAGTGATCTTGCAACAAGCTCAATGTTGCCAAGTTATGATCATTTAGAACCCCACAACTTAAGTTTCAAGGTTCTGGATTTCCGCGATAGTCCGACAATGAAGGCCAACTAAGGTAAAAATGCCAACCCTTTAAGAGAGGTTCAAGCCAGCAAGTTGAGACATATTTTCCAACACCTAGATGCATAAAACTAAAATTCCTAAAAATTTCTAGACTAAAACAAGGGGTTACCAGGAGATCTGGGAAGTGCAAAAAACCACAAAAAAGATCAAAAAAGTTAGTTTTTGTAGGCCTTGAAGGACTCATTCACCCAAGGTAGAAATGGGTCCTAGTATAGGGTTTTTTAAAATTGAAAAATGCAATTTCTAAGTGATTATATGTGTTCTCTATTCCAAGTTTCAAACTACAACTTATGTGACAAAATTTTCCAAAATTTGATGATCTAATGCAAGTAGAATTAATGAAAAATGATGAACTATATGACTCTTTTTGACATGCAATTTTGATCCAATTTTTGAATATGAA
This sequence comes from Sequoia sempervirens, assembly GCA_007258455.2. NCBI lineage: Eukaryota > Viridiplantae > Streptophyta > Pinopsida > Cupressales > Cupressaceae > Sequoia > Sequoia sempervirens. The sequence goes on along the minus strand of VDFB02026320.1, from coordinate 13,051,393 downwards.
TGATGAAAAATACACTAACATGCAAAAACTGTGAAAAATCAATGTGATGTTATGCAATTTTTATCGAATTTTTAGATTTAAATCAATGAAAAATGCAAGTTTACACCTAAAATGCAATGCAACGTTTTGCCAAATTTAGAAACCCTAAATGTAATGAATTACCTCCAATCCTAGATCTAGGGTTTGAATTCACTCCAAATCAAAATTTAGAATGTTCAAAACTTAGGTTCACCAAAATGAAACATAGAAAAATAGCGTAGGGGTTCAAACACATATGGTTTATACTAAATTTGGAATGTTTCACCAAAATTACTATAAATAGAAAGGGTAAAATGGGGTGAATGAACCTACCTATTCTTATATTCCATTTGGGAAATGATATCCCTCAAGTTAAAATCCACTATCAACCCTTAGGTGAGAATTCTTTCAGGGATCTTGCAATTTCCCTGTTGTGTTAGGATGAGGGTCTAGGTTAAACATCACTTTGGGGAGAAAGATTAAAATATCAAATCAACTCCAAAATGAAATCTATCAATTGGATTTAGTAGATTGAACATAAAAATGATGGAACCAAAAATTGAAATGAAGATTAGAGAGAGGCAGAATGATTTTTACTAGTCACCGAAAGTGCTTTGCTGAAGCTGATCTAGGAATCATTCACCCAAGGGTGAATGGGTCCTAAGTTAGGGTTTTTTTGCAACTTTTAGGGGCCTTTGCTACAAATACAAATCTCTGAATTTTCCTAGGTTTCAGGTTCAAAAATTCAGAAATAAATTCTACAATTGAGTTTTCATGTGATGACAACTTCTATGAAAACTTTTGAAACTTTGACAAATTCTATTTTTCTCTTCAAGAGATCTTCAATATTTCTTCCACCTAAATCTATAAACACAAATCAAGAGGGGATTTTTGTTTTGTTTTTGGTTAAGAGGGGTTTTCCTTGGTCAAACCCCATTTTGGTAATCAAACCTTGAAATGAATAAAAGCATGAAAGGAATGATGAACTCAATGTCACAACTCACCAAAACCTTGAATAAACCTTGGAATGTAAATCTATAACTTGCATGAAATGGCTTCAAAGGATGTGGATCTTGAACCTTGAAACTTGACTTGAGACAATGCTTTTAATGCTTGAATGGATCATGAAACCTACATCATCATATTAGCTCAAATAACATGCATGATGCAAGAAGAATTTGACATGACAATTGGATCTTGAGTTCTGCAATAATTCTTCAATAAATATGCTCTTGAATGCCTTGAATTTCAATTGAAATGCTCTTGAAAATCTAGAATTCTTAGATCAAAATTGCTAGCTTGAAAATATTACATGAAACTTAGTGAAATGAACTTATATTTATGGATATGTATCCTTAATTTCCCAAAATTCAAATATCACAAGCCGACATCTAAATATATATTTGAATATGTTAAATTACTACAAAAAATATAATTTGAACTTAGGTCCTAGGTCTAAGTGAGGACCCATTCGCCCATGGGTGAATGGGTCCTAGGTCACTCACCTAGGACACACATTTCTCAATCAGAAGTGTTAAATGTTAAGGTATTAATGAATGTCAGGATTCCTCTTCAGAAAATATGATTAATTAGGCTTGGATTGAATTAAAGGGGAAAATTAAGCTCAATTAATTAAAGGATCCCTAAATAAGTGTGAAATTTTAAAGGGGTACACTTTGTAACACTAGGTTAAGGCACAATTAAGTCCATTTTAATTAATAGGGCCCTAAAATTAATGTGAATATGTGAAATACATATTACAACACTAAATTAAGGCATAATTAAGTCCATTTTAATATTAATTCCAAATTAAGTGTGAAAATGTAAAATGGATACATTTTTCTACACTATATAAGCCATTATTAAATATATCATTGTTTTAGAAGTTGATATAGAAACATTAAGAAAAAGGCTCCTAGAATTGTTTGGGATGCTTTATTAAAAAGAAGACATGATGCTACTAAAGTAGAAGACAAAATCAAAACTGATGCCTTGCAGGAAATTGGGTCCTCCTTATTTAAAGATGATAAATCCACATTGGTAGAGGTGTACACTAAGAAATTCAGAGTTAAACAACATGTTACAATTCTTATGGGAAAAGAAAAAGATTAGATGGAAATGCTAAAGTAGGAAACAATAGAAAAGGTCAAAGATATTGCTAAGAAATTTGGTATGCTGAAAAATTGCACATTTGGAACAACCCAAGAAAAGGAAAAAATTGATGAACAACAAAGGAAAATTGAGGAAAAGGTTACTAATGCAAAGGAAAATCTTCCTCTTTATTCAAACATGCTAATATTTAAAGAGGTCATGGAATAGAAAGGCGAAGATGACCATACCAAAGAGGAAACACCAATAGTTGATACTACAGTAACTCATGATATAGAGAATTGTGTGTCCTCCCCACCATCATTTAATGAAACATTTCAAGCTACCTCAAAGACCTCTATTCCTTTGGAAGAAACTGATATGCCAACTAGTGATGATGGAAAACAAAGTGCATCTAACAAGAAAAGGACAAGATTAATGCAGATGGCACTGAGGACAACACTAATAGATAGGATGAGGATGCAAGAAAAAAAATGAAGAAAACCAAAATGAGAATGGTGAAGAAGAGAAAGGAGAGAAAGAGAATGATGATAAGAAAGATGAGGAGAAGGAGGATGATAATAAACAAAAGGATAAAGCCTCTGGTAAAGAAGAAAAAGTAGAGAATGTAGAAGACTATGAGGAGAGAAATAATGAAGAAGTACAAAAGACCATGGACTTACCCAATCCCTTCAACGAATCCTCCTATGATAATCCTCTTAAGGATCTTCTGGGAAGGAAAATAAGATTTCAACCGATGTATCTCCTCAGTTCTTACAACGCCCTATGCATCAAGGAAGTGTAGATTTGGAGAAGATCTCACCTATTCAAAAGTTGGAGCTTGGAGATGTTTCTTCATGCTATTGCAAGGAAGGTTATCATTGAAACCCACCATAAGGGCACTAAGATGATAAATGAAGTGGTAAAGTCCTTGTAGGATGTCACCCCCGGTTCTTCCATTGAAAATTCTTTATCTTCTATTGAAAATATTAAGTTATTGATGGATTATTTTAAGGAGTACGCCTTTGGTTTGAAAGGATAGGTTGAAAATGAAGTTGAAATAAGGCTTGGAGAGAAGAGGCTATTGGATCTAATAGAGAGATTTGCATTAGCACATAGTAAGGTTGAGAAATTCCTAAAAGATGTCCATACATGTGAAGATGAGGTGACGACTATATTTTTCATGAAGTGGCCAGATGCCACTCAAGGAATTAAGAACCTAATGAACTAAATTGAGTCTCAAATAAACAATGCCTCCAGTACCTATGACCTAATATAGGACAAAGATGGAAAAACTTGGATTACCATCATGGACCTACACAACAAATTCATCACTTGGCAGAGGCAGAAATAAGATATTATGAGGTGGTTTGGAAAGCTTAGGGACTTGGTGAAAACAAAGCATATACCAGTTTCAAGTACCCTAGTTGATACTACAAATATTAAAAAGATAAATCTAAACCCCAGTACTCTAAAAGAGGGAGAGGCGAGTATATTCGAGCTAGAATCATTGTATAGATCACTTGTAGCAACCCATAAAAATTGGAATGAAGGAAAGCCTACTTGGAAAGCTATTCTCAAAGAACTTGAAGGACTCTCTACCTCTGATTAAACATATTTCTACTTGTATATGCTTTCATTGTTTCAGTTTTTTCAATTTTCCATTGTACATATGGACAGTTCAAGCTTTTGGGTTAACTCCATAAGGGGGATTCAGTGTATTGATTTCAGTTATTTTCTTGTACATATGCTTCTTAGGGGGAGCTCACATGTGTGTTATCGACACACCCTTTGTCCTTGATGTCAAAGGGGGAGAAGTTTGGAGTTTGTGGGAGAAGTTTGGAGAAGTTTGGAGTTTTTGGAGATTCATTTTTGGCACATGCTACCATCAATGACAAAGGGGGATATTGTTGAAATAATGAAGAAGGATCCCCTTAATGTATTGTCATTGATGTCAAAATTGGTTGCTGATATCTATAGTGATCCGCTGAAAAAAGTTGATCTAATAATAGAGATTCCTTGATTTGATATTTTGGTTTGAACTCTCTCATATTATAAGATCTACTTATGCAATGATGGCATGTTGTTCCTGACTATTATTTGCATCTATGTTCAAGATTTTAGTTTGTTTGGATGTATATTCTGAAAGATATAAGTTAGTAGTTCAACATACAAATTTTTTGCTATGTACAGTGTAAATGGGTATGTGTAATCCGGTCTGTGCTCCTCCGGTGATAAGAATCAAAATTTTCAATTTTGGGAGATTCCTTACAAGTGTCAACACATTGTATATTCCATATGGCACATGATTATGTGTTCAGATTGATCACTAGTGTTGATTAGTTAGCATATTTTGAGATTAGGTCTAATTCCTAGTCGACCTAATGATTGGTGTGTGTTGCGGTGATAAAATATGTACTAAGGATGTTAGTGAGATCTATTTTAGGTCCATGTTGATCTAAATCAAGTATTTCACATTTGGTTTAAGAATGAAGATGTTTTGGTCCAAGTGTGGAGCTGACAAGGTAACTTTGATTTAATCTAGGGCTACATCTAATTAGGTTGATCTAATTGATGTATGTGGATAAATTGGGTATATATGCAAAATATTTTTGAGGTTGTAAAAAGAAATAAGGTGTAAAAAAATATGAGTATGCAAAATTTGTATGTACATGATCTAAATAGCAACGGATATGATGTGAATATTGAGCGAATGTAAAGCAAAGTAGTGCTTTGTATATTGTATTTGTTGAAGTACATAAAGTCAGTATGTTAAGCTTCAAATGAACTAAATTTAGCATAAGGAAGGTGCATTTTGAATTAGTTCACATCTTGGCTATGTGGCCATTCTATCTTCTTTCTATCTTTCTTTCTATAAATAGTGAGTTCCCTTGAATAATGAGTCCTCCTACCAGTGAGCCTTTCTATAATCTTATAACAAGTTATAATATATTATGAGCTAATTCTTACCGTGGTTTTTCCCTTTTTGGGTTTTCCAAGTAAAAATATGATTGTTCATGTGTTATATGATCTTGTGATTGTTGCATGCTTCCATTCGTTATTACTGCTGGATGTGTTTTGTTAATTGGATGGATTATGATCAAATGGTTTAATGGAATACTAATTCACCCCCCTCTCAGTATTTTGAGTGTTCAAAAACATACATGCTTCACACCTTATTTAAAAACTTGGAATGCATAAAATAGGTCAGAATGGACCTATAATAGCTCCACATAATTGATCAACACTTCCTTTAGCTTTGTGTGACCCCAAACATATTAGGTCAGCACCACTGGTGAACAACAACAAAATACACCAACTGATTATCCACAAACCGACATGTGTACCTCTAAAATCCATGGAATTTGGACTACATACTATTCTAACACCTATAAACACTTCCAGAAATCTGCAAAACCAAATATTATTCCATAGAGGAAGACAAACCATTCCAAACAAGTACTCTACACTAGAAATACTGTCACTAGAAAACTTGATATACTGTTAACCACAATTTTTGCTTTGGAGGACATAAAGGCATGAAACTTTGGATTTAAGGTCCTCAAACATGTACCAAAATTTCTATAAAACTGTAGATAGAAATAACTTAGGGAAAACCAATGCGGTCCCAAAATTGAATGCATTGTATACTAAAAACTAATGTTCTAACACTTAGCCATATAACCAACTTGTTTATTCTACATTAGAGAAAAACATCTGCATCTCTATACTGGATTGCCATAATTTCAAACACATATGCACACCAAATCAACTGATCATCAAAGTAGACCTCAAACCACAATGTTGACATGATCAATGACAACACTATATCTGCACATTGTATATCTCATGCTCATGTTGCCAACAAGCATATCAAGGACAAACTCCTTAAAATACCAAAATTTTTATTTAGGGTATTATGGTAAGTCTCATGGAAAAAAGAGACCTTTTCATTATATTCAGAACATATAAAACCCTAAGATGGCTTGTCCAAATGCTAAAATCATTTTAAAAAATTTAGGATGATTTTTTTGGGCTTTAGAATTCATTAAAAAATATTGTACATTTATACCAATATATACATCCATATATTTTTATAAATATATTTAGTGATTCTATGTAAAAAGGTAGCCTCATTGCATCATATTATAACTTCCTATGCAATTTTCTAACTATTTTCTAGTTTTTATAGTGAATTTTTTACTAGTCATGTACTATTGATGTAAGAGCATCCAATAGTGTAGGGGCAATCTTGCATCACCCAAAAAAATATTTTTCCTTTTTTTTTAAGTCCCATGATGACACTTAAGGGGTGTAAGACAATTAAAAGTTTGAAAAGGTAAAAAATGTTCACTTACTATTTTTAGTAAGTCAACCTAAACATGCATTTATGGACATGAAAATTTACCCAAAGGAGCAGAATTGAAAAATGCATCTAATGGTAGAAGAATCATCTAAATATCCATACCATTTGGGAGATTAAATTTTTCGTCCCAAAAAATTTCTCCAATACAACTTCAAACTCAAATTTAAAGTCCTTAGAAGCCTTAAACAAGATCAAAAAGTGGACGAAATAATCTTTATATGATTTTGACATTGTGGATATCTTCAAGAGCTTTCCAATGACATACTATAATAGTAAATCAGACATCTGAGTCAAAATTTATGGCTCCAAGAAGCTATATCACCAAAATGTGAATTTCAAGAAATATCTACCTAGGCAAGAAAATGAACGAGTGGATTTTTTGGTGCCAAAACAAAGGGGGAGTTACAATTTATAGAACATTATAAGGTGGTTTTTGGTTCCAAATAAAGGTATGAATGAATATTACAGAGGTGGCTCCATTAGTGCAGATTGTGGCTCTTAATAATAGATTTTTCTTATAGAATTAATTTTACTTGTAGTGAATCAAGGCCATGTGGTTGTAGCATTGTAATTTCTAAATCTATAATTTCATTTTCTACGAGTAATTTAAAGTTGGCTGTTTTATATCCTACACTTTTTGTGTTGGTATTTTTTTTTTTTTTATGTGGGTGTAGGGTGGTGTAGCTCCTCATCAACTATTTTCTACACTAAGCATAAAAGGGTTGACATTAGGGGATTTACCAGTGTCTTAAATGTTTTGGTGTCAATTTTTTTTGGCTAGTTCTAGATCTAAGTTTTCTAACACTTTTTGGTACATCTATGATTGCTACCATCTTCCACCACATTTCCACCCTTGTGTGGCCCCTCCAGAATCACTGCTATTCTCTCAGTGCTGTCATCATTGATTTGTCACTCATGCACTATTTCACTATTTTTTCACCCACCAACCACCAAGTCACCCTTTTTTTTCCCAATTACCACCCTCTCATTGTTAGAGCTAGTGGCCACACTAGTAGAAACTATGATTGCCTAGAAACCACAAACCCTGAATTCTCATTCCTAAAGGGGATTTTTTTCTTTTTAACATATCTTGGATATACATAGTCAAATTATTTAAAATAGTCATCAAGAAGTTGGTTCTAAGAAATTTTCCACATTAATTGGTATTATTTTAAGATTTTATTTTTAGTGCATTTTATTACTTGTTGAAGTTAAAAATTATTTGCAACATTTTGGACTCAACCTTTTCCCCAAATCTCCAATTTTTTTCATTCTTGTAATATTTTTTAAAATTGATTTAGTGATCTACATGTACTCAAATTGAATTTTTAAGATTGTTCACTAGATACACAAAGATTTAATCTAAAGTGACTCTTTATTTTTTCTTTACAGTTTTAAAACTTATAAAAGGGGTTTTTTTGGAGTCAATTTTATTATTAAAACAAGTCAAAGGATCTAAAAATATTTATTTTTAAATATTTTTTCACTTTTTGCAAACACAAAGCTTAATCACACATGGTAGACACTATTGTTGAATGCACAAGACAACTGAGAGGGTTTGAATTAGTTATACCTTAAACCTTCAAAACCATCATACACAAAAGATTAAAACTAAAAGGCAAATGATTGAAACTGAAACAACCAAACATTATACACAAGAGAACACCAAATTTGTGTGGAAAACCTAAAAAGGGAAAACCATAGTGAGGATTAGCTCAAAATATAAGTAATATCAACACTGAATACAATAGGGCTCACTGCCCAAAGAAATAAAGGATCACTTCCAAAATAAAAAAGAAGATAGAGAAGAAATGTTACATAGAGAAAATTATCTCAATGCAACAGAGAATCCACCACAATGTCACCAACACCTTTACAACTTGATTGAAGAATTGTAGACACCTTTTGCTCACTGTATCCGGTAGTATAACCCATGAAAACTCACACTGCACTTCTCAAATTTTCACTCTAACTCTATGAAATTTTCATCATTCACATATCTCTTGTCTATCTCATCATTCCTCAACAACTCAAATCTTATTTATACCATTCTCAACCTTGAAACCCTTCTCCAAGGTCGAATATGCACATCAACTATGCAAATTCAAATTTCGTTGGAGTCAAAACACTTTAGTGGTAGATAAAAGTGAAAGTGGACCACATCACACTTTATTTGGGACCCAAATCTATAACACCACTCAACCATGTGCTTCTATAAACAATGATTATCCATCAAAAATAGTTTAAACACCAGGTCGGTCACTACCCATGTAAACACCATTAAAATTTTAAGTGCATGGTTCCTTAAATCCAAGACGACTTGAAAACCACACACCGCACTTGAAAATGATCTAGAATATTCCAAAAACACATTGAAATACAACAAACTCATTTGCAACAAATTCCACTTGAAAAATGTGCACACCCATACACTCAAAAAACTCTACCATACACTGTTACTTGAGAAACTGACTTCTGAAGCATGAAATATTGAACCAATTTAACTAAAGAAAGATACCTATGCTATCAATAATCCTTCAGATCCAAAAGAATTGAAACATAACTATGGAGAAACATGGAGCAAAGACATTTCTCACAAACAACTCTGTAATGCATAGTTCAAACACTAGTAAACACAACTTCCTCTGCACAATGATCCAGCACACCAAATTATGGATGCAACACCTTTGAAAATATCTCACCAACATATTTGAAAGACACAGTCAGATCTTCAACCTAGAAGAAATGTGGAGCAAACCCAAAACACTACTCTACAACACAAAACACCACTGCAACACACTATTTCCTCTTTTTATCAAATCTTCTCAAAAGCACTTGGAAACCAAGCACCAGAGGCACATCCTCATCATCTTTAGCACTTATTCAATAAAAAATCAACCACATATCCATAGATAGAATCTTATCAAAGAAACACTAGAGGTTGACACTAGTAGCTTTACTAATGACAACATAATGCAACTAATCAAAGCATGGATAATATCAACTACTCACACTCTTGCAAAAATCTCAGCCAACACAGGCGTGTTGAAATAAATGACAATACTAACTACTCATACTTGCAACAATATCCCCCTTTTTCATTGATGGAAACGCATGATGTAAAAACCCATCAAAGACACAAGTATGAATACCAACATATTGCAACTCTTCACATTACTTCCCCCCCTTACTCAACTAGCTTATTACTCTCTCTCCCCCTTTGTAGCTTATCTTTTTCACATGAATTTCTCTCCTTGATAACTTGTTATTTTTCACATGAATTTCTCTCCCCTTTGAAATCAATGGCAAAGGACCTAAATATTTGCATTGTTTATTCTCTCCCTTTGACATCGATCAACCTAATTACTACTGCTTTGTTATTTCTTTCCTTTATTGATTTGTATACCCCCCATTAGGAGCACACACCAAACTACACTAAATCAACAACCACTACAAATTGACGACACACACTCTTCTGACTGCAACAACCAACAATGCTACTACCTACTCCCCCTGAGAAGTAGCCTCCAACATCAGTCCAGAACAAAGAATGAATCTTGAGATCCACTAGACTGATGCATCTCCTTATGCATCTAGTTCAAGAAAGAAGGGGCAATGACCCCCAACTTCTCCCAGAGATACTCAAAAGTATCCTTAGGAAGAGCCTTAGTGGATATATCAACAATATAATCCTTTGTAGGTACATATTCAAGCTTTACTTCATTCTCCACAACCTTCTCTCTTAGAAAGTGACACCGAATTGAGATATGTTTTTCCCTTGAATGCATTGTCAAGTTTTTTGAGACATTGATTGTGTGTGTGTGAAATGTGGGAGAGTTAGAAAATCAATACTAAAGCACACAAACACCAATGAGGCGTATTATATTAAAGATTTGAATCAAAGAAACTACTCTAAATTGTAGTTTAAACAAATCTCTAAAAATGTTCCATTGTTCTCTATTCTCAAGGAATCATTAAATCATTTGGATCTCAAATTTTATATGTGCACTATGAAATTTTTAGAATGAAAACTTGAGAAATAAGATGTTAAAAAATGCAAGAAATCTAATTTTCCTACATGAAACTATGTGATAAAAGCCATGATACTATGATAATGGTGATATTGACAAATGGATAATGATGCTAACTTAAATATTGTGATAAAAAGCTAAGATGATTTTGCATATGCTAAAATAACCATTGATATGATGAACTAAAATGCAACCATAAAACAATACATGAAATAAAATGCAACTTAAAGCAAAACATGATTCTAAGTTAACATGATGCTACAATGCAAACTTGTTAAAATACTAAACAATGCTAACTATAAACTCCAAATGGTCCAATGATCCATAGATATTTCTTCATAATAACTCTACTCAAATGTGGATGATAAATACTATAGCAAAGGGTTGTATTTATAGGATTTTCCAAGAATCTTGTGATGTGGCAGTGATCGACAGTCTAGATTCAAACATGAGGGATGAACGGTGGAGATGGAGAGAATCAAGGAGGATGTTCCCTTGACCAAAGACAACATGCCAAATGGATGAAGGGATAAAGTGTGTGAGGAATAAGCCATGTGTTAAAAGTTGAAAATAATTCTAATTTAAAAATTAGAATTATTTAATTTCATGTGACCTTGGTGAGGCAGCATGAAAAGTTGTAGACATGTGCTTGAATTCCAAATTTAGGATTAGTGAAAATTAATTAAATAAAACAAACTATAGAAATTTGTTTATTTAATTAAATTAGAGGAATGTGATTTTAGATTTGGAGAATTAGAAGATATGAACTATATAAATAAATTGAGAATTTATTTATAAGTAGATGAAATATTAATTAAATAACTAGTATTTAATTAATTAAATGTCTTGATCGATTTTAGGTGTATACAATTTTCTCCTCTTTGAAGTAATGTGTTTACACATTGCTTCAAAGAAAAATTTGATATTAATGCCAAGAAAAAAAAAACCGATTCCCCAAACATTGATTTTCAAGTGATGACGGACATATGCCCCCTCGGGAGATAAATCAGTGAATTTTGGAATTTTTAGGATTTTTTGGAATTTTTTAAAATTTTGATGATTTTTCAATGATTTGATGATGATCTCAAAATTTCATGATTCAAAAATGATTTATCTCTCGAAAAATGATGTATAAGCTAGCAGGTGATGAAATTGATGAATTTTCCCCTTTTGAAAATAAAATAAAACAACCCCATAAAAATGCCAATTAATTAACCTTAAAAAGGTTAAAAAGAGTAATTAGAAGTTCATTTGAGCATTTGAATTTTGAAAACTTGAGAGTGATTGAGTGATTTAGCAATTTGGAGCAGAATGGCAATCCCTTACCACACACACCATTTCGAGCGTGTGTGACGACACAACCACCTGGTAGCATACGTACCTCTAGTATGTACCCCTTAAAACTACCTCGTAATTTGTGCAATTGATTTTCCTACTTTTTTTTCTCATTTGAATAAGATTTGGTTACTTTAGTGCATAGGAACACCACAGTAATGCATTGATTGACTATTGTAGTGCATTCGTGAACTTAGTGATAGGATTGGGACTTCAACGCATAGGTTGCCTGCAATAGTGCATTCGTGAATTGTTTCAGTGCATAAGTGTATTTAGTGCTTAGAGGAATTGATTTAGCACATAGATTAAATGATGTAGCACATAGGGTGTTTCGACGCATTGGGACCTTGTTCCGGTGCATCCATGAAGTTTTCTAGCGCATATAGTAATTCGGCACATAGAACCTCTGTTCTAGCACATTGAAGAATTTCTCTAGCACATAGAGTTTTTCAACATGTAGAAAGACTATTTTAGCACATTGGTGAAATTTTAGACTTGAATGATGATTTTCTTGATTAGACTCGATTTCAATGATGTTTGATCGTGTTAGCCTTTGATTTGATGATAATTGGTGATGTTGATAGATTAGATGTCCATTGATCTCATGATAGGTGAGATGCAATGATTGATATTGATAATTGACCTCACGATAGGTGAGGATCAATGATAGTTTGATTGATTGATTGATAAACCTCATGATAGGCGAGGTTGAATTGATTGATGAACCTCATGATAGGTGAGGTTGAATTGATTGATGAACCTCATGATAGGCAAGGTTGAATTGAGTGATAAACCTCATGACAGGCGACGTTAAAATTGATTGATGAACCTCATGATAGGTGAGGTTGAATTGATTGTTGAACCTCATGATAGGAGAGGTTGAATTGAGTGATAAACCTCATGATAGACGAGGTTAAAATTCATTGATGAACCTCATGATAGGCGAGGTTGAATTGATTGATGAGCGTCATGATAGGTGAGGTTGAATTGATTGATGAATCTCATGATAGGAATGGTTGAATTGAGTGATAAACCTCATGATAGGAGAGGTTAAAATAGATTGATGAACCTCATGATATGCGAGGTTAAATTGATTGGTTGATGCTCATGAGATTTGATCAAAGTCTCACCTGAGTTGACTAGATTGATAGGTTGATTGATGTCATTTGATTGATTGAATGATTTGGGATTTTGTAATGATAGGATCCATTGATGATTTTTTAGATTAGGGAGCATTTTCCCAAGACATGGGATTTTATTCCTCAGTTGACACAACCTAAGAAAACCATTATTGTATGATACAGATTGTCGTCTCTTATTGATATGCCCCAAATTAGGATTAACAAGGGTTTGTTGACAGCTTTAGCAAAGAGGTGGCATAATCAACATAACACCTTGTATTTTCCCACTAGTGAGATGACGGTGACCCCAGACGACATATATCAAATTCTATAGATACTGATGGTTGGAGAGCTGGTCTTATATGATTCATAGGAGTAGGGCGGGACTGATGCACTGCATAGAGTTTTGAAGGATGAGCATATATGCGGCTACGAGATTTCTTGGAGGGATATGGTGGATGCCTATGCCACATTGTCATGGGTACTTGTTGGTTTCAATGGAGGGTTCCTTTGTCTTGATCGCGGGTCAAAGGGACTATTAGTTGGATGGGGCAAGATTCTAGAGAGCATGATTGCTCAGGGTACTCAATATGAATGGTGTTTTTTTATGCTTGCCCATTTGTACCATGATTTGCATCAAGTTGTTTATATTTGAGGGGTGAGTTTATCAGTGGGGGTCACATTGCTTCAGTTCAGGGCTTGGGAGCATATAGTGGTCACACGACCAGTTGGAGATAGACAACAACCTGACATGAGACTATATGTACAAATTTATGTTGGTTGAGTTGCTCAGCCTAGGTTGGGAAAATTGGAGCACTGGAGGAGGACACTAGATGATTTTGAGTCTGTGGTATGGAAATCTTACCTTGGTTGTGAGCAGTGGCCAGAGGATGATACATAGATGCCTTATCTGTGCCAGTCTATGTACCTCATTGGGTGGACCTAATTCATTATTGAGAGATTTTTACTAAGGAGGGTGTGGCAATAGTATGGCCAAGTGCAGGGGATACCCCAGGGCATGGCACATTATGTACAATGTCAAGTGGATGCGACTGAGTGGGGACCCACTTTGTCCTATGATGTTGTTGTGTAGGAGTTTTAGAGTTTGCAGGTTATATTCTAGGATATTCATCCAACTATTATTGAGGCTTCAATGTCAGATGAGTATGCTTAGCACCTAGCTTTGCATCCATTCCCATATATCACCATCCTGAATGAGCCAGTATCGTTGCTAGAGGAGGGGAGGGAAATAGGTCATGGTCGCAGGTGGTAGAGAGAGGAGGGGGAGGAGGGGGAGGAGGAGGAGGAGAGCTATGAGGAGGAGGAGAGCAGTGAGGATGGAGATGATGATGAGAGTGATTGGGGAGGAGATGAGGGTGGAGGAGGTCTAGGTCCCAATGTTGGAGAGATGAGAGTGTCTCACAAGAGGCAACATGTGGAGGTTCAGCTACCCTTTTCACAACAACAGGCATATTGTTGCACTACAAGTAAGTTCAGACTTTGCAGGGTCAGCTTGAGACAGGTTCAGGTTTTGTTATCAAAAGCCCAAGGACAGATTGACACTGATGACTAAGTGGGATGTTGCTAGATAGCAGGCACAATAGATATAGGCCTAGCTTACTTAGGTTCAAGACCAGGGACACATAGGGACAGATGTAGGGGAAGATTGGCATGCTGACTACTAAGAGGGATACTTTGAGATGGTGGGTTGATTAGGCTGAGGGTATCTCTGAGAGATTACAATAGGCTGCAGCGGTTGCCGATGCTTTAGATTATTTCAAAGAGATCTGTCGTACCATACAAAGGCCAAGTTCTACAGAGTTTGATATCATGATGTGGCTCCTCTAGAGTGGCGGGAGAGCTTTGCAAAGTCTAGGCCTAGAAGGTCCCAATATTAGACTATTAGCATGGGTGTTACGCAACCACTTCCTAGAGATAGGAGAGATCCTAGTGTAGGTCCATCTGGTGGGGGAGGCCCTGGTCATGTGATGTCGGCACCGTCTGGGGGGAGCATGACATAGCTTCGATTGCAATTCTCTGATGTACTTTGGACATGTACACACTGATGTATACTTCTTTATTAAGTTGAGACATTTATTATGTACCTCTTGATTTGAGATATTATGATACACTGCCATTTTTTATATTGATGTATCTCTTTATACCCTTTGGATATCCTTGTACACTTTGACATTATGATTTTGAGGTTATATGATATGTGGCGATGATTATGATATGTGTTTATATGATGCTTATATGATCATGATCATGATGATTATGATGGATGCATTTGATTTCTATTTTATGCTATGTGATGTTCTATATGATGATGATGATATGATATGCTATGGATGCAAATGATGATGTAACTGATGTGTTATGATTTTATGATGCTTTATAAATGATGCCTATGTGATGGATTTTATTATGCCAATGAAATGTGATGCATTTTATGCTTTTGTACTTTTTGAATGCAAATAAATGATGCAATGAATGAATGAATGATGTATGAAATAATTGTATGATGATTCCTATTTCTATGTGATTATGATGTTTATATGATGATGATCATGATGATTATGATGAGTTATACAATGATGATGCTTATATGATGATGATTATGGGATGTATGCAATGGTGATATGATAATGCAGGATTGATGATTTTATATGCTTAATGGATGATGTTTTATGCTATGTGAGATGGATTTTATTATGCAAATGATGTATGATGTGTATGCGATGATCTAGTTATTCCTTTTCCAATCTTGGATTTGAGTAATAAAAAATTCAACTTCACTACTAGTTTTAGATGTTCATAACAATGGCATTATATCCTTTGTTTTTGCCAGTAATGTTTTTCAGCAACTTTTTCTTCTTGGAAATCTTACTCTGTTGGACATGTCTTTCAATCATCTTAATGAACCAATTTCTTAATCCATTAATAATTGATGAAATGATTTGGATCATGCAAGTGAGATGCAATGCACTTCTTTATGTGTTTTCTGATGCAAATATTATGATGTGATAATGTTTTCTAATGTATGCAAATGATGATGCAACTGATGTGCAACTATATGAAAATGTTTTCTAATTTATGTAGCTGATGTGCTTTCTATATGAGAATGATGTGTTTTTGGAAATGTCAAGTGTACTCAATCCATTAGTGCCAAAGATAACATCATTGTGAAATTGGTGCAGCTTTGGAAATCCCATAGATACAAATGCAAACTAACATGGATACAATCTACCCTAACCATGCAAATGTCATTCATAACAACCAATTTTTTGTGCTTTTTATCATCACTAAGCCTTTAAAATGTTGAAAGTGAGTACCAACATCGATGGTATTTTTAGACCATGATGACCTAAGTACTACTTCCATGATTTTTGATATTGAAAGTTAACACAAGCATCTAGGTATAATTAAATCGAGATGACCTGAGTATTGCTTGTGTAAACAGAAAAGAGTTAACTATTTTCCTATGCAAATTCAAAATTTCATTAGTGATACTTTGTAGAGCACGTCCAACAACAATTTGCATAGTAATAATGATCAACCCATAGACAACAGGCAAAGAAAATCATACTCCTTCCCAACTCCTCTAGTTCAATACATCATCGAGGTGCTCCAGAGATATGATAACAAAAATCAAAGTTCAACAATTTGAACATTCATGCCACAATGATAAAGACATGTTTCAAGAGGAACATCATCCAGTTGAAGTTTTTTTTTGGTTTGATTGATTTGGTTGTTTGATTTTGGATGGTTGATGTGTTCATGTTTGTGATTGATGTTCAATGTTGAGTTGCACTATGATCATGTTTGTTGTGTTTGTCCTACTGTTGTTTGTTTGTTGGTTCAAGCTCAAAGTGTATTTCCCCAAGTGAGTTTAGGATTTTTCCCCCAGTCTAAGGTGAGACATGACTATGATGCCAAGATATGTACATGAACCTTGCTGATGATAGGAAAATTGATGGCGAAAGCAAATGGAAAAAGTGAATGGTTGACATGCTCAAATAGATGGAAAAGATAACCTATCACAAATAGCACCTATTTCCAGGTTTCCACTACTTGTTTTTATTGTACTTTTTTAGATTTTATGATTTTTTTGATTTTTTGTATTTTTCAAAAAAAATCAAATTTTTTTTTTTGATCTTTTTCTAATCTTTTTGTTGTTACCAAGATGCATGTTTTCTAGGTTTTCATCAAGGAAACCATTTTTTCAAGACATTTTCTAATGTTTTTGTATTTTTTTAGGACTTTTTTCGATGCATTGGATGGTTCAGGTGTAGAATTTCTTAAGATGCAAGTTGTTGAGGGGTTTGTTGGTGGTTTTTTATTGTAAACCAGGTTGGTCTCCTATTCTACCTATGGAGTAGCCAACTCCAATCAAGGGTAGCTCAGAGGACCTGGACGAACTAACAAGATTTAGTCAAAGACTGAGATCTTCTGCTCTTTAGGCTCTGCAGAACCAGGGCAGGTATACCCACACAATGCCCCAAGGAAGACTAGACATTGCTTTTTATAGCAAATAACTCTTGATGTCAAGCGTTGAGGACCTCAAATGGGGCTAGATTCTTAGTAGCTCAACCTTGAAGCAACAAGGAGGTAGGGCAAGACATCAAACAAGATATTCAATGATTTATAAATTGTTTCTGAGGGGAACAGGCTGCAAGACAGACCAGTGCCTAATTTTGGGCCACGAAGTCAAACACAAAAGGGGAAATCACCTGCAAATAGACCTCAACCAGTGGATCTTGTTTTGTTGATGCCTTACATCAACTATCAGTTCCTTACACTGACAATCCAACTCCTATAGCAACTAGACTCTTCTTACCGAATCCTACCTGCAAACAAGTGATCACTGCTATCTGTTCAAAGGATTTAACTACTTCCTTGAAGTAGACCTATCAACAAACAACACAGTCTCATGAAGTATGAGAAGATGAACAAAGAAACCTTATACATTCATTCAAATGATTAAAAGCACATAAATAAGGAGACAGTTTGATAACATGCATGAGAGACAAGCGTCTTCATGTTTTCATTGCTCAAACTGATTGTATTTATAGACAAATTCAAAATTTACAGCTTACAGACTCAATATTGACTCAAGACTAAACCCTAGCCTATTCCAAGACTACTCCAAAACTCAAAAAAATGTGGAACAGAACACCAAATTTTGGAACCCCTACATCTGGCCATGAATTCTCCCTTTATAGGAATAGGGAGAGCAACAAGCAACCGACCAGATGAGAATACACATCACAGCTGACTAGGAAAAACCCAAAACAACACGCAAGCCACATGACCAATCCACATTAGACCCCAATTGCATCGTGACCAATCAAAACCCTCGTCGTGACCTTCAACAACTTCTCTGGTCTCATAAATGCCACTGGTCAGATACCTGCAGAAAAGACATTCCCACATGAATGAAGCCAAGCAATCAATGTCAAATCTGTCACTGAATTCGTGCACCCACACTCAAGCCATGTCGTCCTTGTCCCAGAGTTGTGTCGCCATGAATGTTGGTTCAGTGGAACTAGCGACCCTCTCATCTGCCACCATGAATGCTCCAAGTCTTCTTTTTCTTGCGCGCAAACATCTTTGAAACCCCAACTGCATGCATGTTTGAATCTCCACCGTCGATCACTAAGATCAGACGGCTGTCATTTAAATATCATCAACCGTTGAGGCAAGCAACCACCATCGGTGAGACAAAGCAGTGTCGGGAAGACCACAGGCCGAGAATCTTGTGTTACATCGAGCACTCATCATAGTCGGCAAGAGGCAACCAGGTCGGCAAAACATCCCAGTGAAGATCTATGTGCTTGATCGAGCAGTCAAGTCGGCAAGACCGAGCGCACATCGGTGTGAGACTTCAACTTAGAATAATGCCCCATCGGTGAGAGAAAGCCCACTCGACAGGAGGTGATGGAGACATCAGAATAGACACATTATCGGCAAGAGAAGATGGACTCTTGAAGACATCATACAGAGTCAAAATGCCTCATCGAAATGTATTTCCTTTATGTACTATCCATTCGCCAAGACAAGGGCATATCCCTTACCGAAGCAATCCTTTCACATTGTTCATAGTCGCTATAGTCACCTACCATTGGCAAAACACTATAGAGATTTCACCAAGCTTCATCAAAGACATCATTTCAAGTCGCTGTGACTTATAACATCTCCCGCCGATGAATCCACATGCCAAATGTATGTCGCTGCAGCACGCAATCCTCGGTGAGAGGTTATGTAGACATTACACTGTTATACCGAGAAGACCTTTATACACTTGTTCGCCGAGAGAATTTAGTACTTTCATCAAAAGCCACATATTGAATCATTGTCGGCAAGACCCACAGAGTTCGCTGTGACATATATCAATGCCTCAATCCTTTGCCGATAGAACCCCTACTTAATCGCCAAAACAAAAACCAGGGTCTCGCCGACAACCACCTGTAAATAAATTCCAGTTGCTGTGACAAATGATAAGTCTTGCTGATAGGCAACTCAGACTTATGCAAGAAAAAAATGCACAGTGGGGGGCAGCCAAAAGGATCTTAGGGAGACCAAGGGGAGTCAGGAAGACCTCACCCTGAGCGGGCACCAATACACCGATGGGAAAAGCCCATCGGTGAGACACAAAGAAGTCAGGGAGACATCTCCTCGACCTCAGCCAACATAGGCCGACAAAGATTTCGGGGAGACAAGTTGAGGTCGCCAAGTGGTAATCCCAAGTGCCAAAGGTCACAGTGAAAGCAACGCGGGGCCGGTAACGAACAAAAAATAGGGCTCGGGGAAACCACTTAAGTTAAAATGAACCGGGCGGACAGGTCAATAAATCAAAAAGCTAGCAGAAAGGGAACCAAACAAGGTCGGAGCCAGAACTAGGAAACAGACGGAATCAGAGTCAGAGCGGGGGAAGAAATGAGAACCAAAATGAGCACCCGAGACCAAAACCCAACCCGGATCCGCCTCCGCAAAAGACTAAGGAAGGGAGATGGGAGCGAAACAAAACCCGAAACTGGAACCCCTGAAAAGGTTCCAAAACCTATTCGCATTTCGATCTCGTGCCCGCCAAAGGAAACAAAGCAAAAAAGACAAAGGGAAGAAAGCAGAGAGGAAAACGACCAACGACCGACACAGGGCAGAAAGGAAAAGAAACCCCAACCACACAGAATCAGAACCGGGACGGATGCGTGAACAGGAACTAGAACTTTAGAATTTGGAAAAGTTCTAGTTTCATTCAAGCATCCATTTCACCTCCGATAAAACAAAAGAAAAGCCAAGGAAAGCAAAAGAGAAAGGGGAACCAAACTTAAAAGCCCAAAAATGGGAAAAGAAAAGACAGGAAAAACCCTAACACAGGCCGCCCCACCGGAGAGATGAAAACTAGCATGCTGGGCTCAACCCTTGTGGGAGCCCATTTGTCCCATGTGCCAAAAGGACAAAAAAACACCCCATAGCTAAATATTTGTCATGAAAAAACAAGAGTACACAACTAGACAATGAAAGAACCAAAAATGGCACTAACATAGGCTCTAGTTGGGGATGTATACCCTTGGTGGGCATAGCAAGAACTCAGATCACTAGGAGAGTAGACCAGAACAAAAAGCCAAAAATAGACGAGGAGCTAACCGGACAGGGATAGCAAACGCAACAAAAAGGAAGAGACCAGGAAACCAAACCCTAAAACTACTGTTCACGGAAAAAGATATACTTCATGCGAAGTACCCTCATGAATTGTCCATGAACAGGAAATTCAAGAGTCACTTGATTAATTCCTTTGTTTCACCTGATGACACTAGGCCACCAAATGAAAAATGAAAGCCAACTTTTACCTCTATCAAAAACTTGATTCTCTGTTGCCTTCCATAGACAAAATTTGATAACACTGTCATGAACTGTCCACAAACTAGCGTGGTCACTGGCCATTCCCATTGAATTGTTGTGCTTTCCAATGCCACCAGCTGTCTTGTCAAACTGCAACATGCAATCAGAAACTGATTTGAGATCACAATCATCGTGGCATCTCCCTGGACAATTCATGGTTATATTTTACTGAATGCTCATTTGCTTGGACTAGGAAATAAAAACATTCATAGTCCACTTGATCCTTGACATCACAAAATTTGTCATCAAAATCAGTTTGTAGATCAAACTGAAAGCTCTGATAAACAACTTCTTCCATGACATGCAAATCATCTCTGCACATGCCAAAGGAAAATGGTTCATATTCGGGAGTATCTTTGTACTGGTTAATGCAATACATACACATATTTTGATACTCTGGTTCAATGGTGTGCATTAATTCATCTTTCACATCTGCACTCAACTCAAAGACAAAAACCCCAAGTGAGGGCTCAAGTAAATCAACATCAACAGGTATAGTAGGGAGGCAACCAAGTATCCCTTCAATGTCAACACAACTTTCATCATGTTCAGCAAGAGTGGGAGGCACATCATTGGTGCAATGATGGCTTCAACTTCTACTCATGCTTCCTCTTTTTACTTGCACCTGTTCTTCATCATGCTGGTGGTGAGAATGATCAGAGATTTTTGATTCATCCACACCTGTTGTCATGTCATCATCTTCTAAACATGAGGTATAATCACCCTCAGTATCACAAGCTTTCCCAATAGCAAACAATTCTGGTTTAGAAGCATAACCTGATCCCTCATTGGAATCAACATCATCATCCATGTGAAAAGATTCATGCCTAGGCTCACTCAAGTCATCAAAAAGAAACTGCACTTTGTCATACACAACATGATCAACTAGTTCATCATCACAGATAGAACCGGACTCACTTGTATCATACCTTGCTTCTTGAAGGTCATCATCAGTGTCAAGGTCGACAGGAGTTGCCCACAACAACTGAGGGTTGTTGTGTGCATACCTCTAGTATTTTGTGGTCAATAAATCTGATACTTGTTCACAACTTAGTAGGTCAATGTTCTGACCTACCCTCTCAACCACTTCATCCTCTGCTTGAGCTCCACCAGGACTAGATGTAATACCAAGCAGGAAATCAGGATATCCTAAGGTATCTTCAAAAAGATTACCTTCATGAGAGTGAAACTCCACATCCTCATAGTCAAATCTGATATCCTCTAGAGCACTCCCTGCATCAACAACTTCATTTGTCTTCTCATGAAGACTTGTGTCAAGACTGCACTCATTTGTGCACTTGAACTGTTCAACTGTCTCATCACATTGCTGATTACACCTCCTTCTTCAAAGAGCCAGTCCAACTAATATTCCTCTTTGGGTTTTTGGCTTGGGAGACTCAACCTCCAATCTTCTGCTTGGGGCATCACTTCTGCAAGTTGTTCAAACACAACTTCTTCATCATTTGATGAAGCAGCACCACCACTTTCAACCTTCTTAACTATGCACCTGTCTGAAGAAGACTGATCATCCATTTGTACAGAGTTGTTATCTTTATCAGCATGAGTGCTGACAAATGAAGACAACAAGCTCTATATATATTCATTTCTCTGCTTTTCAAGACTATCTAGGACTGTGTAAGCCATCTGCATGCTCAGTATCTTGAACTCTTTCAACAATGCACTAGATCCCTCTTCATAAGCTTCAAAATACATGTGGATACACCATGGAGTGCTAGGTCTAAAAATCTCTAGGATTAGTGACAAGGCAGTAGAAAATCTATGACTGAAATCAACACTTGACCCCCCATCTTGTTTCTTAATTTGCTTTAACCTTTTGACCAGGTCGAAAGGATCTCTTGCAAATTGTTCTCTATAAGTAGCCACTAATTCATCCTAGCAAGGAAAAGATGTATCAGGGAAACTCAAACACCAGTCCTAAGCTCTAGCTTCAAGGGATTTGACAAAAAATCTCATCCATGTATCTTGATATTTAAAAGAATGTTTCTCCATGAAACTGGAGAAACTCTCGACATGTGCACCTCCTCCACATACATTATATCCATCAAATCTAGGCATCTCTTTATATACCTGAGCTGACATACATTCAACTTTGTAATCAACCCATGACAAATCTAACTGAGCATACAATGGGTCAAAAGAATTAACAACTGCTGTGACAACCTGACAAGTAGATATAATTTGACTATCTCTAAGCCATTGAAAAATCAGGTGTCTCTCATCCATTTCTCTGAGACCTCTTTCAAATACAGCCTTCCACTCAGGCCTTATCTTAGTCTTGCATATCCTTGAGTCTTTATCAGACTTAGGAAACCCTTTGACAATCTTTTTTATGGCTTGGTGCTCCATAGATATTGCAAATCAAGGCTCACCAACTATGCACAATTACAATAATGACTAACATATGATAGCACCAGTGGATGACCACCCTCAGGGTGTATTAATACATTCTCATCATCCACAAATTGAGACTTAAGAATTAGACACAATCTTACAATGGAACTGCAACTACATTCAACAGATCCAGCAAATGGAAATGTGCTAACATCATTTACTATCCTTCCCTTTTGTAGTGCTGAATCACTAAATAGGGAAACAAAATTTCTTTCTCAAATGTTCTAACACATGAAGAATACCTGGAAACATTGCAGCTCTGGAACATTCTTCAAATCTTCAATGGGTTTACCTTGACAGAGTTGCCACCTCTTTGCAGAGGACAGAACTTCAAATGATATGAAGTTCACTTACATATAAATCCTTCTCTGAGCTCGTTCCCACCAGCAGAGCACCATAAATATTTCAGGTTCACTACAACAAGACTTCCTCCAGGCCTGAGATTCTTCAAACTTTGAACATAACCAACATGGCAAACAAATATGACTCTATTGCACACTGATATAACCCGTTTCAGGATTCTTCAAGATATTTTACAAGAGGAGGAGGCACACCATAAAGCTATGATGGCTTCAACTTCTACTCTTGTTCTCTCTTCTTCTTGTATTTCCCCAGTGGAGTTGCCATCTTGTTGGTGGTTTTTTATTGTAAACCAAGTTGGTCTCCTATTCTACCTATGGAGTAGCCAAATCCAATCAAGGGAAGCTCAGAGGACCTAGACGAATTGACAAGATTCAGTCAAAGACTGAGATCTTCTGCTCTTTAGGCTCTGTAGAACCAGGGTGGGTATACCCACAGAATGCCTCAAGGAAGACCAGACATTGCTTTTTATAGCAGATAGCTCCTGATGTCAAGCATTAAGGACCTCAAATGGGGCTAGATTCTCAGTAGTTCAACCTTGAAGTAACAAGGAGGTAGGGCAAGACATCAAACAAGATATTCAATGATTTATAAATTGTTTCTAAGGGGAACAAGCTGCAAGACAGACCAGTGCCTAATTTTGGGCCACGGAGTCAAACACAAAAGGGGAAATCACCTACAAATAGACCTCAACTAGTGGATCATGTTTTGTTGATGCCTTACATCAACTATCAGTGCCTTACATTGACAATCCAACTCCTATAGCAACTAGACTCTTCTTACCGAATCCTACCTGCAAACAAGTGATCACTGCAATCTGTTCAAAGGATTTAACTGCTTCCTTGAAGTAGACCTATCAACAAACAACACAGTCTCATGAAGTATGAGAAGATGAACAAAGACACCTTATGCATTCATTAAAAGCACATAAATAAGGAGACAGTCTGATAACATGCATGAGAGACAAGCGTCTTCATGTTTTCATTGCTCAAACTAATTGTATTTACAGACAAATTAAAAATTTACAGCTTACAGACTCAATATTGACTCAAGACTAAACCCTAGCCTATCCCAAGACTACTCTAGAACTCAGAAAAATGTGGAACAGAATACCAAAGTTTGGAACCCCTAAATCTGGCCATGAATTCTCCCTTTATAGGAATAGGGAGAGCAACAAGCAATCAACCAAATGAGAATACACATCACAACTAACTAGGACAAACCCAAAACAACACGCAAGCCACATCACCAGTCCACGTCAGACCCCAACTACATCGTGACCAATCAAAACCCTCGCCGTGACCTTCAACAACTTCTCTGGTCTCATAAATGCCACTGGTCGGATACTTGCAGAAAAGACATTCCCGCACGAATGAAGCCAGGAAATCAATGTCAAATTCGCTGCTGAATTCACACACCCACACTCAAGCCATGCCGTCCTTGTCCCAGAGTCGCGTCACCATGAATGTTGGTTCAGTGGAACCAGCAACCCTCTCATCTGCCACCATGAATGCTCCAAGTATTCTATTTTTTCAAGGCAAACATCTTTAAAACCCTGACTGCGCGCATGTTTGAATCTTCGCCATCGATCACTGAGATCAAACGGTTGTTGTTTAAATATCATCAGCCGTTGAGGCAAGAAACCACCATCAGCAAGACAAAGCGGTGTTAGGAAGACCACAGGCCGAGAATCTTGTGTTACATCGAGAGCTCATCATAGTCGGCAAGAGGCAACCAGGTTGGCGAAACATCCCAGCGAAGATCTATGTGCTTGATCGAGCAGTCAAGTCTGCGAGATCGGGCGCACATCGGCATGAGACTTCAACTTAGAATAACACCCCGTCGGTGAGAGAAAGCCCACTCGACAGGAGGTGATGGCGACATCAGAACAGACACACTATCGGCAAGAGAAGATGGACTTAGGAAGACATCATACAAAGTCAAAATGCCTCATCAAAATGTATTTCCTTTATGTACTATCCATTCGCCAAGACAAGGGCATATCCCTCACCGAAGCAATCCTTTCACATTGTTCACAATCGCTATAGTTACCTACCATCGGTGAAACACTATAAAGATTTCACCAAGCTTCATTCAAGACATCATTTCAAGTCACTGTGACTTATAACATCTCTCGTCGACGAATCCACATGCCAAATGTATGTCGTTGTAGCACGGAATCCTCAGTGAGAGGTTATGTAGACATTACACTGTTATACTGAGAAGACCTTTATACACCTGTTCGCCGAGAGAATTTAGGACTTTCACCGAAAGCCACATATTGAACCACTGTCAATAAGACCCATACAGTTCGTTGTGACATATATCGATGCCTCAAGCCTTTGCTAATAGAACCCCTACTCGATCGCCAAAACAAAAACTAGGGTCTCGCCGACAACCACCTGTAAATAATTTCCAGTCACTGTGACAAATGATAAGTCTTGCCGATAGGAAACTCAGACGTATGCAAGCAAAAAATGCACAGTAGGGGGCGGCCAAAAGGATCTCGAGGAGACCAAGGGGAGTCGGGAAGACCTCACCCTGAGTGGGCACCAACACACTAATTGGAAAAGCCCATCGGTGAGACACAAAGAAGTCGGGGAAACATCTCCCCGACCTCAACCAACATAGGCCGACAAAGATTTTAGGGAGACAAGCCGGGGTCACCAAGTGGTAATCCTGAGCACCAAAGGTCACAGTGAAAGCAATGCGAGCTCGGTGAAAATGGTAATAAGGGGCCGATAACAAACAAAAAATAGGGCTCGGGGAAACCACTTAAGTTAAAATGAACCAGGCGGATAGGTCAATAAATCGAAAAGCCAGCGAAAAGGGAACCAAACAAGGTCAAAGCTGGAACCAGGAAAGAGACAGAGTCGAAGCCAGAGCAGGGGAAGAAATGAAAACCAAAATGACCACCCTAGACCAAAACCCAACCCAGATCTACCTCAGCAAGAGACAAAGGAAGGGAGACGGGAGCGAAACAGAACCCGAAACTGGAACCCTTGAAAAGGTTCCAAAACTTGTTTGCATTCCGATCCTACACCCGCCAAAGGAAACAAAGCAAAAAATACAAAGGGAAGAAAGCGGAGAGGAAAATGACCAGCCATTGATGTAGGAAGAAAGGAAAAGAAACCCCAACCACATGGAATTGGAACCGGGATGAATGCGTGAACAAGAACTAGAACTTTAGAATTTGGAAAAGTTCTAGTTTTGTTCAAGCATCCATTCCACCTCTGATAAAACAAAAGAAAAGCCAAGGCAAGCAAAAGAGAAAGGGGAACTAGATTTAAAAGCCCAAAAACGGGAAAAGAAAAGCCAGGAAAAACCCTAACACAGGCCACCCCATCGGAGAGATGAAAACTAGCACGCTGGGCTCAACCCTTGTGGGAGCCCATTTACCCCACGTGCCAAAATGAAAAAAAACACCCCATAGCTAAAGATTTGTCATGAAAAAAAAGGAGTACACAACTAGACAATGAGAGAACCAGAAATGGCACTAACAGGGTTCATAAAAAAAATCCCCTTCCAGTGTGGACAACTGATATGCTCTTGATTTGAAAACTGATACAATGACAAAGGGACCTAGCCTATTGGGTTCAAATTTCCCCTTCTTCTCTTGATCCTGTTGATTACGGGGATTTTCTTTTAAGACCAAGTCACCCACCTAAAATGTTCTAGGTTTTACTCTGTGATTGTAACTTCTAGATATCCTTTGCTGATAGGCTTTGAAGTGATCCACTGCATGCTGATGATGCTCATTCAATAGTTCCAATTCATGTAGCGTAGAGACTTTATAATCCTCATTTGGAATGATCCCTTCTAGTGACACATAGAGTGATCGTAGCTCAACCTCAATAGGTAGAATGACTTCTGATCCATAGACTAAAGCATAGGGTGTGGCTCCTATCAGGGTGCGGATGTTGGTTCGATAAGACCACAAAGAAGGGTTTAGTTGAACATGCCAATCATGTCCGACCTCGTTGACAATTTTCTTCAAGATTTTTAGGATAGTCTTGTTTGAGGCCCCTGCTTGGCCATTTCCTTGAGGATAGTATGGGTAGAAAACCGATGTTGGATGTGAAACCTCTCACAATGTTCTTCAACATTTTGATTCTTAAAAGGTTTGTCACCATCAGTGATAATGGATTGAGGGATGTTGTATCGACAAATGATATAATTCAGGATGAATGATGAGATTTTCTTTCCTGTGATGGTAATTAAAGGAATGACTTCAATCCACTTTGTGAAGTACTCCATGGCTGTGATGATAAACTTGTGTCTATTGGATGAATATGGATGAATTTTCTCTACAAGGTCCAATCCCCACTAACAAAAATGCCATGTTGATGTGAAAGGTTGCAACTCTTGTGCTGGTGCATGTATCAAGTTTCCATGGATTTGACACTTCTAACATCTTTTGACATATTGAAAAGACTCCTCCATATTCGGCTAGTAGTATCCCAAACGTAGGAGTTTCTTAGCTAAAGTTAGGCCACTTGAATGTGTGCCAAAAATACCATCATGTACCTCACATTAAGTGGTTTCAACTTCGTTACATTCTATACATTGAAGGAGAGTACCATCAAGACCTCATCAATAAAGCACATCGACAATTAGGGTGTGTCGAGCTGCTTGTCAGATGAAAATTTGTTTTAGGTTCCAGGATAAATCAGGTGGGATGGTATTGTCTTTTAGATAAGTATAGATTTTCCCATAGATGGAAGCATCGGCCTTGGCTAGATGGTAGATGACTTGGGATTCAAGATTTTCATAGGATGGGTTGAACAGTTGTTCCATCATGAACTCATAACGAGCTCACTTTTCAGGAATCTATAAGAGAGAAGCAATGGTAGCCATGGCATCAACAACTTTGTTGTCGCCTCTAGGAATCTACTCAAACTTAATCTCCACAAAGTACTTTTTGAAATCATCAACCATTCTTTTATATGGCATCAATTTTTCATCTTTCATCTAGTAATCATTGTTCACCTGGTTAATGACTATTTGTGAATCGCCATAGACATGTAACAATGTGATCTTCCACTCGACTGCTACTTTGATTCTAATGATCAATGCTTTGTATTCGATTGTGTTGTTGGTGCAAGGAAACATCAGTCTGTAGGACTTGGGAATAGTATGTTCTTGTGGTGAGATAAACAAGATTCCTGCAGCTGATCCATGTTGTGTATAAGAGCCATCAAAGTACAACATCCATTATTGTGTAGATATTGTCAGGACATCAACATCTGGAAACTCAATGTTCATTGGAATATTTGTCTTGCAATGGTGCTTCGTCTAGTTGATCTGCTATGGCTTGACCCTTGATTTCTTTTCTGTCCACATACTAGATGTCAAACTCACTCAATATCATGAACCATTTGGCTAGTCTTCTTGTTAAGGGAAATTTGTTGAGTAGATACTTTAATGGATCAATTTTAGCAATGAGTTTGATGGTGTGAGTCAACATGTAATGTCTTAGCTGTTGAGTAGCAAACACTACCACCAGGAAATATTTTTCAATAAAAGTGTAATTGATCTCATAGTCATTCAGGGTCCTACTGATACAATAAATTTCCTTCTCTTTTCCTGTTGAATCTTCCTATGCTAATAAATCTCCCAAAGATATCTTCGTTGTTGTAATATAGAGTACTAATGGCTTCCCTTCGATTGGTGGTACCAGTACTAGTGGCAACATCAGATATTGCTTGAGTTGATTAAAGGAGGCCTCACATTTTTCATCCCATTTGAAAGTGACATTCTTGTGGAGCAAATGATTGAAAGGATAAGTTTTGTCAGCTAGTTGTGCAATGAATCTCTGAGTAGATTGGAATCTCCCTAGCAAAGATCTGAGTTGGCTGATATTTTTAGGAGACATCTCAATGATGGCTTTAACTTATGCAGGATCCACCTCAATACCTTTGGCTGATATAATGTATCCCAAGAACTTAGTCAATGTCACGCCAAACACACATTTCTTGGGATTTAGTCTCACATTCAATTTCTCCAATCTAGTGAAGATCTTGTCTAAAATTTCTAGATGTCCTTCTCTGGTATATGATTTTGCAAATAGATCATCTACATAGTCTTCCATAAAGGCGTGCATCATGTCATGGAAAATAGTGGTCATTGCTCTCTGATATGTGGCTCCAGAATTTTTCAACCCAAAAGGAATTACATTCCAGCAGAAAGTACCCCAAGGACATGTGAAGGTTGTTTTGTCTTGATCTTCAGGTGCAACTTTTATCTGATTGTAACCAGAAAATCCATCCCGTCTACAATGATGTCAATGTTAGGTAGAGGAAAATAATCTTTCAGGAAAGCCTTGTTGAGATCCCTGAAATCTATGCATATCCTGATGCTCTTTCCTTATTTTGAAATAGGTACAATTTTTTATATCCTTTTAGCATAGTCAATAGGTCTGATAAATCCTACATCCAAAAATTTCTTCAATTCAGCTTTTACTAAGAGGGCGATATGAGGATACATTTTTCTCAACTTTTGCTTAACTAGTTTTATTCTAGGTGCTAGTGATAAATGATGCATGATGAGCTTTGGATCGATTCCTGGCATGTCAACATAAGACCAAGCAAATTTGAATTTCCTTTCCTCAAAGAACTTAGTAAAGTTGGGTTTTTCCTCTTCTATCATGGATGATTCGAGGTGCAGGGTCTTCATTATTTCATCTGTGCCAACATTGATAGACTGTGTATGTTCCATCAACACTGAAGATCTCTCCTGATAGTGTTTGGGGAGAGTGTCGAATCTTCCATCTCCCGGTGCCTCAGAGAGGTTTTCACCTTGAGATACGCTCTTTGTTTTTACTTTTTTCTAGATCTAATAGTGCCATTAAATGGTTTTCACCTTTATATCTACTTTTGATATTCATTTTGTAGCTGGAAGATTTGGCACTCCCCTCATTTGAAAATCCATTATGATTTTTGATGATGGAACATGTTTCAAGGTTATCAGAACAAAGGAAGTTTACGATGGTGTCATCATTTGGAAAGGTTGGTAGATCAAGCAACTCAGTTTGTTCCCAGTCAATAAATTTAGGGTGTACTAATGGCAAAGAATCACTAGATTGGCTAAGGTCAGAAGGGGTAAGCGTCATGATGGCAATGTCATCAAAGCTTCTGATGGTAATATCAAGGTCTAAGATGTTACTCTCTTCTAAAATATATATCTCGCTTGAAGAATGATCATCTTCACTTGAGTCAGCAATATTCTATGATCCAATTTCAAATGGTCTAGAACCCAAGCTTTGTCCCTCCATACATGTTGGTGTATATCCTTGGCTTGCATTGTGATAGGTTGTATTGGTTCTATGATGCCTTCTTTCCTTTTACCAATAGGATCTTTTCCGTCACACCCCATCTTTTTCTAGGATTGTCTTTCCTTTTCCATATTGCTCTATTTGTGCATTTGAGGTGGATTCTTGTGATGATTCTTCATCTTTGTCCAACTAGTTTAAAACCTCCTTGTAGTCTAATTCATCCACTAACATGCCTGCTCTTACAAAGGTGCCATCAAAGAGTGTGTTCGGTTGAGATGATTGTTGTCTTGATGTTGATGGCTGCCCATATGACTTAGGAGAAGATGAAAATTGTGATAAACATAAGGATTTCTCAAATGAGTATTCCTCCATTCCTTTGTCTTTCAATTGGATCTTGGAAACCTATTTCGATAAAGCATTGAGTTGTCTTTCATGATTTGATGAAGTGGGCTCACTAATACTCTTGTCTTTTGACTGGTCCTTTTTCTCAACCCACTTTGACAAGGAATTTAGTTGTCCTCCATTATTTGATGAGCTATGTGTTGGAGCTTCCCTGTTGTGTGGCACAAAATTGTCTTGAGTTGTTTTGAGTGTATTGCAATATTGGGGGTTGTTGGAATTAGCTACAATAGTGATTTATTTCTTGTTGAAAGGGAACTTCAAACACTAATGATATGTGGATGGCACTGCTTGCATTTCATGAATCCATGGTCGGCCCAAGAGTATGTTGTATTTAAACTCTTTGTCCAACACTTGATAGACTATATCTTTGA
The DNA here is from genome assembly GCA_007258455.2 of Sequoia sempervirens. NCBI lineage: Eukaryota > Viridiplantae > Streptophyta > Pinopsida > Cupressales > Cupressaceae > Sequoia > Sequoia sempervirens. Next base: position 13,019,711 of record VDFB02026320.1, on the reverse strand, counting down.
CAATTGGTCCCACTTGAATTGGTAAGACAATTAACCCTTGGGAAGATCTCTCTTCATTATCAGATGATTTTATTGTGATTTTCCTTCTAGGATCACTAGCATTTTCCAAATAACCCAGTGCACAAACAAGTTTCAAAGTACAAATATTCAAGCCAACTCCTCCATCTATTAGAACACATTTAACATGGTGTTTGTGAATTAAGACCTCAATGTGGAGGGCAGCATTGTGTGGATGGGTGATAGATACATCATCATGTTCAAAAAATGATAGGTAGTGCGGTGTGGTCAAGTGTCCCACCATAGCTTGAAATTAGAAAACTTCTAGATTGTTCGGTACCGTGGTGGCAACTAGAGCTTGTTCTAAGATTTTTTTGTGAGTAGGTGAAATCTCGAGAAGTTCTAATATGGATATTTGGGATATTTGGGCGGGTATTTTATGCAACTGATCAACTATGTTATATTGGGTTGCAGGAATAGTAGTAGTTGCTTTGGACATGGAAAGGGTAGCTCCTTTCAATGTTACCTTGGTTTGTCCTCTTGTGATTGCATTGATCGGTGAATTGTTTTGTTCTTCTCTGATTTTGATGACACTAATTTGATTGTCATTTTCAGCAATGTTGGTGATCAAATTTATCGGCACAAGGTCATTGATGTGATGTGATGTGGTGTCGATATCGTGGCAATGATTTTTGGTCATGGCAATGTTTCTTTGGTCGTTGATTTAGATGTTCTTGGTTTGATGTTTAACCATATCAACACAATGAATTGTAGAATCATAGACATAGTTTACATCCTTTGGTATTTGAAGAAGAAGATTCCCCTTTTTCATAGTTGGGTAGAGGGTTCTTGAACACTCCATGATCATTGTTTGTTTGGATTCCTTCTACAAATATTGTCTTGTTATCAATCAAGTCTTGTATCAAGTGCTTCAATTGCATGCAGTCATTGGTTTTATGTCCTTTGTTTCGATGAAAATCACATAAATGGGCATCATTCCACCATGGAGGTTTAACTTGTGGTTCCCAATTTCTCGCTTCTGGTAGTGTTATGACCTTAGCTTCAAAAAGTTCCTTTAATTCTAATTTTGGTGATTGTCCCAAAGGTGTGAACCTTCTTCGATTGGAGGATGTTCGATATGATGGTCTTCTAGATCCAACATTACCTTGATTGTTGCTTTGGTTGACATTTTGGTTGTTGTTTTGGTTGTTAGATGGATTTTTGTTCTAATTAGTTTTGGTGGCAGCTGTTGTCAAGTTGAACATGGGTTTTGCATTTTGGGTTTCAATTGCACCATCATTATTGCCAATATTCTTGTTTCGTTGCCAAAACTTTGGTTTTCCATCACAGTTGTAATTGTTGGAGGAATTTGATGAGTTGTTTTCATTGTAAATTTTTATGACTCCTCTTTTGACCAAAGCTTCTTTGATTTTAATCCCATTTTCAATTAATTTTTCAAAGGTAGGTGGACATTGCAATTCCAATTTGTAACTCATCTCATCATTTAGGTTGTCGATGAAGATTTTTTATCTTTTCTTTTTTAGGTATGGGACGAGAATATCTTGCAAATAATCTTCTCCATTTTTGCAAAAAGACAAGGAACAATTCACCCTTTGTCTGTTTTGAGTTGCAAAGGTCTTTTGTTGTTATATCATGTTGAATGTTGTAAGAATATTGGGTGATGAATTTTTTGACCAATTCTTGAAAGGATTTGATTGGTGATGCAAGTTTGGAGAACCATTCAAGACATTGTCCACCTAAGCTACATGGAAATAGTCTCATCAAGTAAGTCTCTTCGTATGCAAATTCAAAACTCGTGATTCTAAATTCCCTCACATGATCTATTGGATCGGTTTTACCATTATATTTATCATACTTTGGGAACTCGCAATGTTTGGGGAAAGGAATCATGTGAATATCTTGATCAAATGGATATAGACAAATGTCTTGTATCAAGTATTGTTTCGAGGTTCCCCTTTGCATATCAAGAATTTTTTATTGAAGGTTCTTCATTTGATGAGTCAGGGCAACCACACATTCTGTTTCTTTTTCAGGATTTTTGGGAGGTGCTTTCAATTGATTACCATCAAAGTCATCAGGAAATTTGACACCTTGTTTAGCTAGCATAAGGAGGTAATTTTCCCCATTTCTTTAAAAAATATTTTCTAAGCACTTGTGGAAATTTGGATCTTGTTCAGCATTTTGGATATCTTCCTTAATTATTTCTTCTCCTTCATTGTTGTTGATTCCATGGAAGGGATTCTCTTCAGCCTCAGCCATGGTGTTTTGAGTTTCATTGTTTTGAGATTTGATGTTTTCGGTTTCGATGTTTGGAGTTTCAATGCTTTGAGTCTGAATGTTTTTTGTTTCAAGTTATTTTTCCTTGAGTTTCTGCTTTTGTAACCTTGTTTGAACAAGCATACAAGTGTTATACTTTGACTAAACTTTGATATTTGTTTGGAAGAGTGCCAAGGATGAAAACTAAGTCAAATAGAATGACAAATTCTATTGATGAGACTAAGTTTGATTTGATTATATAGGTTTGTTTCGTGATGAAAGGATGACAAATCCTAATGATGAAACTAGGCTTAATAATCAAAGATATGATAACTTTGATTATTTAGGAACTTTCAGATGTTAGATATTGGTTTAGTTTTGAGAACTTCACTTGTAGAGGTCAATTTTAACAAGTTTAGACTTTGTTGTACCTAAGAAATGATTCTAGATTGAAAAAGATTTTGAATTTTGGTTCAAACTGTGAAACAAGGGATAAATTTAACTCTTAGGTTTTCATTTAATGGATGCACTAAAACAGAGCCTAGATGCGCTAAAATATTTGACAAATGCACTAAAACAGAGGATGGATGCACTAGAAGATTGCACAAATGTGCTACAAGATTGCTTGAATGTGCTAAGACAAAGGGTCAATGCACTAAAATATGTAGTGTATGCACTATAACATAAGGTAAATGCATTGAAAGTGTTGGATGTTGTGGTTTTAATTGATTTCAACACTATTAGCATAAATTCATTTGAAGTTGTATATGTCGAGGATATTGAGAAAATTGTAAAAAATGAGTTGCAGGTTGTCAGTAGTAAAGTGAAGTTCAATATGTCAGTATGTTATGTACTTTGATGATCAAAGGTTGTGGACTAAAGGGTTTGTTTCTGAGTGTATCTAGTTTATCCATGTCAATTTTTAGAGATCCACATGAAGATTTGATCGAGTTATGAATATTTTCATTCTGATATTTTTTTGTTTCTTCAGTTGGTGTTCTTGATTGAAGATAATGCTATTTCAGTTAGTTCAATTGTTGTAGATGCTTCTCTTGTGATTCATGATGCTTGTGGATGTTTCTAAATCATTCTCTATCTTTGTTCCATGTCCGCATTGATCATTGTGCTCATGATCCAAGATTTTCTCTTGTGTGTTCATGTTTTTCTTTTTCTTGGCTGACATAGTGTTTGTATTGTGTTGTGGATCTTTGAGGAGAAATTAATTGAAGTTTTTTCATGTTGGAGATGTATTTTTGGGTCCTCACTAAGTTGTGGCTGACCTTGGTTGATTCGCATTGATAATCTTTAATGTTTTGGTCCAATAATTTATATTCATTCATTATTTCTTTGTGGTCGACATGTAGCGATGAAATTTCTTGTTGTGGATATATATAAGCAATTGTTCATTTCATTTGATGTATGTTGAATGTGTGTGTGCACAAATAATGTTCTAAATCATTTGAAGGCAGAGAAAAATGTGAAGAAGATTGAAGAATAGTGGAGAAGTGTTCATGTGCTTAATTGGAGTTGTAATCAGGCATTAGTAGATGTTATTTTCTCAATTCAAAATCCGGATGGCTATAATCTGAATCTCTTTGTAAGACAATGTGTCTTCCTTTGTAATTGAGCAGTGAGCTCTAGGTAGATGCCTAAATGCATGTGCATTCCCCATATTTCATTTTCATTATACTTTTAATAGGGTATAATCTTGTGGACTGACCTCCATCATGGTTTTTCCCCTAATAGGGTTTCCACGTAAAAAATCTTGGTGTTATGTGTGTTTCTGATGTGTTAATGAGTTATGTTTTCATGGTTAATTATCAGATTTGGGAATAAGGCTAATAAGTCGAATAAGTTTTGAATTTTTGTGACAACTGATTCAATCACCCCCTCTCAGTTGTCTGCC
>VDFB02026320.1:12711722-13015431 GCA_007258455.2 Sequoia sempervirens | reverse complement strand
AGACTATTAAGGATTACTCTACCAAAACTTACTCACATGAATGGGAATTTGGTTCTTGAAGATCCTTAGTGCCTTTTTCTTCGATGACCTCCTCTTAGAACCTAGAGAACCTACTTTTGAAGAAATATTCTAGCAAATGTTTAAAATTGATCCCACAAAAAATGATGACAATCCTGACATACCAATGAAAAGAGAAGTTTGGGGTAGACTCTTTTTCCCTAGCAATGATGACAAGCCAAAATCTTCTTCTAATCCCATTGACCATCATTTTTACCCACTTTTCCAATGATCTAACCCTAATGACCATCATTCAGATTCATTTGACTCACCACATGACACTACTGACCCCAATGAAAATCCCTTTGTCCCCTACTTTTATAATGAGTATGAAACAAGTGAGGGAGAATATTGGATAGAGTCTAACTAGGAATTGGATGATGATAATTTTATCTTTAACCTCTCTGAATCCATGTACATGCTTTATGCGTCCTCTCCACCATTCACCAATATTGATGATGGTATATCCTTATTTTACCCACAACTAATTGATTGGGATCAACAAGGCCTACCAGTTATGGACGTATTTCAGAATGATGAGGCCATCGCAAAATTCATGGAATTACGTGAGGGCATACCAAGTGGTTACCACAAGGATAGATTTTCTATTGACTTCGATTGTGCAACTTACTTTAGGGAGACTACACCATCCTCTAGTCGCAAAATGAAAAATAAAAAATAAAACAAAAAATGACGTCTTTAGGTAAAAATTGAAAGGAACCTTCTAACAATAAACAAGTAAAAATAAAGGGTGTATCCGAAGGTGAAAACCCCTCTAACGTGCCTAAGGATGGAGGACTAGACTTTCTCCCTATGACTCAGGAAAAATCAGAAATACTCACTGAGGACACTGTGGAAGTCAACATATCCACAATAGAAGATCCTAAAATGGTCCTCTTTGCAGCATCTTTGACATAAGAAGAGAAACATGAATTCCAAAAATTCTTCTCAAAACATAAGATTAACTTTGCATAGTCATATGCTGATATTCATGGGTTGGATCCAGAATTAGTCTTGCACCATTTTCCTTTACTTCTAGATGCCAAGCCAGTGAGACAAAAGCTACAAAAAATGCATCCTCAAATTGCCTTGTTAGTTAAAGAAGAACTTAAAAAAAATTTAGATGCGGGATTCATACAATTAATAGATTATGCTAAATGGATTTGAAATATGGTACCCATCACTAAACCAAATGGTCAGATATGCATCTTCATAGAGTTCCATAATTTGAACAAAGCATGTCCAAAGGATGGCTTTCCTTTACCAAACATACACATCATAGTTGACCTTTCGATAGGATATGAGATGTTGTCCCTCATGGATGGTTTCTCAAGTTATAATTAGATTCATATTTCCCCTAAAGATCAGCATAAAAGAACATTCACTTGTCCTTGGGGTACCGATTGCTAGAATGTCATGCCTTTTGGTCTCAAGAATGCAGGCACCACATATCAAAGAGCTATGACAACAATATTTCATGACATGATGCATACATTAATGAAAGATTATGTGGATGATGTTTTGGAAAAAAATTTGACATGCAAAGATCACCTTAATGTGCTAGAAATTTTTTTTAGAAGAATGGAAGAATACAAGGTCCACTTTAATCCTAACAAATGTGTCTTTGGTGTAACCTCTAGCAAAATTTTGGGATATATAGTTTCTCAAAGAGGCATTGAAGTAGATCTAGCGAAAGTGAAAGCTATATTAGACATGCCTCCACAAAAAGGAATAAGTAAACTAAGGACATTGCAAGGCTGATTATGGTCTATCTGACACTTCATTGCACAATTAGTAGACAAGTGCCAACCATTTCAATATCTCCTACACAAAAGCATCCCTTTTGTATGGATAAACAAATTTCAAGAGGCCTTTGAGCACATAAAAGAATCTCTATTGTCACCTCCTATTGAAGGAAAACCATTGATCTTGTAAATTTCAGCAACTACTTCGGCACTGGAGGCATTATTGGCACAAAATGACTATGAAGAAAAGGAAAGGGAAATATATTACATCAGTCGTACTCTATTCGAATATGAGCTAAACTACACATCCATTGAACATGCCTATCTAGTAGTTGTTTTTGTAGCACAAAAATTAAGACATTACATGCTAAATCATAAGACACAATTGGTGGCAAAGATTGATCCCTTGAAATACCTCCTTAGAAGAGCAGCATTAATGGGTCACTTGGTAAAGTGGGTTATGATCTTGACTGAGTATGACATATATTATGTTGAAATAAAAGCCATAAAAGGACAAGTAATAGTAGACCAACTAGCAGGTGCACCTATACTTCTCCTTGGACCTTCGCACAGTGGGGACTCGACCTCATGGGAAAAATCCATCCTACCTCATCCAATGGCCATAAATTCATTATCACCACCATTGACTACTTTACTAAGTGGATCGAATCCATCCCCCTCACATACATAACTGATAAACAAATTTCCAAATTCATTCTCAACTACATCATTTGTTGGTATGGTATTTCGTAGTCCATCATCACAAATAACAGGCATCCTTGTAAAAATTAGGACGTTCATGAGTTATGTGAATGCTTCCACATCCAACATCATTTCTACATGACATATTACCAACAAGGAAATGGTCAAGCTGAGGTGTCCAATAAGATGATAATCAAAATTATTAAGAAGACAATCAATGACGCTAGCCGTGACTAGCACATTCAACTTAACCTTGCTTTGTGGGCTTACCGCACCAACATCCACACACCTAAAGGAGCCACTCCATTCACCCTCATCTTTGGAGTTGAAGCCATCTTTCCCATCAAGGTTGAAATTCCATCCTTAAGAGTTTCCATGAAGGGTTTGGTCGATGATGAAGAATATAGACAGTCTTGACTGCATGAACTAGAAATGTTAGAAAAAAGAAGACACAATTCTTTGAACCACGTATAGGCATATCAAAACTTTCTTTGTCACAATTATAACAAAAGAGTCATGGTCAAAAAATTTGACATTGGAAATTTGGTCCTCATGCAAAATCCTAAGAATTAGTCTAATAGAGAAAAACCTGGCAAGCTTGAGCCCAATTGGTTGGGTCCTTATGTCATCACATCCTCTTTTGGTTTTGGAGCATATTAGCTAGCTACCTCAGATGGTGAACAACTAATAGAGCCTATCAAGAGTCTACATCTTCAAAAATTTATGTATAGCATTAGAGAGCTAGGATGAAAACCTTAAAAATATATAATTTTTTTTTTTGAAAAATACAAAAAAAATGTCACCTTGATGAAAACATGGCAAATAGGTGTCTTGGTGATGTTGGTGTTTGAAATTGAACAATCCAATGAATCCTATAGAGTAGATAGTTTCTAATGATCAAACTCAATGGTCGATTTTTCCAACTAAAAAGATTCAATCAAACAATGAGATCTTTCGCACTTCTGGCTCTGTAGGACCAAGGTGGGTCAACCTATACAATGCCTAAAAATGTAATTCACTAATACACAAACATTGATTTTTATAACAGATAACTCCTAATGAAAATAAACTAAGGAAAGAATTGACAACCTCAAATTTGGTTGCATTCTTGGTATTTCAACACTCACTTAGCAATTGTGAAGCAGAACACAAAACCTCAACCAAACAATAGGAATTTAAAATCATTTTGAATTTAAACTTGTTTCTGAGATGCATCAAGCTAAATGAAAGATTAGTTCCTAATTTTAGGCCATGGAGTCAAACACATAAAAATAATTCATCAGAAAATGAGTATCAACCAGTGGATTTACAATTCTTAATGTAATACACTAACAGATCTTCTCCTATTATTAGTCAAATTCTCCTTATATGTTCCAACCTATACACTTGAAATCATAATTATCTGCTCAAAGTATTTTAACCATTTCATATAAACAAAACCATAAACAGATAAAACAATCTCAAGGAAATTAAGATGACAAATACAAAGATACCTACTATTATTGAATTCATGTGACTAAATATGTACAAATCTAGAGACAATTTGAAGACATTCATGATTTATTTGTACAAACTGGCTAATATTTACTCATGAAATCAACAATTTATAGTTTATAGACTCAATTCATGACTTGAACTCAACATTTCCTATCTACCTAGCCCCACACAAGAATTCAAAATCCTTTACAATGAGAGAAGAATGAGAATATAAATAAGAATATAAACCTCTAGAAGAAGCCAAAGAGGTGATCTAGAGATGCCATCTGGAAGCCTCTTTGCCATTGATCAAGAAAATGCAAAGCTTCTCTCATCTTTCTTCCTTCCAACAAACTTTGCCTCCAATTTTTATTTTTCTCAAGTCGTTCATCAACAAAAATGTTGAGAATCTCCATCTCAAATTCACCTTGTTGTGTAAAACTACCTCCAGTGAAAGTTTTATATTTTTCTTCATTTGACAATGCCGAAGCTACTCATTAAACTTGCATATTCATTTTCCCATAGTGAATATATATTTCACATTATCTCCCCTAGAAAAAGAAAAATATTTCCTATGCTCTTTGACATGCACACAAGACTTTAAATATTTCATTTGAAATATTTATTCACTCCTTAAGAAATTTTTTTTTACCTACATCATTTTTCTCCAATTTATTTCCCAACACATGTTTTAAATTATTTTGTTTAAAAAAAAACCATTCGCATGGCCCCTTTCATATTTCACTTCTATATTTTCACCATATAGTGAAATATTTGATATTTCACTAGTCTTTAATTAAAACACTTGCCCATGTTTTACTTTTCAGCATATATTTAAATCTCCCCTCTTAGGAATAGAATCCCATTGAACTTGCATCAGGCCTTTTAAATCATTACCACCGACAATGTTTTTATTTTTAAATGTTTTTCCATTGAAAATAAATGAAATATTTTAAAATGCTTACCATCGGGCATATCATATTTTCCTAGGACCCACCTTCAAATGAACCTTCTCCCCAATCCCACAAGGAATAATGGGCTTACACTTTAAACCCATGAGATAGCGAGGAAGGCTGCAAACCTTTTAATATTTACATCAAGCTACTTAAACTATACTTGTGCATTTATTTTTTTGATTGTTGGTGTTTTTTATTGCTTGTAAACTAGGTTGGTCTCCTATTCTACCTATGGAGTAGCCAACTCCAATCAAGGGTAGCTCGGAGGACCTGGACCAACTGACAAGATCAAGAGATCTTCTGCACTTTAGGCTCTATAGAACCAGGGTGAGTATACCCACACAATGCCTTAAGGAAGACCAGACATTGCTTTTTATAGCAGATAGCTCCTGATGTCAAGCGTTGAGGACCTCAAATGGGGCTAGATTCTCAGTAGCTCAACCTTGAAGCAACAAGGAGGTAGGGCAAGACATCAAACAAGATATTCAATGATTTATAAATTATTTCTGAGGGGAACAGGCTATAGGACAGACCAGTGCCTAATTTTGGGCCACGGAGTCAAACACAAAAGGGGAAATCACCTGCAAATAGACCTCAACCAGTGTATCTTGTTTTGTTGATGCCTTACATCAACTATCAGTGGCTTACATTGACAATCTAGCTCCTGTAGCAACTAGACTCTTCTTACTGAATCCTACCTGCAAACAAGTGATCACTGCTATCTGTTCAAAGGATTTATCTGCTTCCTTGAAGCAGACCTATCAACAAACAACACAGTCTCATGAAGTATGAGAAGATGAAAAAAGACACCTTATGCATTCATTCAAATGATTAAAAGCACACAAATAAGGAGATAGTCTAATAACATGCATGAGAGATAAGCGTCTTCATGTTTTCATTACTCAAACTGATTGTATTTATAGAAAAATTCAAAATTTACAGCTTACAGACTCAATATTGACTCAAGACTAAACCCTAGCCTACCCAAAACTATTCTAGACTTAGAAAGATGTGGAATAGAACACCCAAGTTCTGAAACCCTACATCTGGCCATGAAATTCTCCTTTATAGGAACAGGAGAAGCAACAAGCAACCGGCCAGATGAAGTTACATGTCATTAGACAAAATGACCCATCAGTACAACTTGCAGGCCATGTCACCAGCCTCACTAGCTTCACTAGATTTCGTTAAATGCTTTGTACAGGTAGATCCACGAGAAATCACGATGCAGACCTGATCAGGTCAAATCAGGCAGGACAGACATGGGCGGCCATGGCAACCAGAACAAATCTATCAGTTAGCATTAAATCCGCCGTGGAATCTGTGCGCTCATACTCGAGCCATGTCGTCCTATCTCAGAAGACTGCCATGAATGTTGGTTCAGTGGATCTAGCGACCCTCTCACCTGCCACCATGAATGCTCCAATTCTTCTATTTTTTGCGCGCAAACACCTTCGAAACCCTAGCCATGCACCAGTTTGAATCTTCGATATCAATCACTAAGATCAGACGACTGTCGTTTAAAAATCATTAGACCGTTAAAGCAGGCCACCATAGTCGGCAAGACAAAGCGGTGTCGGGAAGACCACAGGCCAAGAATATTTTCTTACATCGAGTGCTCATCATAGTTGGCAAGAGGCAACCGGGTTGGCGAAACATCCCAGCAAAGATCTATGTGCTTGATCGAGCAGTCAAGTCGGTGATACCAGGCACACATTGGTGTGATATTTCAACTTAGAATAACGTCCCGTCGGTGAGAGAAAGCTCACTCGACAGGAGGTGATGGCGACATCTGAACAGACACACTATCGGCAAGAGAAGATGGACTCGGGAAGACATCATACAGAGTCAAAATGCTTCATCGAAATGTATTTCCTTTATGTACTATCCATTCACCAAGACAAGGGCATATCCCTCATCGAAGCAATCCTTTCACTTTGTTCACAGTCGCTATAGTAACCTACCATCGGCAAAACACTATAGAGATTTCACCAAGCTTCATCGAAGACATCATTTTCTTTCAACTCGCTGTGACTTATAACATCTCCCGCCAACGAATCCACATGCCAAATGTATGTTGTTGTAGCACGCAATCCTCGGTGAAAGGTTATGTAGACATTACACTATTATATCGAGAAGACCTTTATACACCTATTCGCCAAGAGAATTTAGGACTTTCACCGAAAGCCACATATTGAAGCGCTATCGGCAAGACCCACAGAGTTCGCTGAGACATTATAGCGAAGCAACATTAGCCACATCGAAGAACCCTAAAGCGCCGGTTGGTATAATAAGCCGACATCGCTAAGACCCTTCAACAAAAGGCATAACCCACACCGAAAGCAAATCACAAGAAACTATCGGCAAGATTCAACAGATTTGATATGACACATATCAATGCCTCAAGCCTTTGGCGATAGAACCCCTACTCGATCGCCAAAACAAAAACCAGGGTCTCGCCGACAACCACCTGTAAATAAATTCTAGTCGCTGTGACTAATGATAAGTCTTGCCAATAGGAAACTCAGACTTATGCAAGAAAAAAATGCACAGCGGGGGGCGGCAAAAGGATCTCGATGAGACCAAGGGGAGTTGGGAAGACCTCACCCCGAGCGGACACCAACACACCAATGGGAAAATCCATCGATGAGACCTGAAAGAAGTCGAGGAAACATCTCTAGACCTCAACCAACATAAGTAGACAAGATTTTTGGGGAGACAAGCGAGGAGATCACTTAGAGAGGTAATCTGAGCACCAAAGGGAGTCCACAGTGAAAACAGGGGGCGATGAAAATGGTAACAAAGGGGCTGGTAACAAGCGAAAAATAGGGCTCGGGGAAACCACTTAAGTTAAAATGAGCCAGGACAGGTCAATAAAATCAAAAAGCGGTGAAAGGGAACCAAACAAGATTAGAACCCGGGAAAGAGGCAGTGGTAGAGATGAGGGGAAGAAACAAAAACCAAAATGACCACACGAGACCAAAACCCAACCTAGATCTCTGCCTCCACAAAAGACAAAGGAAGCGGGAGGCGAGGAAAATGACCAGCGACCGACGTAGGGCATAAAGGAAAAGAAACTCCAATCATGCGGAATCGGAACTGGGATAGATGCGTGAACATGAACTAGAACTTTAGAATTTGGAAAAGTTCTAGTTCTGTTCAAGCATCCATTCCACCTCCGATAAAACAAAAGAAAAGTTAAGGCAAGCAAAAGAGAAAGGGGAATCGAACTAAAAGCCCCAAAAATGGGGAAAAGAAAAGCCAGGAAAAACCCTAACATAGGCCGCCCCACCAGAGAGATGAAAACTAGCACGCTGGGCTCAACCCTTGTGGGAGGCCATTTACCCCATGTGCCAAACTGAAAAACACCCCATAGCTAAAGATTTGTCATGAAAAACAAGAGTACACAACTAGACAATGAGAGAACTAGAAATGGCACTAACATAGGCTCTAGTTGGGGATGTATGCCACAGTGGGCATAGCAAATTGAGATCCTTTGGGAGAGTGGGCAGGAACAAAAAATAAAATAGACTAGGAGCTAACTTGATTGAGGGATAGCAAAAGCAAAAAGGAAGAGACCAGGAAACCAAACCCTAAAACTACTGTTCACGGAAAAAGATATACTTCATGCGAAGTACCCTCATGAATTGTCCATGAACAGGAAATTCAAGAGTCACTTGATTAATTCCTTTGTTTCACCTGATGACACTAGGCCACCAAATGAAAAATGAAAGCCAACTTTTACCTCTATCAAAAACTTGATTCTCTGTTGCCTTCCATAGACAAAATTTGATAACACTGTCATGAACTGTCCACAAACTAGCGTGGTCACTGGCCATTCCCATTGAATTGTTGTGCTTTCCAATGCCACCAGCTGTCTTGTCAAACTGCAACATGCAATCAGAAACTGATTTGAGATCACAATCATCGTGGCATCTCCCTGGACAATTCATGGTTATATTTTACTGAATGCTCATTTGCTTGGACTAGGAAATAAAAACATTCATAGTCCACTTGATCCTTGACATCACAAAATTTGTCATCAAAATCAGTTTGTAGATCAAACTGAAAGCTCTGATAAACAACTTCTTCCATGACATGCAAATCATCTCTGCACATGCCAAAGGAAAATGGTTCATATTCGGGAGTATCTTTGTACTGGTTAATGCAATACATACACATATTTTGATACTCTGGTTCAATGGTGTGCATTAATTCATCTTTCACATCTGCACTCAACTCAAAGACAAAAACCCCAAGTGAGGGCTCAAGTAAATCAACATCAACAGGTATAGTAGGGAGGCAACCAAGTATCCCTTCAATGTCAACACAACTTTCATCATGTTCAGCAAGAGTGGGAGGCACATCATTGGTGCAATGATGGCTTCAACTTCTACTCATGCTTCCTCTTTTTACTTGCACCTGTTCTTCATCATGCTGGTGGTGAGAATGATCAGAGATTTTTGATTCATCCACACCTGTTGTCATGTCATCATCTTCTAAACATGAGGTATAATCACCCTCAGTATCACAAGCTTTCCCAATAGCAAACAATTCTGGTTTAGAAGCATAACCTGATCCCTCATTGGAATCAACATCATCATCCATGTGAAAAGATTCATGCCTAGGCTCACTCAAGTCATCAAAAAGAAACTGCACTTTGTCATACACAACATGATCAACTAGTTCATCATCACAGATAGAACCGGACTCACTTGTATCATACCTTGCTTCTTGAAGGTCATCATCAGTGTCAAGGTCGACAGGAGTTGCCCACAACAACTGAGGGTTGTTGTGTGCATACCTCTAGTATTTTGTGGTCAATAAATCTGATACTTGTTCACAACTTAGTAGGTCAATGTTCTGACCTACCCTCTCAACCACTTCATCCTCTGCTTGAGCTCCACCAGGACTAGATGTAATACCAAGCAGGAAATCAGGATATCCTAAGGTATCTTCAAAAAGATTACCTTCATGAGAGTGAAACTCCACATCCTCATAGTCAAATCTGATATCCTCTAGAGCACTCCCTGCATCAACAACTTCATTTGTCTTCTCATGAAGACTTGTGTCAAGACTGCACTCATTTGTGCACTTGAACTGTTCAACTGTCTCATCACATTGCTGATTACACCTCCTTCTTCAAAGAGCCAGTCCAACTAATATTCCTCTTTGGGTTTTTGGCTTGGGAGACTCAACCTCCAATCTTCTGCTTGGGGCATCACTTCTGCAAGTTGTTCAAACACAACTTCTTCATCATTTGATGAAGCAGCACCACCACTTTCAACCTTCTTAACTATGCACCTGTCTGAAGAAGACTGATCATCCATTTGTACAGAGTTGTTATCTTTATCAGCATGAGTGCTGACAAATGAAGACAACAAGCTCTATATATATTCATTTCTCTGCTTTTCAAGACTATCTAGGACTGTGTAAGCCATCTGCATGCTCAGTATCTTGAACTCTTTCAACAATGCACTAGATCCCTCTTCATAAGCTTCAAAATACATGTGGATACACCATGGAGTGCTAGGTCTAAAAATCTCTAGGATTAGTGACAAGGCAGTAGAAAATCTATGACTGAAATCAACACTTGACCCCCCATCTTGTTTCTTAATTTGCTTTAACCTTTTGACCAGGTCGAAAGGATCTCTTGCAAATTGTTCTCTATAAGTAGCCACTAATTCATCCTAGCAAGGAAAAGATGTATCAGGGAAACTCAAACACCAGTCCTAAGCTCTAGCTTCAAGGGATTTGACAAAAAATCTCATCCATGTATCTTGATATTTAAAAGAATGTTTCTCCATGAAACTGGAGAAACTCTCGACATGTGCACCTCCTCCACATACATTATATCCATCAAATCTAGGCATCTCTTTATATACCTGAGCTGACATACATTCAACTTTGTAATCAACCCATGACAAATCTAACTGAGCATACAATGGGTCAAAAGAATTAACAACTGCTGTGACAACCTGACAAGTAGATATAATTTGACTATCTCTAAGCCATTGAAAAATCAGGTGTCTCTCATCCATTTCTCTGAGACCTCTTTCAAATACAGCCTTCCACTCAGGCCTTATCTTAGTCTTGCATATCCTTGAGTCTTTATCAGACTTAGGAAACCCTTTGACAATCTTTTTTATGGCTTGGTGCTCCATAGATATTGCAAATCAAGGCTCACCAACTATGCACAATTACAATAATGACTAACATATGATAGCACCAGTGGATGACCACCCTCAGGGTGTATTAATACATTCTCATCATCCACAAATTGAGACTTAAGAATTAGACACAATCTTACAATGGAACTGCAACTACATTCAACAGATCCAGCAAATGGAAATGTGCTAACATCATTTACTATCCTTCCCTTTTGTAGTGCTGAATCACTAAATAGGGAAACAAAATTTCTTTCTCAAATGTTCTAACACATGAAGAATACCTGGAAACATTGCAGCTCTGGAACATTCTTCAAATCTTCAATGGGTTTACCTTGACAGAGTTGCCACCTCTTTGCAGAGGACAGAACTTCAAATGATATGAAGTTCACTTACATATAAATCCTTCTCTGAGCTCGTTCCCACCAGCAGAGCACCATAAATATTTCAGGTTCACTACAACAAGACTTCCTCCAGGCCTGAGATTCTTCAAACTTTGAACATAACCAACATGGCAAACAAATATGACTCTATTGCACACTGATATAACCCGTTTCAGGATTCTTCAAGATATTTTACAAGAGGAGGAGGCACACCATAAAGCTATGATGGCTTCAACTTCTACTCTTGTTCTCTCTTCTTCTTGTATTTCCCCAGTGGAGTTGCCATCTTGTTGGTGGTTTTTTATTGTAAACCAAGTTGGTCTCCTATTCTACCTATGGAGTAGCCAAATCCAATCAAGGGAAGCTCAGAGGACCTAGACGAATTGACAAGATTCAGTCAAAGACTGAGATCTTCTGCTCTTTAGGCTCTGTAGAACCAGGGTGGGTATACCCACAGAATGCCTCAAGGAAGACCAGACATTGCTTTTTATAGCAGATAGCTCCTGATGTCAAGCATTAAGGACCTCAAATGGGGCTAGATTCTCAGTAGTTCAACCTTGAAGTAACAAGGAGGTAGGGCAAGACATCAAACAAGATATTCAATGATTTATAAATTGTTTCTAAGGGGAACAAGCTGCAAGACAGACCAGTGCCTAATTTTGGGCCACGGAGTCAAACACAAAAGGGGAAATCACCTACAAATAGACCTCAACTAGTGGATCATGTTTTGTTGATGCCTTACATCAACTATCAGTGCCTTACATTGACAATCCAACTCCTATAGCAACTAGACTCTTCTTACCGAATCCTACCTGCAAACAAGTGATCACTGCAATCTGTTCAAAGGATTTAACTGCTTCCTTGAAGTAGACCTATCAACAAACAACACAGTCTCATGAAGTATGAGAAGATGAACAAAGACACCTTATGCATTCATTAAAAGCACATAAATAAGGAGACAGTCTGATAACATGCATGAGAGACAAGCGTCTTCATGTTTTCATTGCTCAAACTAATTGTATTTACAGACAAATTAAAAATTTACAGCTTACAGACTCAATATTGACTCAAGACTAAACCCTAGCCTATCCCAAGACTACTCTAGAACTCAGAAAAATGTGGAACAGAATACCAAAGTTTGGAACCCCTAAATCTGGCCATGAATTCTCCCTTTATAGGAATAGGGAGAGCAACAAGCAATCAACCAAATGAGAATACACATCACAACTAACTAGGACAAACCCAAAACAACACGCAAGCCACATCACCAGTCCACGTCAGACCCCAACTACATCGTGACCAATCAAAACCCTCGCCGTGACCTTCAACAACTTCTCTGGTCTCATAAATGCCACTGGTCGGATACTTGCAGAAAAGACATTCCCGCACGAATGAAGCCAGGAAATCAATGTCAAATTCGCTGCTGAATTCACACACCCACACTCAAGCCATGCCGTCCTTGTCCCAGAGTCGCGTCACCATGAATGTTGGTTCAGTGGAACCAGCAACCCTCTCATCTGCCACCATGAATGCTCCAAGTATTCTATTTTTTCAAGGCAAACATCTTTAAAACCCTGACTGCGCGCATGTTTGAATCTTCGCCATCGATCACTGAGATCAAACGGTTGTTGTTTAAATATCATCAGCCGTTGAGGCAAGAAACCACCATCAGCAAGACAAAGCGGTGTTAGGAAGACCACAGGCCGAGAATCTTGTGTTACATCGAGAGCTCATCATAGTCGGCAAGAGGCAACCAGGTTGGCGAAACATCCCAGCGAAGATCTATGTGCTTGATCGAGCAGTCAAGTCTGCGAGATCGGGCGCACATCGGCATGAGACTTCAACTTAGAATAACACCCCGTCGGTGAGAGAAAGCCCACTCGACAGGAGGTGATGGCGACATCAGAACAGACACACTATCGGCAAGAGAAGATGGACTTAGGAAGACATCATACAAAGTCAAAATGCCTCATCAAAATGTATTTCCTTTATGTACTATCCATTCGCCAAGACAAGGGCATATCCCTCACCGAAGCAATCCTTTCACATTGTTCACAATCGCTATAGTTACCTACCATCGGTGAAACACTATAAAGATTTCACCAAGCTTCATTCAAGACATCATTTCAAGTCACTGTGACTTATAACATCTCTCGTCGACGAATCCACATGCCAAATGTATGTCGTTGTAGCACGGAATCCTCAGTGAGAGGTTATGTAGACATTACACTGTTATACTGAGAAGACCTTTATACACCTGTTCGCCGAGAGAATTTAGGACTTTCACCGAAAGCCACATATTGAACCACTGTCAATAAGACCCATACAGTTCGTTGTGACATATATCGATGCCTCAAGCCTTTGCTAATAGAACCCCTACTCGATCGCCAAAACAAAAACTAGGGTCTCGCCGACAACCACCTGTAAATAATTTCCAGTCACTGTGACAAATGATAAGTCTTGCCGATAGGAAACTCAGACGTATGCAAGCAAAAAATGCACAGTAGGGGGCGGCCAAAAGGATCTCGAGGAGACCAAGGGGAGTCGGGAAGACCTCACCCTGAGTGGGCACCAACACACTAATTGGAAAAGCCCATCGGTGAGACACAAAGAAGTCGGGGAAACATCTCCCCGACCTCAACCAACATAGGCCGACAAAGATTTTAGGGAGACAAGCCGGGGTCACCAAGTGGTAATCCTGAGCACCAAAGGTCACAGTGAAAGCAATGCGAGCTCGGTGAAAATGGTAATAAGGGGCCGATAACAAACAAAAAATAGGGCTCGGGGAAACCACTTAAGTTAAAATGAACCAGGCGGATAGGTCAATAAATCGAAAAGCCAGCGAAAAGGGAACCAAACAAGGTCAAAGCTGGAACCAGGAAAGAGACAGAGTCGAAGCCAGAGCAGGGGAAGAAATGAAAACCAAAATGACCACCCTAGACCAAAACCCAACCCAGATCTACCTCAGCAAGAGACAAAGGAAGGGAGACGGGAGCGAAACAGAACCCGAAACTGGAACCCTTGAAAAGGTTCCAAAACTTGTTTGCATTCCGATCCTACACCCGCCAAAGGAAACAAAGCAAAAAATACAAAGGGAAGAAAGCGGAGAGGAAAATGACCAGCCATTGATGTAGGAAGAAAGGAAAAGAAACCCCAACCACATGGAATTGGAACCGGGATGAATGCGTGAACAAGAACTAGAACTTTAGAATTTGGAAAAGTTCTAGTTTTGTTCAAGCATCCATTCCACCTCTGATAAAACAAAAGAAAAGCCAAGGCAAGCAAAAGAGAAAGGGGAACTAGATTTAAAAGCCCAAAAACGGGAAAAGAAAAGCCAGGAAAAACCCTAACACAGGCCACCCCATCGGAGAGATGAAAACTAGCACGCTGGGCTCAACCCTTGTGGGAGCCCATTTACCCCACGTGCCAAAATGAAAAAAAACACCCCATAGCTAAAGATTTGTCATGAAAAAAAAGGAGTACACAACTAGACAATGAGAGAACCAGAAATGGCACTAACAGGGTTCATAAAAAAAATCCCCTTCCAGTGTGGACAACTGATATGCTCTTGATTTGAAAACTGATACAATGACAAAGGGACCTAGCCTATTGGGTTCAAATTTCCCCTTCTTCTCTTGATCCTGTTGATTACGGGGATTTTCTTTTAAGACCAAGTCACCCACCTAAAATGTTCTAGGTTTTACTCTGTGATTGTAACTTCTAGATATCCTTTGCTGATAGGCTTTGAAGTGATCCACTGCATGCTGATGATGCTCATTCAATAGTTCCAATTCATGTAGCGTAGAGACTTTATAATCCTCATTTGGAATGATCCCTTCTAGTGACACATAGAGTGATCGTAGCTCAACCTCAATAGGTAGAATGACTTCTGATCCATAGACTAAAGCATAGGGTGTGGCTCCTATCAGGGTGCGGATGTTGGTTCGATAAGACCACAAAGAAGGGTTTAGTTGAACATGCCAATCATGTCCGACCTCGTTGACAATTTTCTTCAAGATTTTTAGGATAGTCTTGTTTGAGGCCCCTGCTTGGCCATTTCCTTGAGGATAGTATGGGTAGAAAACCGATGTTGGATGTGAAACCTCTCACAATGTTCTTCAACATTTTGATTCTTAAAAGGTTTGTCACCATCAGTGATAATGGATTGAGGGATGTTGTATCGACAAATGATATAATTCAGGATGAATGATGAGATTTTCTTTCCTGTGATGGTAATTAAAGGAATGACTTCAATCCACTTTGTGAAGTACTCCATGGCTGTGATGATAAACTTGTGTCTATTGGATGAATATGGATGAATTTTCTCTACAAGGTCCAATCCCCACTAACAAAAATGCCATGTTGATGTGAAAGGTTGCAACTCTTGTGCTGGTGCATGTATCAAGTTTCCATGGATTTGACACTTCTAACATCTTTTGACATATTGAAAAGACTCCTCCATATTCGGCTAGTAGTATCCCAAACGTAGGAGTTTCTTAGCTAAAGTTAGGCCACTTGAATGTGTGCCAAAAATACCATCATGTACCTCACATTAAGTGGTTTCAACTTCGTTACATTCTATACATTGAAGGAGAGTACCATCAAGACCTCATCAATAAAGCACATCGACAATTAGGGTGTGTCGAGCTGCTTGTCAGATGAAAATTTGTTTTAGGTTCCAGGATAAATCAGGTGGGATGGTATTGTCTTTTAGATAAGTATAGATTTTCCCATAGATGGAAGCATCGGCCTTGGCTAGATGGTAGATGACTTGGGATTCAAGATTTTCATAGGATGGGTTGAACAGTTGTTCCATCATGAACTCATAACGAGCTCACTTTTCAGGAATCTATAAGAGAGAAGCAATGGTAGCCATGGCATCAACAACTTTGTTGTCGCCTCTAGGAATCTACTCAAACTTAATCTCCACAAAGTACTTTTTGAAATCATCAACCATTCTTTTATATGGCATCAATTTTTCATCTTTCATCTAGTAATCATTGTTCACCTGGTTAATGACTATTTGTGAATCGCCATAGACATGTAACAATGTGATCTTCCACTCGACTGCTACTTTGATTCTAATGATCAATGCTTTGTATTCGATTGTGTTGTTGGTGCAAGGAAACATCAGTCTGTAGGACTTGGGAATAGTATGTTCTTGTGGTGAGATAAACAAGATTCCTGCAGCTGATCCATGTTGTGTATAAGAGCCATCAAAGTACAACATCCATTATTGTGTAGATATTGTCAGGACATCAACATCTGGAAACTCAATGTTCATTGGAATATTTGTCTTGCAATGGTGCTTCGTCTAGTTGATCTGCTATGGCTTGACCCTTGATTTCTTTTCTGTCCACATACTAGATGTCAAACTCACTCAATATCATGAACCATTTGGCTAGTCTTCTTGTTAAGGGAAATTTGTTGAGTAGATACTTTAATGGATCAATTTTAGCAATGAGTTTGATGGTGTGAGTCAACATGTAATGTCTTAGCTGTTGAGTAGCAAACACTACCACCAGGAAATATTTTTCAATAAAAGTGTAATTGATCTCATAGTCATTCAGGGTCCTACTGATACAATAAATTTCCTTCTCTTTTCCTGTTGAATCTTCCTATGCTAATAAATCTCCCAAAGATATCTTCGTTGTTGTAATATAGAGTACTAATGGCTTCCCTTCGATTGGTGGTACCAGTACTAGTGGCAACATCAGATATTGCTTGAGTTGATTAAAGGAGGCCTCACATTTTTCATCCCATTTGAAAGTGACATTCTTGTGGAGCAAATGATTGAAAGGATAAGTTTTGTCAGCTAGTTGTGCAATGAATCTCTGAGTAGATTGGAATCTCCCTAGCAAAGATCTGAGTTGGCTGATATTTTTAGGAGACATCTCAATGATGGCTTTAACTTATGCAGGATCCACCTCAATACCTTTGGCTGATATAATGTATCCCAAGAACTTAGTCAATGTCACGCCAAACACACATTTCTTGGGATTTAGTCTCACATTCAATTTCTCCAATCTAGTGAAGATCTTGTCTAAAATTTCTAGATGTCCTTCTCTGGTATATGATTTTGCAAATAGATCATCTACATAGTCTTCCATAAAGGCGTGCATCATGTCATGGAAAATAGTGGTCATTGCTCTCTGATATGTGGCTCCAGAATTTTTCAACCCAAAAGGAATTACATTCCAGCAGAAAGTACCCCAAGGACATGTGAAGGTTGTTTTGTCTTGATCTTCAGGTGCAACTTTTATCTGATTGTAACCAGAAAATCCATCCCGTCTACAATGATGTCAATGTTAGGTAGAGGAAAATAATCTTTCAGGAAAGCCTTGTTGAGATCCCTGAAATCTATGCATATCCTGATGCTCTTTCCTTATTTTGAAATAGGTACAATTTTTTATATCCTTTTAGCATAGTCAATAGGTCTGATAAATCCTACATCCAAAAATTTCTTCAATTCAGCTTTTACTAAGAGGGCGATATGAGGATACATTTTTCTCAACTTTTGCTTAACTAGTTTTATTCTAGGTGCTAGTGATAAATGATGCATGATGAGCTTTGGATCGATTCCTGGCATGTCAACATAAGACCAAGCAAATTTGAATTTCCTTTCCTCAAAGAACTTAGTAAAGTTGGGTTTTTCCTCTTCTATCATGGATGATTCGAGGTGCAGGGTCTTCATTATTTCATCTGTGCCAACATTGATAGACTGTGTATGTTCCATCAACACTGAAGATCTCTCCTGATAGTGTTTGGGGAGAGTGTCGAATCTTCCATCTCCCGGTGCCTCAGAGAGGTTTTCACCTTGAGATACGCTCTTTGTTTTTACTTTTTTCTAGATCTAATAGTGCCATTAAATGGTTTTCACCTTTATATCTACTTTTGATATTCATTTTGTAGCTGGAAGATTTGGCACTCCCCTCATTTGAAAATCCATTATGATTTTTGATGATGGAACATGTTTCAAGGTTATCAGAACAAAGGAAGTTTACGATGGTGTCATCATTTGGAAAGGTTGGTAGATCAAGCAACTCAGTTTGTTCCCAGTCAATAAATTTAGGGTGTACTAATGGCAAAGAATCACTAGATTGGCTAAGGTCAGAAGGGGTAAGCGTCATGATGGCAATGTCATCAAAGCTTCTGATGGTAATATCAAGGTCTAAGATGTTACTCTCTTCTAAAATATATATCTCGCTTGAAGAATGATCATCTTCACTTGAGTCAGCAATATTCTATGATCCAATTTCAAATGGTCTAGAACCCAAGCTTTGTCCCTCCATACATGTTGGTGTATATCCTTGGCTTGCATTGTGATAGGTTGTATTGGTTCTATGATGCCTTCTTTCCTTTTACCAATAGGATCTTTTCCGTCACACCCCATCTTTTTCTAGGATTGTCTTTCCTTTTCCATATTGCTCTATTTGTGCATTTGAGGTGGATTCTTGTGATGATTCTTCATCTTTGTCCAACTAGTTTAAAACCTCCTTGTAGTCTAATTCATCCACTAACATGCCTGCTCTTACAAAGGTGCCATCAAAGAGTGTGTTCGGTTGAGATGATTGTTGTCTTGATGTTGATGGCTGCCCATATGACTTAGGAGAAGATGAAAATTGTGATAAACATAAGGATTTCTCAAATGAGTATTCCTCCATTCCTTTGTCTTTCAATTGGATCTTGGAAACCTATTTCGATAAAGCATTGAGTTGTCTTTCATGATTTGATGAAGTGGGCTCACTAATACTCTTGTCTTTTGACTGGTCCTTTTTCTCAACCCACTTTGACAAGGAATTTAGTTGTCCTCCATTATTTGATGAGCTATGTGTTGGAGCTTCCCTGTTGTGTGGCACAAAATTGTCTTGAGTTGTTTTGAGTGTATTGCAATATTGGGGGTTGTTGGAATTAGCTACAATAGTGATTTATTTCTTGTTGAAAGGGAACTTCAAACACTAATGATATGTGGATGGCACTGCTTGCATTTCATGAATCCATGGTCGGCCCAAGAGTATGTTGTATTTAAACTCTTTGTCCAACACTTGATAGACTATATCTTTGACAATTGGTCCCACTTGAATTGGTAAGACAATTAACCCTTGGGAAGATCTCTCTTCATTATCAGATGATTTTATTGTGATTTTCCTTCTAGGATCACTAGCATTTTCCAAATAACCCAGTGCACAAACAAGTTTCAAAGTACAAATATTCAAGCCAACTCCTCCATCTATTAGAACACATTTAACATGGTGTTTGTGAATTAAGACCTCAATGTGGAGGGCAGCATTGTGTGGATGGGTGATAGATACATCATCATGTTCAAAAAATGATAGGTAGTGCGGTGTGGTCAAGTGTCCCACCATAGCTTGAAATTAGAAAACTTCTAGATTGTTCGGTACCGTGGTGGCAACTAGAGCTTGTTCTAAGATTTTTTTGTGAGTAGGTGAAATCTCGAGAAGTTCTAATATGGATATTTGGGCGGGTATTTTATGCAACTGATCAACTATGTTATATTGGGTTGCAGGAATAGTAGTAGTTGCTTTGGACATGGAAAGGGTAGCTCCTTTCAATGTTACCTTGGTTTGTCCTCTTGTGATTGCATTGATCGGTGAATTGTTTTGTTCTTCTCTGATTTTGATGACACTAATTTGATTGTCATTTTCAGCAATGTTGGTGATCAAATTTATCGGCACAAGGTCATTGATGTGATGTGATGTGGTGTCGATATCGTGGCAATGATTTTTGGTCATGGCAATGTTTCTTTGGTCGTTGATTTAGATGTTCTTGGTTTGATGTTTAACCATATCAACACAATGAATTGTAGAATCATAGACATAGTTTACATCCTTTGGTATTTGAAGAAGAAGATTCCCCTTTTTCATAGTTGGGTAGAGGGTTCTTGAACACTCCATGATCATTGTTTGTTTGGATTCCTTCTACAAATATTGTCTTGTTATCAATCAAGTCTTGTATCAAGTGCTTCAATTGCATGCAGTCATTGGTTTTATGTCCTTTGTTTCGATGAAAATCACATAAATGGGCATCATTCCACCATGGAGGTTTAACTTGTGGTTCCCAATTTCTCGCTTCTGGTAGTGTTATGACCTTAGCTTCAAAAAGTTCCTTTAATTCTAATTTTGGTGATTGTCCCAAAGGTGTGAACCTTCTTCGATTGGAGGATGTTCGATATGATGGTCTTCTAGATCCAACATTACCTTGATTGTTGCTTTGGTTGACATTTTGGTTGTTGTTTTGGTTGTTAGATGGATTTTTGTTCTAATTAGTTTTGGTGGCAGCTGTTGTCAAGTTGAACATGGGTTTTGCATTTTGGGTTTCAATTGCACCATCATTATTGCCAATATTCTTGTTTCGTTGCCAAAACTTTGGTTTTCCATCACAGTTGTAATTGTTGGAGGAATTTGATGAGTTGTTTTCATTGTAAATTTTTATGACTCCTCTTTTGACCAAAGCTTCTTTGATTTTAATCCCATTTTCAATTAATTTTTCAAAGGTAGGTGGACATTGCAATTCCAATTTGTAACTCATCTCATCATTTAGGTTGTCGATGAAGATTTTTTATCTTTTCTTTTTTAGGTATGGGACGAGAATATCTTGCAAATAATCTTCTCCATTTTTGCAAAAAGACAAGGAACAATTCACCCTTTGTCTGTTTTGAGTTGCAAAGGTCTTTTGTTGTTATATCATGTTGAATGTTGTAAGAATATTGGGTGATGAATTTTTTGACCAATTCTTGAAAGGATTTGATTGGTGATGCAAGTTTGGAGAACCATTCAAGACATTGTCCACCTAAGCTACATGGAAATAGTCTCATCAAGTAAGTCTCTTCGTATGCAAATTCAAAACTCGTGATTCTAAATTCCCTCACATGATCTATTGGATCGGTTTTACCATTATATTTATCATACTTTGGGAACTCGCAATGTTTGGGGAAAGGAATCATGTGAATATCTTGATCAAATGGATATAGACAAATGTCTTGTATCAAGTATTGTTTCGAGGTTCCCCTTTGCATATCAAGAATTTTTTATTGAAGGTTCTTCATTTGATGAGTCAGGGCAACCACACATTCTGTTTCTTTTTCAGGATTTTTGGGAGGTGCTTTCAATTGATTACCATCAAAGTCATCAGGAAATTTGACACCTTGTTTAGCTAGCATAAGGAGGTAATTTTCCCCATTTCTTTAAAAAATATTTTCTAA
Source organism: Sequoia sempervirens (assembly GCA_007258455.2). Taxonomy (NCBI): domain Eukaryota; kingdom Viridiplantae; phylum Streptophyta; class Pinopsida; order Cupressales; family Cupressaceae; genus Sequoia; species Sequoia sempervirens. The sequence goes on along the minus strand of VDFB02026320.1, from coordinate 12,993,723 downwards.
GCACTTGTGGAAATTTGGATCTTGTTCAGCATTTTGGATATCTTCCTTAATTATTTCTTCTCCTTCATTGTTGTTGATTCCATGGAAGGGATTCTCTTCAGCCTCAGCCATGGTGTTTTGAGTTTCATTGTTTTGAGATTTGATGTTTTCGGTTTCGATGTTTGGAGTTTCAATGCTTTGAGTCTGAATGTTTTTTGTTTCAAGTTATTTTTCCTTGAGTTTCTGCTTTTGTAACCTTGTTTGAACAAGCATACAAGTGTTATACTTTGACTAAACTTTGATATTTGTTTGGAAGAGTGCCAAGGATGAAAACTAAGTCAAATAGAATGACAAATTCTATTGATGAGACTAAGTTTGATTTGATTATATAGGTTTGTTTCGTGATGAAAGGATGACAAATCCTAATGATGAAACTAGGCTTAATAATCAAAGATATGATAACTTTGATTATTTAGGAACTTTCAGATGTTAGATATTGGTTTAGTTTTGAGAACTTCACTTGTAGAGGTCAATTTTAACAAGTTTAGACTTTGTTGTACCTAAGAAATGATTCTAGATTGAAAAAGATTTTGAATTTTGGTTCAAACTGTGAAACAAGGGATAAATTTAACTCTTAGGTTTTCATTTAATGGATGCACTAAAACAGAGCCTAGATGCGCTAAAATATTTGACAAATGCACTAAAACAGAGGATGGATGCACTAGAAGATTGCACAAATGTGCTACAAGATTGCTTGAATGTGCTAAGACAAAGGGTCAATGCACTAAAATATGTAGTGTATGCACTATAACATAAGGTAAATGCATTGAAAGTGTTGGATGTTGTGGTTTTAATTGATTTCAACACTATTAGCATAAATTCATTTGAAGTTGTATATGTCGAGGATATTGAGAAAATTGTAAAAAATGAGTTGCAGGTTGTCAGTAGTAAAGTGAAGTTCAATATGTCAGTATGTTATGTACTTTGATGATCAAAGGTTGTGGACTAAAGGGTTTGTTTCTGAGTGTATCTAGTTTATCCATGTCAATTTTTAGAGATCCACATGAAGATTTGATCGAGTTATGAATATTTTCATTCTGATATTTTTTTGTTTCTTCAGTTGGTGTTCTTGATTGAAGATAATGCTATTTCAGTTAGTTCAATTGTTGTAGATGCTTCTCTTGTGATTCATGATGCTTGTGGATGTTTCTAAATCATTCTCTATCTTTGTTCCATGTCCGCATTGATCATTGTGCTCATGATCCAAGATTTTCTCTTGTGTGTTCATGTTTTTCTTTTTCTTGGCTGACATAGTGTTTGTATTGTGTTGTGGATCTTTGAGGAGAAATTAATTGAAGTTTTTTCATGTTGGAGATGTATTTTTGGGTCCTCACTAAGTTGTGGCTGACCTTGGTTGATTCGCATTGATAATCTTTAATGTTTTGGTCCAATAATTTATATTCATTCATTATTTCTTTGTGGTCGACATGTAGCGATGAAATTTCTTGTTGTGGATATATATAAGCAATTGTTCATTTCATTTGATGTATGTTGAATGTGTGTGTGCACAAATAATGTTCTAAATCATTTGAAGGCAGAGAAAAATGTGAAGAAGATTGAAGAATAGTGGAGAAGTGTTCATGTGCTTAATTGGAGTTGTAATCAGGCATTAGTAGATGTTATTTTCTCAATTCAAAATCCGGATGGCTATAATCTGAATCTCTTTGTAAGACAATGTGTCTTCCTTTGTAATTGAGCAGTGAGCTCTAGGTAGATGCCTAAATGCATGTGCATTCCCCATATTTCATTTTCATTATACTTTTAATAGGGTATAATCTTGTGGACTGACCTCCATCATGGTTTTTCCCCTAATAGGGTTTCCACGTAAAAAATCTTGGTGTTATGTGTGTTTCTGATGTGTTAATGAGTTATGTTTTCATGGTTAATTATCAGATTTGGGAATAAGGCTAATAAGTCGAATAAGTTTTGAATTTTTGTGACAACTGATTCAATCACCCCCTCTCAGTTGTCTGCCCTTGTATTTCCAACAATTGGTATCAGAGCAGGTTCCTTGGAAGAATTTTAATAGCTTAAGGTGATCCGGGATGGAAAGTTACAAGAAGCATAGTCTGAGATTTGATGGAACAAATTATTCTTTGTGGAAGACTTGAATGGAGTGCCATCTGAGATGCATTGGTGAACCCTCTTGGAGCATTACAAGTAATATGTATATTATTCCATAGAATGGTCCTACTACTTCTACTAAGATCAGAGATGTTGAGTATAATATTCAGGCTAAGGAAGCTTTGTTGAGTTCTTTGACTGATTCTGAGATGAAAAATGTTATGGATCTGAAGACTACTTATGAGATCTAGAAAAATTTGGAAACCTTGTATGAAGGTGATGCTAATGTGAAGATTGCTAAGTTGAAAAGTTTGAAAGGGAAATATGAAAGTTTGAGAATGGGTGATGATGAGAACATTAATACTTTCATGCAAAGAGTGAATGAACTTGTGTGGTATTAGATGTGCTGGTGGAAAGATAGATGAATCTAAGATTGTTGCTAAAGTGCTTAGATCCCTGCCTAATTCTTACAAATTCAACGCTAGTGCTATTGAAGAGCTCTATACTGTAACAAACATAACCAGAGACACATTGGTTGGTAAGCTAACTGCTTTTGAATTGATCAAATTTGGTGATGCCTTTCCTAAGGTCAAATCTACATTTAAGGCTACTACTTCCAGAAGAGATAGACAAATATATGATTTGGGTGAAAGTTCATCTAGAAAGACATTCAAGTATGAGGATGAAATCAGACAAATTGAAGAAGAAGAAAGAGAGCTATAAGAGCTGCACACACTTATTTTCAAAAGAGTACCGAGAAGAAAAGGTAAGTATGAAGGAAAATTGCCTCTTAAATGTTTTTTCTTGAAATAAGATAGGTCATTTTGCATCAACGTGTCCGGAAAGAGCTACTAAACCAAGACATAACAAGCCTAGATTTCAGAAGAAGTGTTATTATGTTGTTGATGAAGGGGTGACAAATGATGAATCTAATAAAGGAAATAGAAGTGATGATGAATGGGTATTTATTGCTATCAAGGAAAATAATCCTATATCTATTGAATCTGCTAGTTGTACAAATGTGGAGAAAGCCCTGGCTACTCGAGTTGAAGAAAAAGATGAATGGGTAATTGACAGTGGATGTTCACATCATATGACAGGAGACAAAAGTAAGTTTGTAAGCTTGGAAAAGTATGATGGTGGTGTTGTGATATTTGGTGATAATACAATTGGTGTGATCCATGGAAGAGGTTGTATTTCTCTTGATGGTAAGCATAATACTAATGATGTTTTGTATGTGGAAGGCTTGAAGCATAATATTTTGAGTGTTGGTCAAACGGTTGATAAGGGATACAACCTTCAATTCAAGGATGGAAAGTGCAAAATATTGAGTTTTGGAAATGAAATTGCATCAGGTACAAAAACAAAAGGTAATATCTTTCACTTGAGTGCTGCTAGTAAAATTTATTTGATTGCGCAATTTGATGAAAGTTGGTTATGGCATAGGAGGTTGTGTCATGTTAACTTTGATAATATTGTCAAGATAAGTTCCACTAAGGCTGTGAGAGATCTACCTAAGTTGGTGAAACCTACTAGTGCAATATGCAAGGAATGTCAATTGGGAAAGAAAACCAAGATTTCATTTCAAAGTAAAAAGCATTGTTCAAATGAATTGTTAGAACTTGTGCATATTGATTTGTGTGGTCCCTCTAAGGTCAGAAGTTTACAAGGTTACAAGTATTTCATGTTACTCATTGATGATTATTCTAGAATGGTATGGGTTACTTTCTTAAGGGAGAAATCTAAAGCTTTGGAAAAGTTCAAGATCTTTAAAGCTATGGTTGAGACAGTGATAGGTTTGAAGATTAAATGTCTGAGATCAGATCTAGAGGTGGTGAATTCACTTCTGGTGAATTTAATATTTTTTGTGAAGAACATGGAATAAAGAGAATTATTTGCACCGCAGGCCCCTAAAAAAATGGAGTTGTGGAAAGGAAGAACATAATAATTGAAGATGCTGCTAGAACTATAATGCTGAAAGGAAATGTTCCCCATATCTATTGGAGAGAAGCCATGAGTACTGCTGTGTACACAGTCAACCAAGTACAAATCAAAGATGATACTGGTAAGACTCCTTTTGAGCTATGGACTGGTCAAAATCCTATTGTTAAATACTTCAAGATATTTGGAAGAAAATTTTATATTAAGAGAGATGAAGACATAGGAAAGTTTGATGCTAGGAGTGATGAAGGTATCTTTCTGGGTTATTCTACTAAAAGTAAGGCCTATTGGTGTTACAATAAAAGATTGAAGAAAATAGTTGAAAGTGAAAATGTCAAGGTTGATGAATAATTTGGTACACTATCCACAACCTGTGGATATGATTCTGATGATTAGGATGACAGTACAAACAAAGGAAAGCAAGTTTAGACTACAAATCAAGTGCAAATCAATCCGGTAAATCAAGAAAATGGAGAAACTAGTGAGAGTAGAAGAGAGATCAAAAGAACCTGAAGTTGAAGAACATCCTAAGAAGACTTTGAGGTATGTAAGATTGAATCATTCAGAAGATCATATTATAGGTGATAAGAACAAAGGTGTCCAAACTAGGAGAAAAATTGCAGAAGAGTATTGCTTGATTTCAGAAATTGAGCCTACTAGTGTGAATGAAGCATGTAAAGATGAGCATTGGGTTGAAGCAATCAAAGAAGAGTTAAAATAGATTGAGAAAAATGATACATGGATTCTTGTTCCCAAACCTAAGGAAAAGAATGTAATTGGAACCAAATGGGTCTTTAGAAACAAACTGAATGAGCAAGGTGAAGTGGTTAGAAACAAAGCAAGACTGGTATGTAAAGGATATTCATAGATGGGGGGAATTGATTTTGAAGAGACCTTTGCCCCTGTTGCTAGAATTGAAGCTTTAAGATTATTTCTTGCCTATGTTACTCGCAAGAACTATAAATTCTATCAAATGGATGTCAAATCAGCTTTACTAAATGGTGAATTGGAAGACAAAGTGTATGTTGAGCAACTTGATGGATTCCAATTGATTGATAATGAAGATATGGTGTGTCAGTTGAAGAAAGCATTGTATGGACTCAAGCAAGCCCCTAGAGCATGGTATGAAAGATTGGATAAGTATTTGTTGAAGCTTGGATTTAACAAAGGTAATGTTGATAGTAATTTGTATTTCAAGATTGATCATAATAAAGATTTGATTGTTGAAGTCTTTGTTGATGATATCATTTTTGGAGGAGATGATGGTTTGTGCATGAAGCTTGCTAATGAGATGCAGAATGAATTTGAGATGTCTATGATTGGTTAGATGAAATTATTTTTGGGATTACAAATTACTTAGTTAGATAAAGGGATTTTTATATCGCAGTCCAAGTATGTGAAGGAATTGATGAAGAAGTTCGGTATGGAAGATTCAAAGCCAGTTGGTACACCCATGGTGACTGGATGCAAGTTGACAATAGAAGATGATTCTCTGAAAGCAAATCAGAAAAGATATAGATCAATTATTGGTGGATTATTGTATTTAACTCAAAGTAGGCCTAATATCATGAATGTTGTATGTATTGTTGCAAGATTTTAATCTAATCTGAAGAAATCTCATGTGACTGTTGTGAAGAGAATTTTCAAATAATTGAAGGGAACTACTGATCTTGGCCTATGGTATCCTAAAGATGATGATCTTACCTTGAGTGCCTTTACTGATGCTGATTGGGCAAGAGATGTAAATGACAAAAAAAGTACTAGTGGTGGTGCATTTTTCTTGGGGAAGAAGCTAATTTCATGGTTAAGCAAGAAGCAAAATGCCATTTCCTTGTCTACTACAGAGGCCAAATACATTGTTGCTGCTAATAATTGTACTCAAGTCCTATGGATGAAGTAGATACTAAAGGATATCAGAGTTGTATATGATGAGCCTATTGCTATATTGTGTGATAACTCAAGTGCTATTAACATTTCCAAGAATCTGGTGCTGCATTAAAAAATAAAGCATATATCTATCAAGTTTCACTTTTTGAGGGAGAAGGTAAGTGAAAAGGAAGTCAGACTGGAGTATGTGCCTACTAAGGAGCAGATTGTAGACATCTTTACCAAGCCATTGCCTAAGGATACTTTTGAGTATCTTAGAGGGAATTTAGGGGTGATTACCCCTCCTAATCTGATCTATTTAGGATCTAGGGCAATTGCTTATAGAATGCTTAACGTAAACGATAACTTAATATAATGCTTAAATGAACAAAATGAAAATAATATGCTTGCCAAGATAATGAACTAAAAAGAAAGAGAGAAGATAAAAAGGAGAGAAAACACAATTGATAACGGAGTTCATCCGTAAGGACTACATCTCTAGGCCCCTCTCCAACGGAGTGACCAATCCGATTATACTCCAAAAAATAGTTACAATTGCTTCAAGACTATCTCCTTCAAGCACAGCAGCATGACGTTCCTCTGATGTGCGGAAATGTCTGCAAATTCTCCTGAGCATTCTCTCGTTCTCACCACTTGGACTTGGGAAAACAAAACTACACCCCTCTTTTTATACATAAAATTTGCCTAAAAAGGCTTAACCATCAAATTAATGGCTTAAACTCCTTGAAAAGCTTGTACACTGGTTATTTTGTTCTTTACAATCTTTTTTCTTAGTTGGTTAGAGATAGTTATGTTTGTTTATGGCTTAATAAGCCATTTGTTAGGATTTCGGCTTCAACAACCCTACAAAAACAAACTGAGCTCCTATAATATTTAGCGGGCATTTGTTGGCTCAACGGTGTAAAGAAATTTTGGTATAAGTGAGTCACTTGCCACGTGTTGGGCCAGAATTCATCCATGTGTATTCCGTATAGTACAGACTGACATGTCAGCATGATGACATCATCATCTGTACCCTCAAGTCAACTAAACTTCTTTGACTGCTTGTAACTCGAGCATATGATGTCAGATTTTGATGAAATGAACATTTCTGGAATTATCTCGACGAGCCCTTCGATTTGACGTTGCTTCCATCAATTTCTGAGATGATCATTTTTTTTGCCTTCTAGGTGACCCATGAAGCCAGTTTGACTAGAAGTTTGACCGGTCGTAACTTGCACAAACGGAGTCCTTTTCGCCCCGTTCAAGTTGCATTGGAATCAAGACGTCATTTTCTTTTTGATGGTGCTAAAATTTGGAGCATTGGGAACACTTCAATTTCCACTGAAAAATGTCCCCCGGATCAAGCCTCCCCACTGGAGAGATTTTGGACCTCCAAAAGCTTGATTACTTGGAAATTAAGTGAGGGTAAAGTTCCCTCACTTTACCAATCTCCGTCCATCTTGCTTTTCTTGGATGCATCCCCTTCAAGCCCACTCTGAGGTACTCAACATCTCCTCTTTGTGAAGTTTTGACATTCCTGTCGAGAATAACATCTTCTGGCAACTCTAACATGTACTCTGGTGAAAGGTCATCAACTAATGGAACTTGAATATCTGTGACTTCATCTAGGATCATTGGAGGCTCATACAATTTCAAATTATTAACATTGACAACAGAGTAAATACGCATGTATGGAGGAAGATTGAGGCAGAAGGAATTAGTACCAATCTTCTCAAGGATCTCAAAAGGACCATACCTAATTGGCTTAAGCTTTTTACCTTCACCTTGCATCCTTTCCTTGCTGATATGTAACCCAACTCGGTCTCCAACCTGAAAATGATGATCAATGCGATGCTTGTCATGGTGAACCTTGTATTTTTCTTGGCTTTGTTTCAACTATGCTTCCACTACCTGATGAATTGCTTGGACTTTCTGGATGAACTTCAGAGCCTTCTCTGCATCATGGCATCCATCTTTAACATCATCTTTCCCAAAAGCAAAATCCATCGGTGTCTTGGGCACATAACCAAAGCATGTCTCAAAAGGAGACCTCTTAGTAGAAGAGTGTGCTGCATGGTTGTAGGCATGCTGCACATAATGAAGACTCTCATCCCACAACTTAGGATGCTTGCTGCAGTACCCTCTAAGTAGATACACAACTATCATGTTTACAACCTCTGTCTGCCCGTCGGTCTGTGGATGGAAGGTTGTACTCTTCTTCAGTCTGGTGTCCATGAGTCCCCACAAAGCTGACCAAAATTCCCCCAAGAATCAAGAATCTCGATCTGATACAATAGAAGTAGGTAACCAAAAATGAACCCATACAAATTGAAAGTACATTTGAGCTGTCAGTTCAGTAGTGACTTGCTTTTTACATGGCATTAAGATACACATTTTGCTGAACCAATCAACTACTACATACAAATAATCATGTCCCTTCCTAGACATTGGTAACCCCCCAACAAAGTCCATTGACACACTTTCCCATGGAAAAGAAGGTACAAGTAGAGGTGTGTACAAACCCAACTTCCTGTTATTAGGCTTACTAGTTGCACACATAACACAACCTCTAATATACTTAGTTACAGTTTCTTGCATACGAGGCCAATAACAATATTTTTGCAGCTGAGTCAATGTTTTGTTTACCCCGAAGTGTCCTGCAATCAATGAGGTATGTGCTTCTCTAATAACCTGTGCTTGTTCATCCCTTGGAACACATAATTTTCCCAAGTGATATAACAATTTATCCTACACATAATAATCTTTCTCTTCTACATGTTTACCTTTCATTAAAGCAGTATAGATATCCTTAAAGTTCTCATCATTAGCATATTGTTCCTGAAAACTTTCATGAACCATAGAACTATTCTGAAGGATTATCAAAGCATTCATCATAGGAGGCCTAGAGAGCATGTCTGCTACTTTGTTATGGGTACCTTTCTTATACTTAATAACCAAATGAAATTGTTGCAAAAAACCCATCCACCGGAAGTGCCTACTTTGTTGCAGTTTAGATTGTGAGTGAAAATATTGAAGTGGCTGGTGATCAGTGTGGATTACAATTTCTTTCCCCATTATGTAATGTTTCCATTTCTTAACACTCTGAACTAAAGCATAAAGTTCTTTATCATAAGTGGGATAGTTACTTACTGCTCCTAAAAAAGTTTTAGAGTGGTAGCAAACTGGTTTACCTCCTTGCATGAGTACTGCTCCCATGGAAAATCCACTCGCATTTGTCTCGATCTCAAATGGTTGATGTAGATCTGGTAAGGCCAAAATAGGTGCGGTGCTCAACTTTCCCTTCAAAGTGTCAAAAGCCTTCTATTGTGGACCTCCCCACTGGAAAGTTGCTCTTGTACTGGTTAATGCATGTAATGGTGATGCTATATAAGAGAAATTTGCAATAAACTTTCTCCAGTACTAAACTGCACCTAGGAAACTTCTGACCTCTGTGACTGTACTTGGCTTAGGCCAGTTTACAATAGCTTTGACCTTCGCAGGGTCTACTTTCAATTGACCATTCCCTACGACATAGCCTAAGTACACTAAGGATGTCTTAGCAAATTCACATTTAGACATCTTTACATATAGTTTTTCTTTTCTCAATACATCAAAGACTTTTTTTACATGACTTACATGATCTTCCCAAGTTTGACTGAATACAAGAATAAGATAGACTATGACAAAATCATCAATAAAAGGATGAAAGACATCATTCATGACTCTCATAAAGGTAGTTGGTGCATTACAAAGCCAAAAAGGCATAACCAACCACTCAAACAGTCCCTGTTTTTTCTTAAATGCAGTCTTCCAAATATCTTCTTCTGCAATTCTTATCTGATGATAACCAGTTCGCAAATCTAACTTAGTGAAATAAATTGCATGTTTTAACTGATCAAGTAAATCACCAATTCTGGGAAGAGGATACCTATTCTTTACCGTTATCTTGTTCAAGGCGCGGTAATCAATGCACATCCTCCAAGTTCCATCTTTCTTTGGAACCAAGACAATTGGAGAACCACAAGGAGATGTACTAGGACGAATAACTCCTTTTTCCACCAACTCTTGAACCTACTTTTTAATTTCCTCATTCTGCATAACAGATAAACGATACATGTCGATATTAGGAAGTGACACATTCTGATGTAACTGGATTTCATGCTGTATCTCTCTCTTGGGTGGTAACCCCTTCGGTTCCTGAAACAAGTCATCATAAGCGGAAATAATTTTGACCATTTCAGCTTTATGTTTTGGATCACACCCCTTGAAAGCCTCAGATTTATCATCTTCTTTGGATTTTACAAGCATTAATACAAAGTTCTTACTTGAGTTGACCAATCTCTTCATTTGACCAACATTAACTAGTGTAAGATTAGTCTTCACCTTATGTGCCTGTACAATGTATTCTACCCCATCTTTAAAAAGATGATACTTATTCTCCCCCCTATAAAAGATTGCTTTTCTATCATAAAGATAAGGACTTCCCAACACAAGCCCACAAATATCCAAAGGAACTACATCTACTTCTACCTCATCAACAAAGTTTGTAGTAATAGAAAATCTCAATTTACACTGTTTAGTTACTTGTAATTGTGCATCATTGCAAACCCATCCAAGTGGATATGGCTTTGGATGAGGTGTTGTAGCCAAATTTAATTTCTTTACCACTTCCTCAGATATTAAGTTGACTTGGGAACCCGTATCAAACAATGTATCAACCTTAGTGTGTTTTGTTACAACACGAATGTGAAACAATTCATTTCTTTGCTTATCAACCTTAGGAGAAGATTCTTTACTTGTACTTGCACTGGCATTAGAAAAAATTGCATCAGAAGAGAGAGATATACCTTTCCCTTTACCTTGGATTCCGGCAGCAACAATCTTTGTCTCATCTCCGGAGTCAAAACCAAGATCCTATTGAATCACTGCAGTAGTCTTTTGCTTGCCTTTATTACCTCCATATCTTTTCGGCCTCAACTCAGGATGAAGCTTCCAACATCTTGAATCATCATGCCCCTCTTTCTTGCAATGGGAGCACGTGGGTTTCTCACCCTCTTAGCTATAGCTGTCTTCTTCCCTTTTCCTTTATCTTTGTCTTTTTCTTTCCCTTTAGACTTACCCTTGAACTTAGATGGCTTCTTGGAAAAGTTATCACTAAAAGTGTTCTTACCCCTTGACTCTAAATGAGTAGCTTGAATAGACACCTCATCTAGATCGTTGGGACTCAACATCAAAATAGTGTGCCTAAGGTAAGAATGCAAACCACCTATGTACTTAAGTAATGTGTCTTGAGTATACAAGGGAACATTTAAAGCAATAGCCCATTTTCTAAAGTCATGAGTATAATCCTGAACAAACTGCCCCTTACCTGGCCTAAAGGTTTGCCAATTCATGGTTAACTATTGCATGTAACCTAAAGGATAGAATTGTTTCCTAAGGGCAGCAACAAACTCCATCCAAGACATATTAACTTGACCATGGTGAGCAATTTCTTCCCGAGTCTTACTCTCCCACCAGGTGAGAGCTATACCTCCCAACCAGAGAGTGGCTAATTGGATCCTAGAAGCATCTTCTACTAGGCCTTGAATCCTACAGTACACTTCTACTTGCTGGACCCAATCATCTAACTTCTCAGCATTTAACTCCCCACAGTATTTAGGTAACTCAAATTTTACATCTAGCTTAATAACAGGCTTAAACTTGCTCTTAAATGGATTTACATTAGAAGAAGGAGAAGGAGAAGGAGGAGAAGGAGAAGGGGGAGGAGAAGAAGAGGGAGAAGATGGAGGAGAAGGAGTTTCTGGAATTTTCTCCTTTGTATCTTTCTGATCTTCCTGCTTCTTGTGCTTCGAAGAACCTCCCTTTTCACGCTTCTTCTTTTCTGCATAAATTTCATCCACCATCACCTTCATGTCTAGAAATAGCTTCTGGAAATCCTTCTCACTAAGCTCTGAACTTTTTCCACCTTCTTTTCCTTCCATCTGTGATGATCAATTAGCTCTTCATCTTCTGATCTTAGGATTATATTCTTCAAGTTCTCCTTCACCTCGTTGAAACCTGGATCTCGTTAGCATTCAATTTCTGCAATACTAGCCACACACAAAGCTCTGATACCAACTTGATCTATTTAGGATCTAGGGCAATTGCTTATAGAATGCTTAACGTAAATGATAACTTAATATAATGCTTAAATGAACAAAATGAAAATAATATGCTTGCCAAGATAATGAACTGAAAAGAAAGAGAGAAGATAAAAAGGAGAGCAAATGTAATTGATAACGAAGTTTGTCCGTAAGGACTACGTCTCCGGGCCCCTCTCCAATGTAGTGACCGATCCGATTATACTCCAAAAAATAGTTACAATTGCTTCAAGACTATCTCCTTCAAGCACAGCAGCATGAAATTCCTTTGATGTGCAGAAATGTCTGCAAAATCTCCTAAGCATTCTCCCGTTCTCACCACTTGGACTTGGGAAAACAAAACTACACCCCTCTTTTTTACATAAAAAATTTCCTAAAAAGGCTTAACCATCAAATTAATGGCTTAACCTCCTTGAACAACTCGTACACTGGTTATTTTGTTCTTTACAATCTTTTTGCTCAGTTGGTTAGAGATAGTTATGTTTTTTTATGGCTTAATAAGCCATTTGTTAGGATTTCGGCTTCAACAACCCTACAAAAACAAACTGAGCTCCTATAATATTTAGCGGGCATTTGTTGGCTCAACGGTGTAAAGAAATTTTGGTATAAGTGAGTCACTTGCCACGTGTTGGGCCAGAATTCGTCCATGTGTATTCCGTACAGTACGGACTGACACGTCAGCATGATGACATCATCATTTGTACCCTCAAGTCAACTAAACTTTGACTGCTTGTAACTCGAGCATATGATGTCGGATTTCGATGAAACGAACATTGTCAGAATCATCTCGACGAGCCCTTCAATTTGACGCTGCTTCCATTAGTTTTTGAGATGATCAGTTTTTTCCTTCTAGATGACCCATGAAGCTAGTTTGACTGGAAGTTTGACCGGTTGTAACTTGCACAAACAGAGTCCTTTTCGCCCCGTTCAAGTTGCGTTGGAATCAAGACGTCATTTTCTTTCTGATGGTGTTGAAATCTAGAGCATTGGGAACACTTCAATTTCCACTAAAAAATGTCCCCCAAATCATAATCAGAACTAAGGATGCATTGCATTGCATTAGTCCATGCATTTCCTAATCATATCTTGTTTCAAATTGATGTTGTGGTGGTTGCTACTCAGGGGGAGTAGTTAGATCGTTCATAAATTTAGATATGTTGTTCAAAGCTTAGAGAACTTTGTCATTGATTTCAAAGGGGGAGAAGATTCATGTGAAAAACTTGTGACTATCTGAGGAGAAGAGCCTTATGGGGAGAAAGATTATGTCAAAGTGTTGAGGAGAAGATGAGTCAAAATCTAAGCAAGAGTTAGTTGCGTTGATGGTGTTTTTCACATCATGTGTTTCCATCAATTCCAAAGGGGGAGATTGTTGGATGTTGTGGTTGTGTTTTTGATATGTGTTGTCATTGATGTCAACACTATTAGCATAAATTCATTTGAAGTTGTCTATGTCGAGGATATTGAGAAAATTGTAATAAATGAGTTGCAAGTTGTCAGTGGTAAAGTGAAGTTCAGTATGTCAGTATGTTATGTACTTTTATGATCAGAGGTTATGGACTAAAGGGTTTGTTTCTAAGTGTATCTAGTTTGTCCACATCAAGTTTTAGATATCCGCATGAAGATTTTGAGTTATGAAGATTTTCATTCTAACTATTTTTCTATTTCTTCAGTTGGTGTTCCTGATTGAAGATGATGCTATTTTAGTTAGTTCAATTGTTGTGAATGCTTCTCTTGTGATTCGTGATGCTTGTGGATGTTTCTAGATCATGCTATATTTTTTGCACATTCACATTGATCGTTGTGCTCGTGATCTGATTTTTTCTCTTGTGTGTTCATGTTTTTCTTGTTCTTGGCCGACATAGTGTTTGTAGTGTGTTGTGGATCTTGGAGGAGAAATTAATTGAAGTTTTTTCATTTTGGAGATATTGTTTTGGGTCCTCACTAAGTTGTGGCTGACCTTGGCTGATTCGCATTGATAATCTTTAATGTTTTGGGTCGATAGTTTATATTCATTTTATTATTTCTTTGTGGCCAACTTGTAGCGATGAAATTTCTTGTTGCGGATATATATAAGTGATTGTTCATTTCATTTGATGTATGCTGAATGTGTGTGTGTGAATAATGTTCTAAATCATTCAAAGGTAGAGCAAAATGCGGAGAAGAGTGAAGAATAGTGGAGAAGTGTTCATGTGCTTAATTGGAACTATAATCAGGCATTAATAGATGCTATTTTCTCAATTCAAAATCTGGATGGCTATAATTTGAATCTCTTTGTAAGATAGTGTGTCTTCCTTTGTAATTGAGTAGTGAGATCTAGGTAGTATGCCTAAATGCATGTGCATTCCCCATATTTCATTTTCATTATAGTTTTAATAGGGTATAATCTTTTGGACTGACCTCCGTCGTGGTTTTTCCCCTAATAGGGTTTCCACTTAAAAAATATTGGTGTTATGTGTCTGATATGTTGATGATTTATGTTTTCATGGTTAATTATCAGATCTAAGAATAAGGTTAATAAGTTGAATAAATTTTGAATTTCTGTGACAATTGATTCACCCCCACTCTCAGTTGTCTGCCCTTGTATTGCCAACAGGAAGAGTGTACAGATGGGCTATAAAACTACCTAGATGCACTAAAACAAAGAATGAATGCACTGGAAAATTGTATGGATGTGCTGCAAGATTGCATAGATGCGCTAGAAAATGCAACAGATGTGTTGAACTAGAAAATGTCACAATTTCTTACAAGTTTGTTTGATTTTTCTAATTTTTCAGTTAGAGAATTGGTTGTTTTAAAGGATGTTTTCTGAATCAAGATTTTCACTTCCAATCTATGATGTTCTATTTGAATTTTTTTTTAAAACACATTGGTAAAACACATCAAACATGTACAAATTAAGGCTATGTAGGACAATATTTACTAGATTCCCACTTGGATTTTACTCTAGTTGCACCTACTTTTAGCAGATGATTAGAAGCTTGACCCCACTGACCCCCCTCCATGGCACTCACTTCTACAAGGCATCCAAGCTTCAATACCCATGAATCTCCCATGGCATACTTCTTATCTCTACTAAAAGCCACAAAAATGTGGGACGACTTCAAAGGTTAGACCTTCGGCACCAGTAAATAGAATAAGGATTTTGGCCTTCTAAACAAGACGTTCTAATATAGGCATTCCATTCATGGAGGATCATGCATACGGCAAGAGACCATTGTTTCCCTTCTTTTCATAACAGTCCTCGTGATACTTGAACTTTCCTCAAGTACCCACATTTATATCTCGGTTGGAAGTCGCTTGGCTTTACCGTGTTATTGGTTGGGTTGTTCCCTTGGGTGATTAATTTTTCCCACAAGGCAAGCCCTCTAAGGATAAAACAAAATCAAAATGAATGGGTCTAGCTTTTTGGTCACCCAATTAAGGGGAGAGCATATGCCTATCATTCATTGAGCATGAAAGACATGGTGTTCTTTATCCTTCTAATTAAGCTAGATGCCTATCTTAATCAAAAGAAAGCATTAAATAACTCCAACCCATGCATAAATCATCAGTAGTTTGAAATTATTGTCTTTGACCAACGTATAAAAGTACCTGCAAGCAAAAAATACCAATTATTTCTCAAATTTTTAATATTTTGCAAATTTAAATAGATGCGCTAAAACAGTCATCGAATGTGCCAAACTATCACTCCAATGCACTAAAATAACTATTCAATGTGCTAAAAGAAATCATGTATGTGCTAAAAGAACTAATGAATGTGCTAAAAGAAGTGATGAATGCACTAAAGAATTGACTGAAAGCATTGAAAGATTCCCTAAATGCGCTAAAACATTATCTTGATGCACTGAAAGAAATGTCGAATGCTCCATAACAGACCCTGGATGTGCTAAAATATTTTTTGTATGCGTCGAAAGATTGGTCATATGCGTCGAAAGAACTCACGGTTGGGCTAAAACGTCACGTCCATCTTGTTTACAAATTTTATTTTAGAAATTTGTTAAAAACATGGGTTCGAGCCCCATGATGGGCACCATTTTATGTGTGTGTGAAATGTGGGAGAGTTAGCAAATCAATACTAAAGCACACAAACACCAATGAGATGTATTATATTAAATATTTGAATCAAAGAAACTACTCTAAATTGCAGTTTAAAAAAATATCTAAAAACGTTCCATTGTTCTCTATTCTCAAGGATTTGTTAAATCATTTGGCTCTTAGATTTTATATGTGCACTATGATTGTTAAAATGACAACTTGAGAAATGAGATGTTCAAAATTGCAAGAAATCTAAGTTTCCTACCTGAAACTATGTGATGAAATCCATGATACTATGATAATGGTGATATTGACAAATGGATAATAATGCTAACTTAAATGTTGTGATAATAAGCTAAGATGATTCTACATATGCTCAAATAACCATTGATATGATGAACTAAAATGCAACTATAAAACAAGACATGAAATAAAATGCAACTATAAAACAAAACATGATTCTAAGTTAACATGATGCTACAATGCAAACTTGTTAAAATACTAACCAATGCTAACTATAAACTCCAAATGCTCCAATTCTCCAAAACTATTCCTGCATAATAAATCTACTCAAATGTGGATGATAAATACTATAGCAAAGGGTTGTATTTATAGGATTTTCCAAGCATCTTGTGATGTGGCAGCGATTGACGGTCTAGATTCAAACATGAGGGATGAACGGTGGAGATGGAGAGAATCAAGAAGGATGTTCCCTTGACCAAAGACAACATGCCAAATGGATGAAGGAATAAAGTGTGTGAGGAATAAGCCATGTTTTAAAATTTTGTTGAAGATAATTCTAATTTAAAATTTAGAATTATTTAATTTCATGTGACCTTGGTGAGGTGACATGAAAAGTTGTAGACATGTGCTTGAATTCCAAATTTGAGATTAGTGAAAATTAATTAAATAAAATAAACTATAGAAATTTGTTTATTTAATTAAATTAGAGGAATGTGATTTTAGATTTGGAGAATTAGAAGATTTGAACGATATAAATAAATTGATAATTTTTTTATAAGTAGATGAAATATTAATTAAATAACTAGTATTTAATTAATTAAATGTCTTGAACAATTTTAGGTGTATACAGATTGCACTTGTATTGTTATAGAAGATAGAAATTGGTTCATCATACATCACTCTGATATCCTTCAATTTTTTCCCCATCCACAACACTTGTGTCCAACAAGATGCTATTACAATGTACTCAACCTCTGCAGTAGATAAAGATACTAAATCTTGTTTCTTTCTTAGCAATGATACCAATCTACATATAATAAAGAATGCACCACTACTTGTACTTTTCTTTTCATCAACACAACCAGCAAAATTTGCATCTATGTAAGCACTCAGAGTAAAAATAGTGTCCTTTGGATACCACAAGCCATGATCTAGAGTTCCCTTCAAGTATCTAAATATCCTATTCACTATTGTAACATGTGAATCTCTAGGATCTTCTTGAAATCTAGCCACAAGATAAGTTACATGCATGATATCTGATCTAGTAGCAGTTAGATATAACAATCCACCAATCATTGTTCTATACTTGCTCTGATCAGCCTTAGGAGATTCATCATTCTTTCTCAGTTTGCAACCAGTCACTATAGGAGTACATACCAGTTTAGAGTCTTCCATTACAAACTTCTTCAACATTTCTCTAGCATACTTTGATTGTGAAATAATATAACTTTGTCTATTTGATTGATTTGTATCCTAAGGAAGAAATTCATCTCCCCAAACATAGACATCTCAAACTCTTTTTGCATTTCTTCTACAAACTTCTTACAGATCTCTTCATTGCCTCTAAAAGTTTTGTCATCAACATACACAACCACAATCAAGATTTGATCTTTTTCAACTTTAAAGTAAAGATTACTATCTAATGTACCTTTATTGAATCCTTGTTGTATCAAATACTTATCCAACCTTGCATACCAAGCTCTGGGAGCTTGCTTCAATCCATATAATACCTTCTTCAATCTGCAAACCATATTTGGTTTTTCTGATAACTAAAATCCTTTCAGTTGTTCCATGTATACTTTTTCTTCCAATTATCAATTCAAGAAAGAAAAAATTCACACCCATTTGATAAAATTTAAAGTCCTTATGTGCTTCAAAAGCCAAAAATATCTCGATAACTTCTATTCTTTCCACCAAATAAAATGTCTTCTCAAAATATATTCCTTCAACTTGTTAGTAGCCCTTACATGCAAGTATTTCCTTGTTTCTTACAACTTCTCCATTCTCATTTAGTTTATTTTTGAATACTCACTTAGTTCCAATTATGTTTTTGTTTGAAGGTCTTGGGACAAGTTCCCAAGTCTGATTTTTTTCAATTTGTAGTAGTTCTTCTTCCATAGCTTTTATCCAATGTTCATATTTGCATGCCTCAATCATTGTTTTAGGTTCAACTTCAAAAAATAAACACAAATTTACCTCTTCTTCACCATCTTTCCTTCTTGTTAACACACCTTTTTTGTTGTCTTCAACATAATTGGGGGTTCTATGGATCTTTTCTAGAGCCTCTTCCTCTTCAATTTTCACTTTCTTTTCCTTATCCTTCTCATTTTCTCTATAAATAGGCTCATCTGATTCATATCCATCTATCACCACTGTGTTCTAAAAATCTTCATCAACCTTGACACTTGCACTTTCAAAAATCTTTCTTAGTCTTTTGTTGTAGCACTAGTAGGCTTTTCTTTTAGTAGAATATCCAAGGAAGATTCCATCATCAAACCTTGTGTCAAACTTTCCCAATTTTTCTTCATCTCTTATGATATAACACGTGCTTCCAAACACTTTGAAGTACTTGACAGTAGGGATCCTTCCATACCACAACTCATAGGGATTCTTATGTTGTTTCCTTTTGCTTGAACTCTGTTAAGTATATAAACAATAGTATGAATTGATTCTCTCTAGTAGACTTCCAGTAGGTTAGCTTCTTTCATCATAGTCCTTGCAACTTCTTGAACAATCTTTTTTTTCCTTTCAACCACTCCATTTTGTTGAGGAGTTCTAGGGATAGACAAGTGCCTCCTTATGCCATGATTCTCACAAAACATGTTAAATTCATTGGAGGTGAACTCTCCACCTTTGTCAAACCTCAAACACTTTATTTTTATGTCCATTTCATTCTCAACCATAACTTTAAATGCTTTGAACCTATCTAGGTCTTCTTTTTTTCTTTAAGAAAAGTAACCCATGTCATTCTGAAATAATCATCAATCAAAAGCATGAAATATTTGTCACCTTGAAGACTTCTTACTCTTGTTGGAACACAAATATCTGTATGCACCAACTCCAACTATCTGGTAGTAGATTATTCTTTTCCTTTGAAACTTCTAGTTTTATTTCCAATCCAACAATCCTTGCAAACAGTATTGATAAGATTTGTAATCTTTGGCAGATCTCTCACTGCTTGAACTAAATCGATTCTTACCAGATTATCGAAATTAATATGACACATCCTCCTATGCCATAGCCAACTTTCATTAATCCAAGTCATAAAGCAATGATCATTAGCACCCTTGAGTTGATAAACATAGTTATAAACCCTTTTCTAATCTCACATTCATCATCTTGAAACATAAGATTGTATCCTTTGCTACACATTTTTACAACACTTAGAAGGTTACACCTTAAGCCCTTGACATAGTAAACATCATCAATATTATGCTTTCCACCAAAGATAATTGAACCTATTCCACATATCTTACCACCTGAATCATCACCAAATCTAACAAGTCCTCCATCATAATTTTCAAGTTTAACAAACTTACTCTTGTCTCTGGTCATATGGTTAGAGCATCCACTGCCAAATAGTTCTTATCCTATCTAGCATGAAAGGAAGATACCAAAGTACCTTTAGTCTTAGCTTTTATCTTTGGAGGGCTATCCTTCACACATCTTTCAGTGTTAACATAAATAGATTCATCTTTTAAAGCCATGAACAAGCTTTCATCATCATTATCTCCATAATAAAATTCATCATTAGAAATATTTGCATCTTCTCTAACATAATAGCTTTTCTTAATCATTTAACCTTTGTTCTCCTTATTTTTTTCATTCACAACTCTGATTGGAAATCTTGAAGCATAGTGACCTATCTTTCCACAGCTAAAAAATTTGAAAGGAAACTTACCTTTGTACTTACCAGTACCCTTTTTCATCCTTCTCACAAAGTTAGCTTCCACATCATCAAGATCCTCCTTATCTGATTCTTCAATCTTCTTTGATTTTCCAACCTTAAAAGTAGCTTCACATTTTGTACCAATTGCACCAAATTCTCTCATTTCAAATGCAGTTAGAGAACCATACAATTGATCTCTAGTATACTAATCTAGATTTGCAAATTCCTCAATAGCAAAAAACTTATGACTATAAGATTTAGGAAGAGTTCTAAGAATTTCCTTTACCACTTTTGATTCTTTGACTTTTCCACCAAGACCTCTGATGGATTTGACCACTTCATCTATCCTCTACATATATCTTGTAATCTTTTCATCTTGAAACATTCACAAGTTCTTAAATGTGATCTTCAAATTCTACACCTTGGCTTGTTTAACCTTATCATCTCTTTCATAAATGCTTTCCAACTTTTTCTAGATTTCTTCAGCAGTTTTCAAATTCATAACTTTCACTAATTCATAACTTGTAAGACTACTTAAGAGAGTATACATCACTTTACTATTGCTATTATAGGAATTTATTTTAGTTTCAGTGCTTAGACCGTTTGTAGGCATAGTATATCCATTCTAAACTAATTTCTAGACATCATATCCTAGAAAACTTAAAAATCCCTTCATCCTTGTTTTCCAGAATTGCATAGTCTATTCCATCAAACATAGGGATCTCCTTCTTGTGCACGATCCCATATCTACCTTAAGTGGTTAATATTTCTTCCACGGAACCTTGATTTGATACCAATTGTTGAACGCACAAGACAATTAAGAGGGGGGTAAATCAGTTGTACCTTAAACCTTCAAAATTCTCATACACATTCAGATCCACATTAACTTAATTAACCCTTAATGTGTTATAACAAATTAGAATGAAAGGAAAATTATTGAAACTGAAACAACCAAACACCAGATTTATGTGGAAGACCAAAGAAACCATGGAGATGATTAGCTCACAATATAAGTAATATCAACATTAAATACAATAGGGCTCACTGTCGGAGGACTCATTACCCATAGAAATAAAGGATGACTACCAAAAGGGTCAATACCAGAATAGAAAAGATGATAAAGAAGAAATGTTACATGGAGAAAATCATCTCAATGTAATAGAGAATCCACCACAATGTCACCAACACCTTCACAACTTGGCTAAAGAATTGTAGATACCTTATACTCACTGTATCCAATAGTCTAACACATGAAATCTTGCATTGCACTTCTAAAATTCACACTCTAACACTCTAAAAGTTGCATCATTCACATCTCTCTTGTCTATCTCATCATTCCTCAATAAGTCAACTCTTATTTATACCATCCTCAACATTGAAACCCTTCTCCATGTTCGGCTATGCACATCAACCATGCAAATTCAAATTAGGTTAGCAACAAAAAACTTCTATGGTAGATACAAGTGAAAGCAGACCACATCACACCTTATTTAGGACCCAAATATATAACAACACTCAACTACATGCTTCTATAAACAATAATTATCTACCACAATTAGTGTAAACACCGGGTAAGTCATTACCCATGTAAACACCATTAGAAAATTTTTAGTACACGCTTCCTTAAATCCAAGGATGACTTTCAAACCACACACTGCACTTGAATATGATCTAGAATATTCCACAAACACTCTAAAATCCAACAAAATCCTTCAGAAAAACTTTGACTTGAAAAATGTACACACCTAGTACACTCAAACAACTCTGCCATACATTGTTACTTGAGAAATTGATTTCTGAAGCACCAAACCTTGAATCACTTCAACTGAAGAAATATACCAACACTATCAATACTTCTTCAAATCCACAAGACCTAAAACATAAGTATGGAGAAACATAGAGCAAATGCATTTCTCGCAGACACCTCTACAATGCACAGTTCACACACTGGTGAACACAACTTCCTCTGCACAGTGATCCAACGCACCAAATTTTGGATATAACACCTTTGAACATCTCTCACCAACATATATGAAATGCATAGGTTGATCTTTAGCCTAGAATAAATGCAGAGAAAAACTAGAACACTACTATGCAACACAAAACACCATTACAACACATTGTTTCCTCTTTTTATCAAATTTTCTCAAAAGCACTTGGAGACCAAGCAACAAAGACACATCCTCATCATCTTCAACACTTCCTTAATAGTAACTTAATCACATACCCATAGGAAAAATATTATCAAAGTAACAATAGAGGTTGACACTAGTAGATTTACTAATGACAACATAATGCAACTAATCAAAGCATGGGTAATATCAACTTCTCACACTCTTGCAACAATCTCACCCAACAATAGACATCAATGATAACACATTCTTGTTGACATCAATGGCAACACTAACTGATCATACTCGCAACAACTACTTCTATTAAGCATCTAACACCACACAACTATCACACCCAAAAACCTCAAATGACCAAAATAAGTATGAGTTCACATTAGATTAAACTCCACTTCAATTCAATTGTGAATATGAGATATTTTCCTACAAGAAAAAGAATATGAGTGAATGAGCCTAGATATGTTGCATGATTCAAATATCCTTTTATTTCAAATTAAATCTTCTCATAGTCCTAAGTATATCTTGGATAAACATAAGGGTTTTTTTTTTTAATGAGTTCTAGACAATGCAAATTGATGCAATATTGATTACTCTTACACCTTATTCCTTTCCTTTTAGTATGAACTTTGTGGTAAAATTTTAAGTTAATATAATCACTTTTGTATTTCTATGTAAAGGATAAACAACATAAATCTTGTATTTTTTATCCTATCTAAGCTTAGAGGTCCCTTCAATGTGTTTTTTTCTACTTTCTATTATATAATGGACGTATTTGGTGATGCATTCACCATGCTTTCTTTCGAGTTATTTTTTAAAAACTTGAGATGGGATTAGGCTACACTAGCATAGTTAGAGCCACTTTATAGTTCCAAAACTCATGCATTGGTTGCACAATCATCCAACAGGAAAGGAAAGAAGACACAAAAGTATAAGATAGAATCTACATCAATCAATGAGAGTTCATCCAAGCTAAAGAATAATTTATATTATAAATTCCGATCCACTCCTAAAAATAATAAATATTCTAATTCCAGTTAATCTTCCTCCAAGATAATGAAGAAATTAGGAGATTCTTATAGTTTTTGCAGAAAATAAGGTCACATATTTACTAGATGTTGAAAGAGAATAAATGGATTAGAAAAATCCATATAGTAGCACACTATTTTTCCCTCTAATTCTTCTTCCACCAACATATTCACCACACTTTTTAAATATGCTTTATCTTTAGCACATAGTTTTATTATAGACTTTGGAGTCTCACATCACATGAATCATTCAGTTGATCTACTTGACTCTTTTTGATAATAATAATTCTCATATTATAATGGATAAATCATTATAGATTATATTTTTGGGGTCAAGGACTATATAAATGACTAATGATTTCACTAAGAATTTTCTTTTTGTTCCCAATACTTTTGCTAATCTTCTCTCTATCTACTATATTTGTCATACTAGTGGGTCAAATAGTTGAATTTTCACCATATGATTTTGTCATTTTTTATATCCATCATTGAGACATAATTATTACTTTAGGTAGATCTAATTATGAGTCTATATTGTACATGTTTCTTTCTTTTGAGTCATCTAGTGATTCAACACACATTTCCCATATAGATTTTTTTATCAATATGAATTTCAACCTCTATTGAATGATGAGTTAAATATATTAGTGAAAGCATGGGAATGGATTCAAGTTGTGTGACTCTGCTAAATGAATCCAAACCTCTAGGTGAAGGGTTGGTTCCCTCTCTAAACTAAGTGTGAAGTATTGATCTAACAAAATATTGAATGCCTATGAACTAGTGTTAATCCTACTTAGTGAACTTTCCAAGAGAAAAGAGTGGAGGAATATAAAACATAAAATTGTTATGCATCAAGCTTATAATGGTTTCTTCCTACCCAAAAAACACAAATAACCAACAAGAATTATAGGATACTCATGCAGTTCTCTACTCTACCATTTCTAGGAGGTATGTACAAAGGTTGGGGTTTGAAAGTGCTCTAAGAGGGAAAATACATCCACAATTAGTTCTAAAAACCAATATAACATAGAATACATACATAGGATATGAAAAAATTCACTTGCACTTAGAGGTAATAAAACTTACACAAGATGCAAGAGAGAGAAGAGATGAAAATTTGATAACATTTTATTGATACAGAGGTATAGAGCCAATTTATAGTTGTAGAAGTTTAAAATTGCAAGTATCTAATATAAAAATCAAAATAACCCCTTACAATGAGGATAATGTTTCTTTTATAACTCAAAAGGGCACAGGAGAAAGGAGGAGCATGTGGTAGATGTAGAAACCCTAGCCACAACCGAATCCAATAAATTTTAGACATGTGTCAATCAAAAACTTGAGCTAGAAGTGTGAGTCCATGTCATGCTTCCACATCGATGAATCCATGGATAAAGTGCAAAAATTCCCACAAAATCTACTAGAAAATATAGCTAGGGATGACTCTAACAAAAAGGAGGTATGAAATTTATGAATACAGCATGGGCATCATTTCCCCCATTAGAATTTATGTAAATTCATTAAAGATCATTTATGGGCCCTTTGCTAATCAAACTTGGTAGTTGTAGACGGTGTTACAATATTGATGGCATTTTTGGGTTGAAAACATGTCATATTTAGCCAATTATGGAAATTTGACACCCTTTCAAATGTCACTATTTCCAATTTCAAAAAATTAACACCCTTTTAGATGTCACTTTTGGCCAATTGTGGAAATTTAACACCATTCTAGATGTCACTTTTGGCTAATTGCATAAATCCAAAACCCTTTCAAATGTCGTGTTTGGCCAATTACAAAAATTTGACACCCTTATGGACATCACTTTTAGCTAATTGCATAAGTTGGACACCCTTCCATATGTCATTTTAGCCAATTGAGGAAATTTAACACCCTTTTGGATGTCACTTATGGACAATTGTGAAAGTTCAACACCTTTTTGGATGTCAATTTTGGCCAATTATGGAGATTCAACACCCTTCCAAATGTCACTTTGGCCAATTATGAAAATTTGACACGCTTCCAGATATTACAAAATTTTGGCCCTAATTTGGATATATCATGATACCCTTAGAACTTCCACCATATCCTAAAGAACCCAAAAATTTTGTAATAGCATAACTTGGTCATTTTTTACCTAGTTTTCTCCAAATTTGAACTGGAGATACTAATTTGGGCCCTCTACAAGATAGGAAACTTGATAACCTTCACACTTAGCTATTTTTTAGATTTATCAATTTAAGGTAATTGAATAAGGACCAAGGGACTAATGCAAAAATCAAAGGCATAAACATATGCAATATGGTCTAGATAAGATCTCTCAAATCAGTTATAACTAATGGGCCATAAGGTGGGCGTGAAATGTCAAAAATTTGGTGAATTTTATGAGATTATTACCTACTAATGATGGAATCCACAAGACTTAACAATCCATTTGGAACATAGTCAAGGGTTAACAACAATTGAAATAGGACATGTCTCAACACAATAAAATTGGACATGTGCAAATTACATATGGAGGAAAACAAAAAAATCTAGATCATACATTGTCCTAATGAGAATGTAGAGTGTTTAGAAAAACTTCTTGGGAAGCAACAAAAACTAGAATATATATGCATGATTGAATCATAACCTCATAAAAAATTCTTGAGGTGTATCCCATTCATTGGCATAGGAAGAGATTCGCCATCCATCCTTGAGAGAAAAAAATAATTGGCTTCCTTGCAGTTGGTAATGAAGTTGGGGCCACTCCAATTGGCATAAAAATTGCTATGCCTTCCCACCTTTGCTCTATATGCATAATATTTTAGTACCAAGTATTCCTCATTGAACACTATGTTGATAGCCTTCTTGTCAAAATTCCTTTTGACCTATGCTTGGTGAGTTTCACGGCTATGAATGGCTTTATTTCAAAGCTCCTCCAAATCCAGTAGCTTATCCAACCTTATTTTATGAAATGTAGAAAAGGTGGTGTTGACGGCCAAATTGACACAACAACATTTAAACATAATATTTCTACTCTATTTCTCCTAAAAAAGATAACTGATCTAAAACCACCTATCTTCCAAGGTCTTTTTAGTTGATTCTCAACTATGTTGTTTTTGTTGAGCGGTCAATAAGGCTATAATGTTCAAGGGCCTTGCTAGTTATTGAGCTTCTTGGTTGTTGCAAGATAGAACTCCTATCTAAACCTACTCTAACTAGGGGGTATAAAAAAAAGGCAAAAGATAGATCAGGGATGGAAGAGAAAGAAGAATGTTGATTCATCTAATTAACCAGACCTGTTAGTCTTCAAGGAACACCTAAACCAAACTGTAGAAAAAATTAACCTGTAATAAATACAAAGATGGACATTCATTCATAGTGCAAACTTTAATAACAAATCACAAATCACTATTTTTGAATAAAAGAAAAGATAAAACTTCATTCCTTGAAAGATTCCAAATCAAATGATTAACATAACAAACACCATTCCAGAGAACAACTTAAAGCAGATTTAAATCTAGCTACTTCTACTGTTGCAAAACATATAAACAACATTTACCAATCTGGCAAGATTCACCAATGTATAGAAACCAATGTCTTCAAATTGACTCAAATAAACTAAGAATTGCAAAAAATTCGCTCATCTATTCCACTACAGAACTCTAATCAGTTAATCTATAAAACTTCCAACTATCTTTTCCTAAGTGTCTAACCCTTACAAAGTGAGCAGATTTTACATTTAATAGCACACTAACTACATAATTTCCTCTCCAAACTGAGACATCAAAAAGTTGTACCTTTCATATGCATCCAACTCTTTACCAAGACAACTTTCAATTTCAGCTCTTGCTTGACCTCAGCTGATTTTAGTTTCAAACTCCACTCTCCAGTTTGATCTTAGTTCACAATTGCAACTTTTAGTTTCCAATTTTATAACTCTGAGTTTATCCCCTTTTGCATAATTTAAAGAAATATCTTTCCCAGAAATAAACTCAAGTGGTCCCACCATATGTTCAGTTTACAGCCAGTTCAAAGATCTTTCAGAAAATCTTCCTCCTTTGCACGTTTGTTTTACAAATCATCTCCAAAATCTTTAAGCACTGACCACTAAGAGCCACCATTTCACAATCTTTAAAGTACCTAAAAATCACCAAAATGCACCAATTAATTGATCTATTAACATAAATCAAATAATAATCAACACCAAGACTCAATTAAATGTAAACTTCAACTTTTAATTTCCAAGATTGAAATAATCAAACCCCCCTTTTAACTAAAGTTAATGTTATTTTGAATTATTGAAATCATATAACATTAAAAGTTGTTCTTATAAGGATCTAAAATTTTGAGGCTGTTCCCCTTCTAGTGTTTCCATAACACCTGCAAATCATACAAAAGCACATTTAATTAATTTGTAAAACTAAACAACCAATAACACTTCAGATTTATAATAAAACGAACATTCAACGCCCATAATTGAAATGATAATAGAACCCATTTTTTAAACTTAATGTTATAAAATAACATTAAATATAATTTATCGACACCATTGACTTCTTGAATCCACATAACCTCTCCTTACGTGATGTCACTATTGAAGAGGCATTTTCTACTTTTCATTCAATTTCATGTATATCATACTTTATCTAACACACCTTGAAAACTCTAGAAGTCCTCTATGAAATACTTTGCACATGTCATTCAAGGTTTTTCCTTTTCTTGAAAGTTTAAATTTTACATCAACTAACGACATTTTGTTCGAAAGTTTTCAAGAAATTCCTTATGTGTTGATCCTGCAATTACAATGTTTATGAAACCAAATCCCTTCAAAGCATTCAATCAATCAGTAAGCATTTGTGTAGGTTTCCTCATACTACATGCATTTCATAAGATGGCTTTTTCTTTGAGGATCTGTAAAACAGTTTTTATTTTCTTGAAATCTTCAAATGCTTACTCATTTATACATGCAGCTCGTGACCCATCTATACCTTCAAAATATTGCATACATGTTTACAGGGGTATTTGAAATTTGTTTCAAAGATCAAAGATTTTAGCTTTATATTGGTTAACTGCATGTGCTTGATAGTTACTCTCAAACTTCACAACAAATCCATTATATGCATGTTCAAGGTAGTTGCAATTACACGATCTTATTAAAGTTCATTCTCAAACATCCTTTGATGAATGCCATACCCTATCAATGTGTGTATGGCATGGATTTTCCAACACAACCATATGAAAAGATTCCTCTCATCCTCAATGAATCTTTAAACTCATTTCAAAACTCCCCATTTTGGCTGCTATAGGAGGATGTGGATAGGGGTTGTGGGCTTTGGCCTTTACACTAGCTGGTGGAAAAATTGAAAATTTCTAAAGCCTTTTCAACAAATGTATTTGATGTGCATAAACTACATTTCATACGGAAACATCTCTTTGAGACACTCTGTTGAACAGTTCATCTGCCTTCTCTATGCCTCCACATTTGTGTTTATGTTAATCACGACGGTTGCAACTACAACATCAATTTTGTGTTTATTCTCCAATTATGGCATTGCCCTCCCCATTATTGCACACATTTTCTTTTACTAGGGGCCTTTTCTTGGAGTTTCTAAAGACTATTCAACAAATGCATTTTGGGCATGTTTCCATGAGATGGATTCCCGGGAAGCATTCGGTCAAATAGTTGGCACGCCTTGTATGTGCTTGTATTTTCCTGGGAGTCTTAAAACCTTTTCAACAAATATAATTTTGCACTTTCAGATCAAATCTTTTCTATGTTCTATCTACGATGAATGCATTCCATGTGAGGAGGTGTTCTGTCAAAATGTTCACATGCTTTATGGAGGCTAATATTTTGTTCCACTATTTCCACGCAACCATCTGAGACCACATTTCTTGTTTTGTAAAACAGTTCACATGCCATATCTATGCTTCACATGCATGATCTATTGATGAGATCTTCTAAGGCAGGCTGTCAAAAATTTCACATGTGATGCCAATGCTTCCACATTTTGCATACCATTTCTACCAGGGCTTCTGTCAAATAGTTTACTTGCCATTTCGATGGTTGCACATTTTGCATGTATTCACTACCGATTACATTTGTTTGAAACCTTTTGAGGCTCTAGAAATAAATCCACTACTCTTAGCAATATACATTTTGCCACCATTTCATTCCATGAGATAAATCTCTTTGAGAGATCTTGTCAATCTCTCACTCGACCCATATTTCAATAAAACCTTTCACCTAAACAACTCGTGTGCAAAGAGCATGCAGGTTAACAGCTGAGCATTTTTCCAAATGCATTTTCTTGAATGTTTTTAAAGCCTTTTCATCAGTTTCATATTGTGCATATCGTGCAACATTGTGTTCCACGTGATGAGGAGTCTTTGAGGCGATCTGTGAAATAGTTCACGCGCCTTATGCATCTGCTTGACTGTTTCTAACGTCTTTCAACCTATCCATTTCATTTTTACTCTATTCCCTCTCCACCATTCCATGCATCTCTTTGAATCATTATGTCAAACGTTCACTTGTGTTTTGTATGCTTCCATTGTATGCCATGAGATGAAATCTCTTTATGTTGTGCGGGAGCGGAGTTCTTTCAACACGGGGTCAGAACAAATTCAATGCGGGAGTGGAACGAGAGCTAAAAGAAAACCTTTTCCTTTTTTTGAAACACTTGGTTTCAACATTGCTTTTGGTTTTGATGCAGGATCGGAACGGATGCAGAACCAGGACATTTTATTTTTTTGTGCCCGGTTCGAGATTCTCCCTAGGTCCACATTCTGAGAGGAGTCTTTTAATTTTATTTTTATTTAGTTTCTTCGGGGTCAGGATTTTACCATTTTCGAGATTTCATTTTACTCCTCTAATTCTTCTTTAAGCTCTCCAAGGCGGGATCGGGTTTGGGTTTGGGTGAAAACCTGAACATGTTATTTATTTATTTATTTTTCCCTCCAAAGTTTTAACTTTCTAAATTTACAAATCTTTTCAAAGGTCAAAAAGATTTTATTTTAATTTACAATCTTTTTATTTAAAGCTCATTTATTTTAAAATTTAAGCTTTTATAAATCTTTTTAACATAAAATTAAAAAAAGATTTATTTTATTTAAATTTAGAATTTATAAGTTTATTAAAAGTTTATTTATTAAAATCTCTATTTATTTATTCTTAAATATTAAATATTTTTAAATCTTTTAAATATTAAAGATTTTTTACTCAATTTTTTCAAATTTTTGTCATTTTTTAAAAAAATTTGATGACTCCAAGGAAAAACAATGCGATGGTGAAAGACGACACCCCAACAAAGAAAAAGAAACACAAAACGAGAAATAAATGTTGCAAGAACCGAGAAGGGTAAGAAAATGACAAAAGGACGGGACGAAGAACAAGACGGGGATGAGATGGGACTAGACAAGAAATGCAAACCTGAACAGCGCCCAAAGGCGAAGCAGGGATTAGAGTTGAGGTGGAACCAGAACTTGAAACCCCAAAAGGTGTTAGGTGCCAATTCCATCCCACAACTCGATCTCGACAAATCAAACCAGTGAAATGAAAGAAAACAGAGGGGGTCCCCGACCTTTCCAAGTGAAAATTTAGGGCATGTATGCAAGGCATAACAAATGGCAACTCGGCTGGGAAAATGTGCAAAGAATTTTAAGACACGCAAACCTCCAAATACCCAAAATATTTGGTTTATGCTCATTCAAGATAATCCAAGAAGTGCAAACATAATCAAAACCAAAACACGATAGAGGTCTGAGATGAAACTGAAATCTATTTGTGTGTGAATGATTCATTTCCCTCCATAAGCATTGTCAAGATCAAAGTGAAATAAACTCTACCCAAGCTACGTAGTTGTGAGTTACCTTTCTAACATGCAATGATATCTTGGGCATAGCTCTGCTGCCAGAAAAGCATCTATAGCCCTGACAGAGATACCTCTGGTTCTCTCTAAGCATCGCTCTTCTTCCAGTCAGGCATCCATAGCCCCAGTAGAGATAATCGAATCACCCTTGCTGATTGAGTTTGTTTTTAGATTTTCTTTCTTTTCTCTTTTCTTAGATGTTGATTATTTTAAAGTATAGTTTCTCGTTTCTCTCAATCCTTAAGTAGTGAAGCCTAAGTAGCGAGTTGAGAACCATAGTGGACATCATGAAAGAAATGTAAGCCTTTAGATTTTTCACTTGGAATAGAGCTACCCCACTCGATATAAACTAACTGATGGATTTCTTAAGGTGGGCATATCATGATAGACTTTCAAAAAATCCCCAAAACTACATAATGTATCAAGTCCTAATCCATGCTAATATTCCCCAGTTTGAAATGGATGAAGTTAAATCAAAGTTTTCAAGGTAGCCAATTGATCAAGTGTTTGAAAATACCAACAACGGACTCTCAGCAGATTCACCTTTTAGCATAACTTGCATACAACAACTTAGCTTCTACTGTCAATGAGAGGAACCCCCAGAAGAAAGAAAAGAATAGACAAAAAGAGAGGAGCAAGAGAAAAGAGAAGACAAACATGACAAGCCAACAAAACCAAAACATAAAAACGAGAACAAAAACAACAAACAAACAAAAAGAGAAAACAAAAACAAAAGCGAAACAGACAAACCCATAAACAAAACAAAAACAAGAGGACATAGAAAAATGAAAATAGTAGAACGAAAGAAAACAAAACAAAACAAAAAGAAAACTAACTAAACTAAAAACTAACACTAACCAATCCTAATCCTAAACTAACTCCAAAATTGAGCTCTACAAACATAAAACTGTAAAAATTTGTACATGAACCGGACTGATTTTTCATTATGTGCAGAAATATTAACTTACTAGGTATATTTCTAACCCTAGAAAATTTGTCTTTATACTCAGAAATATAAATTTTATGTGCAATGTATTCATTCTAAAGTTATAAAGTTTGAAATATTAACAATTGCAGGTTCTCATCCTTGTCATGATTCACCCACAAACACATTTTATTCTCCCCAACATCATAATCAAACTGAAAATCATTAAAACACAAAGGGTAATGAAAAGACACCACCTGATTTAGAAGACCTTTAGTTGTTGTGACGTGCTCTCATGTTTTATGATCTCCTCTTCACAAGGTCTCGGCTCATGGAACACCACTCTGTTTCGCTCTAGTACATGCATGCCAACATAAAGGACATCCATTAGCAATGAATCATTAGTGTTCAAGACATCCAAACCTGATTCAAAAATTTCATGCATAGCCTTATCACAATCGACACTAGGCTTAAACAATAAACTAGTGTATTTGAATTCATAGGGACTATCAACCTCAATCATGTTTCCTAAAGTACATACATCACCAATTAGATGATCAGCTTCCTCAACCTTTAAATCAATTTGCTCAACATTTTCCCTACCTGACTTGGCAATCTTTCCAGACAACAAGAAGTCATAACCACTTACCTCAGAATGTGAACCAAGAGGAAGAATCATACATGGGTCACTTGAAGTGGGATTTATTATGCAGCTTGAATATGGATGTACCAACATTTTTGTATTCCACTCAGATGAAGAGTCCTTGATTCCTTCGATCTCTTCAAATGGACTGAGTAGAAAACCACCCATGTTGTCATCCTGCAAGGTCTGCAAACCCTTTTTCTCTGAAAATGAAGCATTACTGTTAGTACTCTCTTAAATCATGTCACACAAAAGAGTTCAAAAATAAACATCTCATTCATCATCATTAATTCCAAAGATACCGGTACATGGTGAACAATGATTGTCTTCAAACAACTCATTTGAATGCACTGAGTCAAATCCCCGAAAACACTTCTTCGGTTCATGTTTTTGCATATCATCAACTGAAACATTCCACAAGTCAACGTCAAGTTCATCACTATTAAGATAAAATTCATTAATGCATGCTAAGCAATAAATTTCTTCAAACAACATATTTGAATAAATATAATCAAAACAAAGAAAATATTCCCTCATTTCATTCTCTTCATCATGTTGAAGGGATTCAACTTCTGAG
The DNA here is from genome assembly GCA_007258455.2 of Sequoia sempervirens. Classification (NCBI taxonomy): domain Eukaryota; kingdom Viridiplantae; phylum Streptophyta; class Pinopsida; order Cupressales; family Cupressaceae; genus Sequoia; species Sequoia sempervirens. Next base: position 12,960,350 of record VDFB02026320.1, on the reverse strand, counting down.
ACAAACTCTTGGTCACTTTCTTGACATTCCTCTACTTCACCTAGCTGAATCTCATCATTGTTCACTCCTTGCTAAAACCAACCACTAATTTCATCAATGTTAGTATCTTGATTAACATTAAGATCCAATTTATTTTCCTAACAAGGGTAAGTTTGATCTAAATAATTATCAGGCAGCCCTTGAATAACTTGAACATCTATTTGATCTTCCTCCTTTGAAGAATAAATTTGGCATTCGACTTTGTGTCCTTCACCACAAGATCCATTTGCAGCCTCATTCGTAGTCATGTTGTTCTTAGCTTCTATGTATTCATTATTCAAATCAGCAGAGTCATTTTCTTGTGTTAACTTGTCAACAAATGTTTCTCCCTTATTCATCATCATGAAATAATCTATGAATGCATCAATAAAATCATTTTCCACATCAAGCGAATCTTCACAAGGTAGGGAAACTTTATCAGTCATAGAGTCATTTTCAATGCATGGATCAAGGTCATCAAATGATGGGGAAGAGCTCAACATGTTCTCACAATTACTCTCATCATTTCGAATGGAGTCATTATCATTTTCATGTGTGCTAGTTGTTTCATCTTCTTCATTGAGGGGATACGTACTCCAAGGATCTTCCATAAGTATTCCTTCAATACTGATCAATTGTTTGAAATGTAACTCCATCCTACCAAGAAAAACATGGCAATCCATCTAAGAATGTTGATTGGTTTGATGTATCCTACATCCATTTGGCCTAACAAGTTCTAATAGCTTTAGATTTCCTAATTCTTCCAACTTCTCCCTTATTTGATTTTGCATACATGGTATATCCAACCAACATGAACCATGCTCTTTTGTCCATCCCTCCTCTTGTTGTTCATCTTGTTCAGAAGAAATATCCAAAGTGTTGGAAGGAGATTCTTTAGTTGTTGATTTTTTATGACAACAATCTTGTGTTAATACCTCATTTCTTTCAATACCATCATTAGTATTAACATTTCCAACGAAACCCGATTGTAGCTTGATATTTCCATTATGCTTCAAATTTAAATTTGTTTCATGTTCTTTGTCAAATAAAACATCAAAATGATATAATTGCTTATCAAATATTTCACTTACAACTTCAATATGATGTAATGAATTATGTGTTGGAGTATGACCGAAAAGAGAGGATATAGTCACAAATTCATTGGCAGGTGGAATACTTACCTTTGTCATTGGATTTTGCAAAGATAGATTCTTCCATCGACCTTTCCTAGGATTGGCTTGATTCAAAGCATTGGAAAATGTGGTGTTTGGAAGATTAGGAAGGTTGTAGTTGCTTGGTGAAAATAATTGCATCTAGGTAGGGATGGTAGGTAAATTGGCATAAGACTGCAAAGGGCAACAACTTACTAACACATGGGCATTGCAATCCTGATTTTGGCTACTTGAATTTCTCACGTTGTGTCCAGCTTGTGCCAATAAGAGAGCTTTGTTCAATACCTCATGTAGGGAGGTAATCTCCCCGCAACGTCTAATTTTTGTTGCAAATGAAGGATTCAAATCCCAATAGTAATGTTCCTTTAGCATATAATCATTAATAAACAGATTTAAATCTTGAAATCATTGATACAACAACAAAAACCTATGATTGAACTAGTAAATTGATTCTGATGGTATCCTTTTTGTGGTTGCAAATTCAAACAATGGGCCTTGTGTTCGTGCATAAGGGTCAAACTAATCCACAAATAAAATTTCTAACTCCATCCATGAACAAATATAATTTGGTGGAAGATTAACATACCATTGCCATGTTGTACCTTGCAGTGTTTTGACGAAAAGTTGACAAGTTGTATCTTCATGACGAATCTCATGAAAACTCATCAAATCCTTGAAAATCTTAACATGATCTTTAGCAATTTGTCCACTGCTAGCAAAAAATAATGGAAGCCTATAGGGCTGCCCATCAGAGCTAGGTTTTCCAAGATCCAACCCACTCCATCTCACAACAATCCAAAATTGCTCATGCCCTCCTTCTAGCGCTAGTCCTATTGACTGACAAATTGACACAACAACATTTAAAGAGAATATTTCTACTCTATTTCTCCTTAAAAATATAACTAATCTAAAACCACCTATCTTCCAAGGTCTCTGTAATTGGTTCTCAGCTGTGTTGTTTTTGTTGAGCAATCAATAAGGCTATAATGTTCAAGAGGACTATTGGTTATTGATCTTCTTGGTTGTTGCAAGATCAAACTCATATCTAAACCTACTCTAACTAGGGGGTATAAAAAAAAGGAAAAAGATAGATCAAGGATGCAAGAGAAAGAAGAATGTTGATTCATCTAATTAACCGGACATGTTACTCTTCAAGGAACACCTAAACGAAACTACAAAAAAAATCAACCTGTAATCAATACAAAGTTGGAAATTTATTCACAGTGCAAACTTTAACAACAAATCACAAATCACCATTTTTGAGCAAAAGAAAAGATAAAACTTTATTCCTTAAAGGATTCCAAATCAAATGATTCACATAATGAACACCATTCCAGAGAACAACTTAAAGTAGGTTTAATTCTGGCTACTTCTACTATTGCAAAACAAATAAACAACAGTTACAAATCTGGCAAGATTCACCAGTGTACAAAAACCAATGTCATCAAATTGACTCAACTAAACTAAGAATTGCAGAAAATTCTATCATCTATTCTATTGTAGAACTCTAATCAACTAATCTATAAAACTTCTAACTGTCTTTTCCTAAGTGTCTAACCCTTACAAAGTGAGCAGATTTTACATTTAATAGCTCACTAATTACATAATTTCCTCTCCAAACTAAGACATCAAAAATTTGTAGATTTCATATGCATCCAACTCTTTACCAAGAAAACTTTCAGTTTCAGCTCTTGCTTGACCTCAACTGATTTCAGTTTCAAACTCCACTCTCTAGTTTGATCTTAGTTCACAATTGCAACTTTTAGTTTCCAATTTTATAACTCTGAGTTTATCCCCTTTTGCATAATGTAAAGAAATATCTTTCCCAGAAATAAACTCAAGTGGGCCCACCATATGTTTAGTTTACAGCCAGTTCAAAGATCTTTCAAAAATCTTCCTCCTTTGCACATTTTTTTTACAAATCATCTCCAAAATCTTTAAGCATTGACCACTAAGAGTGACCATTTCACAATCTTTAAAGTACCTGAAAATCATCAAAATGCACCAATTAATTGATCTATTAACATAAATCAAATAATAATCAATACGAAGACTCAATTAAATGCAAACTTCAACTTTTAATTTCCAAGATTGAAATAATCAAACCCCCTTTTTAACTAAAGTTAATGTTATTTTGAATTATTGAAATCAAATAACATTAAAAGTCGTTCTTATAAGGATCTAACATTTTGAGGCTGTCCCCCTTCCAGTCTTTCCAAAACACCTACAAATCATACAAAAGCACATTTAATTAATTTGTAAAACTAAACAACCAGTAACACTTCAGATTTATAATAAAACAAGCATTCAACACTCATAATTGAAATGATAATAGAACCCATTTTTTAAACTTATTGTTATAAAATAGCATTAAATATAATGTCTCAACGCCATTGACTTCCTAAATCCACATAACCTCTGCTTACGTGATGTCACTGTTGAAGAGGCATTTTCTACTTTTCATTCAATTTCATGTATATCATACTTTATCTAGCACACCTTGAAAACTCTAGAAGTCCTCTGTGAAATAATCTGCACATGTCATTCAAGGTTTTTCCTTTTCTTGAAAGTTTAAATTTTACATCAACTAACTGCATTTTGTTAGAAAGTTTTCAAGAAATCCCTTATGTGTTGATCCTTCAATTACAATGTTTATGAAACCAAATCCCTTCAAATCATTCAATCAATTAGTAAGAATTCGTGTAGGTTTCCTCATGCTACATGCATTTCATAAGATGGCTTTTTCTTTGAGGATCTATAAAATAGTCTGTATGCGCACATTTTCTTGAAAACTCCAAATGCTTACTCATTTACACATGTAGCTCGTGACCCATCTATACCTTCAAAATATCACATACATGTTTATAGGGGTATTTGAAATTTGTTTCAAATATCAAAGATTTCATCTTTATATCGGTTAACTGCATGTGCTTGATAGTTACTCTCAAATTTCACAACAAATCCATTATACGCATGTTCAGGGTAGTTGCAATTACACGATCTTATTAAAGTTTGTTCTCAAACGTCCTTTGATGAATGTCATACCCTGTCAATGTGTGTATGGAATGGCTTTTCCAACACATCCATCTGACAAGATTCCTCTCATCCTTGACGAATCTTTAAACTCATTTCAAAAATCCCCATTTTGGCCATGGTAGGAGGATGTGGGTAGGGGTTGTGGGTTCTCGCCTTTGAACTGGCTGGTGGAAAACTTGAAAGTTTCTAAAGCCTTTTCACCAAATGTATTTGATGCACATAAACTGCATTTCATAGGGCAACATCTCTTTGAGACATTCTGTTGAACAGTTCATCTACCTTCTCTATGCCTTCACATTTTTGTTTATGTTAATCACGACAGTTGCAACTACAACATCCATTTTGTGCATATTCTCTAATTATGGTGTTTCCCTCTCCATTATTGCACGCATTTTATTTTACTAGGGACCTTTGCTTGGAGTTTCCAAAGACTATTCAACAAATGAATTTTGGGTGCATTTCCATGAGATGGATTCCTGAGAAGCATTCGGTCAAACAATTGGTGCACCTTTTTTGTGCTTGTATTTTCCTGACAGTCTTAAAACCTTTTCAACAAATATAATTTTGCACTTTCAGATAGAATATTTTCTATGTCTTAGCTATGATGAATGCATTCCATGCAAGCAGGCATTTTGTCAAAACATTCACATGCTTTATGGAGGCTGATATTTTGTTCCACTATTACCACGCAGCGATCTGAAACCATATTTCTTGTTTTGTAAAATAGTTCACATGCCCTGTCTATGCTTCGCATGCATGATCTATTGATGAGATCTTCTGAGGCAAGCTATCAAAAATATCACATGTGATGTCAATGCTTCCACATTTTGCATGATATTTCTACCAGGCCATTTGTCAAATAGTTTACTTGCCATTTTGATGCTTGCACATTTTGCATGTATTCACTACTGATTACATTTGTTTGAAACCTTCTGAGGCTCTGGAAACAAATCCACTATGCGTAGCTCTTAGCAATATACATTCTTCCACCATTTCATTCCATGAGATGCATCTCTTTGAGAGATCCTGTCAATCCCTCACTTGGCCCATATTTCAGTAAAACCTTTTGCCTAAACAACCTGTGTGCAGAGAGGATGCGGGTTAAGAGTTGAACTTTTTCCAAATGCATTTTCTTGAACATTTTTAAATTCTTTTCATCAGAATCATATTGTGCATATCATGCAACATTGCATTCCATGTGATGAGGAGTCTTTGAGGTGATCTGTGAAATAGTTTGTGCACCTTATGCATCCGCTTGAGGGTTTCTAATTCCTTTCAACATATCCATTTCATTTTTTCTCTATGCCCTCTCCACCATTCCATTCCATGGGATGCATCTCTTTGAATCATTCTATCAAATGTTCGCTTGCATTGTGTATGCTTCCATTGTATGCCATAAGATGAAATCTCTTTATGTTGTGTGGGAGCGGAGTTCTTTTAGTGTGGGGTTAGAACAGATTTAGTGCGGGAGCAGAGCAAAGTCAAAACAGGGAACTCACAGGAGCGGAATGGGAGCTGAAAGTGAACCTTTTCCTTTTTTTGAAACACCTAGTTTCAACATTGCTTTCGGTTCTGATGTGGGAGCGGAAAGGATGCAGAACTAGGACATTTTATTTTTTTGTGCCTGGTTTGAGATTCTCCCCAGGTTCGCAGTCCGAGAAGAGTTTTTTAATTTTTTTATTATTTTAACTGCTTCGAGGTTGGGATTTTACCATTTTCGGGACTTCATTTTACTCTAATTCTTCTTTAAGCTCTCCAATGTGGGATCGGGTTTGGGTTTGGGTGAAAACTAGAACATTTTTTTTTTACCTCCAAAGTTTTAACTTTCTAAATTTAGAAATCTTTTCAAAGGTCAAAAATTTTTATTTTAATTTACAATATTTTTATTTAAAACTTCGTTTATTTTAAAATTTAAACTTTTATAAATATTTTTAAAATAAAATTAAAAAAAGATTTATTTTATTTAAATTTAAAATTTACAAGTTTATTAAAAGTTTATTATTAAAATCTCTATTTATTTATTCTTAAATTTAAAAGATTTTTTATTCAAAATTTTTAATTTTTTATGATTTTTTTTAATTTTTTGATGACTCCAAGGCGAAACAACATGACGGTGAAAGACAACACCCCGATAAAGACAAAGAAACACAAAACTAGAAACAAACAATGCAAGAACCGAGAATGATAAAAAGATGACAAAAGGACAGGACAAAGAACAAGATGGGGACGAGACGAGATGAGACAAGAAACATGAACTTGAACAACGCCCAAAGGTGAAGCGGGGATCGGATTCAAGGCAAAACCAGAACTCACCCAAAGGTGAAGCAGGGATCGGATTCAAGGCGAAACCAGAACTCACCCAAAGGTGAAGCGAGGATCGGAGTCAAGGCAAAACCAAAACTTGAAACCTTGAAAGGTGTCAGGTATTGATTCCATCTCACAACTCAATCCCGACAAAACAAACTAACGAAATGAAAGAAAATAGAGGGGGTTCCTGACTTTTCCAAGCAAAAATTTGGAGCATGTATGGAAGGCATAACAAGTGGTTCAGTGCTATCATATGGTTTTAGGATATAGAGCACACCCACTTTAAAATTTCATTCAAGGATAACCCTAGAGATCTCAATGCAAAGAAGAAAGAGATCTTCTAATAGGGATGTCCTAGGGGCTGATTGTAAGCTAATAAGGGGTTCACTACCAAGTAAGAACTTGGAAAGACAAATGCAATGCAAGTTGAAATGTAAGATGTAATGTTAAACCCTAATTCAATGCAAACCTTCACTAAATGACCTAGAAATGCAATTAAGACAAGATAGAAAGCTACAAAATGGAATCTATGCACCTAGAAATCTGGAGATGGCTGAATGGAGCTCTAAAATATTGGGAATTCTAGTTTTGATGTTGAGTGGGACTCATTTGCTAAGCTGGGAGAATCAGTCCAAAATTTGGGTTTCTGTGTAGGAACAAGAATCTAGCAAATGGGTATCTAAAATCTAAATTTTGACCAAAACTAGGACTCATTCACCAAAAGTGGTGATTCAGTCCAGTTAGGGTTTTCTAAAACTTCAGGATTTGAATATTCTTTTCTCAGTCTACTCAATCTGCTTCTTCAGGTTTCCAAATCTGAATCTTTGTAAATCAGCCTGTACGTGTTCTCCAATGTTCTCCAAGGCTTTATGACAACTTTGACAACTTCTTCCAATCTTGCTCTTTGATGTACCTTCAACCTAAACCTTCAAATCACATGAGGGAAAAAAAATTTTGGTTAGTGGATAGGGGTTTTCCTTAGTCAAACCTCATTTTGGTAATCAAACCTTGAAATAGGAATGGAGAATGATGAATGAACAAAATATGATATTACAACTCACCAAACCCTATCAATGAAGTGTTGCAAACATGTGTGAGATGGCTCCAATGGATGTAATTCTTGACTCTTATTTGAATGAGGTAGATCCTGAATGAAATGTTAGCTTGAATCATAAAACCCCACATCACAATTGTTAGCTCCAAAACAAACATGATGTATGAAGTCCTTGACATGATGCTTGATGCTTGAAGAATGCTCTAAAATGCTTGATAATCTGCCCTTAAAGATACTTGAATTCTCTTGTGAATGCTTGAATTCTCTTGTGAACTCAAACTTGCTATAAGGAATGATCTCACAAAATTATTAGGTGAAAATAAGTGAAAGAACCTTGTATTTATACTCAATTCTACAAGAATTTCCAAAATTACAACACTACAAGTCGACATTAGATCTAGCAGGACAAAATATCGCCAAAATTTTGAATTGATTTTGATTTTGGGCCACATGGGACTCATTCACCCAAGGTGGCGAATGAGTCCCATTAGGCATAATTTATGAGACCATTTCTAAAAATGCTTAGAAAGGTGTGAAACCAAGTTTAGGACCCAAAAATCTAGGTGAGACTCATTCTTCCAAGGTGGTGAATGAGTCTCAGATCACTAAATTTGGGCCACACAACTTGAAAACACTTGAATTATGATTGGATACTGATTTGTGTTGAGATTATCCTCGCAAAAGTGCATTAAATGGGGCTTGTGGATGCAAAATAAGGCCAATTAAAGCATAAAGAAGCCCAATTATTAAAGACAACCCTGGAAAAATGTGAAAGTGTGTTACAACACTTTACATCACTCCAAACAAGGCACCAATAAGCTCATTTAGTTCACAAGGGACAAAGACCTAATGTGAATATGTTAGACACATTGCAACATTAAATCAAAGCCAGGTTAGGGGGGGCCTTTTTTCGTCATTACATTTTCATTATATCATTTTCTAGCATTTCTAGTTATTGTGCTAACTCAAGTGATTAAATGTCTAGTGATAATAGGGTATTTATTCCCTACCATAAATCAACACAAAACAAGAGGATCCAATAGCTTTGTTTGGAGTGATTCTATCAGCCCAAATGGGTGTCCTAATTTTTCTATTCCAAGACCTCTAGTTGTCTTCAATGGTCCTCTTGATTCTCCTAATCATTTTTTTGTTGGTGGACTCAGCTAATCCATAACCTTGAGGGTAATAATTTTATGAGGCCTTCAAATCATGTATTGATTATTTGATAATAAAATATTTGGCATTATCAAAATGGTGGTAGAAGGGATGTCAAACTTGCTCACAATTCCATCTAGTAGTTCCAAAACTGAAGCTTTAGAGGCATCCTTCAATGATACAACCTTTATCCACCTAGTGAAATAGTATGTAGCTTCCAAAATCCATTTGTGATCAACACTAGATGGTGTATTTATCATGCTAATAAAATATAACCCCCACTATGCAAATGGTTGGTCTGTTTGGAGGGGATGAAGAGGGAGAGAAACTAATATTTTATTTTTAGGAAAGAAAACACATTTTTTTACAATTCTTCACCCATTTATAAGCATCGTTAAATAATTTTAGCCAATAATAAAATCCCTCATTACCAACAGTAGTGGTCCTTTCAAAGAAATGGCCCCTTGATGAGCCATTGTGGAATTTTTCTAACATTCTACTAACTTGATCTTGATCAATGCATATTAGCAACACTCCATTGAGGTATTTTCCAAATAATATTCGATCCACTAAGACATAGGGGATAGACTATAGCCTAAAGTATCTTTTATTTTTCATGTCTAAACCTACAGGGTATCTACCTTCTTGTAGAAATGTAGTTGTCATGCACTCAAGTTTTTTGAGTGACACTAATAGCTGGTTAGTCATCTTGAAACAAAAAGGAAACCTCTATAGGAGTTTCATAGGTTGATACAATTTTCTCACATAGTCCTTTTTCCCTCACAATATTTTTGTATTTATTTTCATATCATATTTCATGTCCACCTAGCTCTTTTCTCATTAATATCCCTACTCAAGATGAAATGTTCAACACTACTATGAGGGACCGTCAATTGCATCCTATTGTTTGAAAGAACATGTTTAAATTTTTTCAAGGCCCTAATAATAGTAAGGAATTAATTTTCCACATATCTTTAATTGAGTTCTCATAGTCCTTAAGCCCTTCATTAAAAAAATGCAATGGTTTTCTCCAAGTTATCATTGTTTAACTATGCTAGGATAAATGATATGTTTGATTATCCTTCAAAGGTATGAAGAATGAAATCCATATCATAATTTTTATTAGCAATAAGGAATTGGGAAATTTCTTGTTTGATGGCCTCAAAACTATCCTTCCCTTCCTTGGTCTAGTTGAACACCATTTTCTTCTTCAAAATAGAAGTGAGGGGTTTTACCATGGTGGAAAGGTTGGGAATGAACCTCCTTACAAAGTTGATTCTTTTAAGGAAGCTCTATAGTCCTTTCTTATGGTTGGTTAGGGGGGTGGACAAGACGGCCTCCACCCTCTCTAGGTCAATGGCTAGGCCCTCTTTAGATACTATGTGTCCTAGAAAATTACCTTGGTCTATGAAAAACACACATTTATTTAGATTCAAGGATAGACCATACTCCTTGAATTTCTTGAATACCTATTCAAGATGGTAAAAATGATCATTTTTTATATTTGGAAAAAATAGTAATGTCATCAAGGTAGATGAGCACAAACTCTACTAACATTCCTTTAAAATCTAGGTTCATTTCCCTCTACAAGGTAGCACCGGCATTGGTTAACCCAAAATACATTTTTTGGTAGGTGTAAGTGCCCTACTTGGTGGTGAATGTTAATTTATGCTAGTGTGATTCTTGAACCAAGATCTAATTGTAGCCTGCATACCTATCCAAGAAGGAAAATATTTTTGAACGACTTACCCTTTGCAAAACATTTTCCATAAATGGGAGGGGGTAATGATCCTTAAGAGAGGCTCTATTGAGGTCTCTAAAGTCTACACATAGTCTTTCTCCCCATTCTTCTTCCTCATTGGAATAGGATTGGCTATCTAGGGGGAGTGCTTAATGAGGTCCATGCAACTACATCATCATATTTATGATAAATCTTAACAAAATTTTGTTGTTTAAATGTAGAGCATACCATTCCCAAGTTTAATAAATTTCTCACAACCATAGCAATTGTCTTGTAATCACCTTTATTTCTAGCTAGGTTCATCTTCTTATCTTTCAACTAGTCATCAAAGTTAAATATGCCTTTTATGGTGATGTGACGCTTAATAATTTTTTTGTTGTTCAACTACATAATCTTATCTCCACATTGGTCTTGCACCATAGACTAAATCTTGGTAGAAAAATATACTTCATTCTACAAGAATTTTATAATTTACTAATCATTTTCAAAGGCTTACCAATAAATCTAGTTGTCTAGAATAACAATCCTTACAACAACCCTAATATGTTATTCCTTCTTTGCAATATATGTTGGTATGTCAAACTAAGCACCAATGACTGCAAATCTATCAACATGTTTATTATAATTTCTAGAGATATTTTTGTTGTCAAATCCCTCAAAACCCTTAATCAAATCCCAAACTATGTGTTTGTAAGATTTGAATAGGTTTTTCTTGGTTATGGTATGAGATTTTATCTAGTGATTAAATCTATTCACATGGATAAAAATATAAACTTACCATCGCTTTATAAGTGTCTCTACCTCTCTCATGCTCCCACATGTGTGAGTATACCTATCTACCCTACTCCTTGATCATAGATGTGTAGCCACCCTACCTCTCCCACTTGTCTCCTTCCTAAGAAGCCACTCCATTATTTGTAATAATTTACTATACTAATTCATGTATGTTTACTTATTCACATGTAATTTTTTTTAATAAATAATGCAAATAAACACAATTTGAAGAGTTTTTTTGGTAATGCACTTAATATATTATTTATTATTTTGAAAAAATTATCATTTATATGTTGTTTTTTAATAACTTCATTTATAAGTTTTTTTAAATGATATTTTTATATTTAAAAAATAAATATGGACACTAAATAATATTTCTTTTTTGATAACCAACTCACTATCTCCAAATACTTGCAACCTATTTGTTCTTCCTTTCTTTGTAAGTTGGAGACCTTGAATAAGAGTTTCATACTCAACCATGTTATTAGTGCAACTAAATTGAAGCCTGAAAGAGAATAAATTTGATTATCCTTGCTAGGAGATACTAGCATTACCCTAGCACTGACAACATTCTTATTTCTTGATCCATCAAAATAACTACCATCGTACCTTTGTATCTTCTTGAGTCTTCATAAGATTTGGGATAGGATTATCCTCTTTGTGTATGCAGTAGGTGTCTCGTAGCCAAGTCTCCTCTATTTCATTAAATGGACCAAAATATAAGTCATTTCCCCATTCATCTAGGAATCAATTAAGGACCTCTTCCAAGAGAGTAGAAGGCTCATCAATAAGAAATTATTTCCTTTCATGTAATGTGCAATTCAAATTTATGGGGCTAGGAGTGTAGGTTTCAATATGATCTTTTACAATGATTTATTCTTTTATGGAAACTTTTGTGCCATATATTTTCATAAATAACATGTGGGACCAATCGAAGGATAGGTACCCACAAATATTGGTAATGTATTCTCTAGATAAATAGATAGAAATGAGGGAAAGGAGGTCTATGATTGATATATCTTGCAATACAATACATCCAAGTCATGCATGCAAGGTCAATTTAAATCTTTAATGACCCCCACTATCTTAACAATAGTGCCATCTAATTGCACAACTCTCTTAGTTGAAAGTTCATATTTAATGCCAAGGAGATCAAATACCTTTTTGGCATAAAAAAGATACTAGCCCCCAAAAAAATCATATAATTATGAACTATGTGATATAGAATAATCAAATACACATAAAAGGTAAGCAGCTTATTGATTTTACTTGAATTATCTTCTTTTTTGGGCTAAACTAGGTTGGTTGGAACTATTGTTCACTCCCTTAACACTACTTTAGCTATTTATGTTGAGCATAGGTTGTCATTGATATCAAACTAATGTCAGCAAGTCATTATCATTGATAGTGGCTATCAAAGTGTGTCAAGGCTATCAGATGTGGAGGTTGTCTAGATGAAGAAAGATTGTAGGAGTACAAGTATTGACAACAATCTTAAGGTTTTGAAAGTGTGTTGTTTAATAGTGTGTAGACTATCTAATCTATTCAGGTATCATGAAGTAACCTTTTTTGTGGTGTTACTACCTTCAAATAGTTAATGAATTTGTTATACCATGCTATGTATGTATTCAACAAGAGTTTGGAGGTCTGAAAGGATATATTTTGGAAAAATATATTATTTAATATGGGTGGCATTTCTTTCAAAAATGTGGTGTATCTTTATGGTTTGGAAGGAGAGTATCCCTACAATAGTTCAATTAGTTCCCCGAGTTTTTGGTGGCACGAATCTCTATGCAAGGAGTTTGAAATATTAGAAGTTTCATCAAGCTATTATGAGTTTGAGCCATGTGCTATAATAGCTACAAGTGTGTGAAATTTAAATCAAGCATGTGGAGTGAGGGTAGGACCTATTTAAGGTTCTTGTGGTGGCACAAGGTGTAAATTTCTTTTGGTAGAAATTTTTTATTATTGTATTACACATTTTATGTAATTTGAATTTACTTTCGTCCTATGTTGTCTAGGTTGTTGTAGATCCCTAGCTAACATAGAAGAGTGTTAATGTAGTGTCATGTATATATTTCAAATGTTCATATGCATTATAATGTAATGGTGTGCATCCATGAGGGTTGAAGATTCTATAAATGTAAATAATGATCATAGTGAAAGTAATGTAGTGGGATGTACAATTATGTAATGAATGGAAGGTATGTCACAGAAGTGTAAGTGCCAGTATCAGTGTGTTTGTTGGTGCATGTCAGAGTTATATTTCAAATTCGTCACTATTTTTATTTTGATAGGATTGGTGTTCTACCTATTGTATTATTTTAGTAGTGATTGGTTTCTCTGTTTTGATGGGGATTGGTGTCTCCTATAGGTTGATGCATATTGAATCTTTTGGGGATTGGTGTCTTTGGTAGGTCAGTGCCTACTTCATATTGTAGAATTTCCTTATTATATTCCTTCTTGTGAGAGCTTCTCACTGCAGTTTTTCCCATTCTAGGTTTCCACATAAAATATAGTGTTATGTGTTATCTTGTGTTGTGCTTTAATTGCTTTACTTACTAGCTTGTATGGTTTAGTTCTCTTCATGTTGAAAATCTATAAAGTAGTTGTTAAGGTTTCTAGAATTGTTGTAATTGATTGGATCTACTAATTCAACCCCCTCTTATTAGATTGTGTTCCCTTCAATTGGTATCATAGCTAAGTTCCTTTGAAAGAGTCTAACAACTTAAGGTAAATCTGGGATGGCACAAGATAGTTATTCTAAAAATAAAGTACCTTTTTTTATGGATCTAACTTTGCTTCTTGGAAAGTTAGGATGGAGTCATATTTAATGGTTATAGGAATGGATATTTGGAAATTAGTTGTAGAAGGTTATGATATCCCTAAAAACCCTCCTAGGGATAAGATTGGAAAGAGGTCTTATGAAATCAATGCTAAGGCTATGAATTCTCTCTTGTGTGGTTTGACTAACATTGAGTTTTCAAAAGTGATGGATTATAGTACAACAAAGGAAATATGGGAAAATTTGGAAACTATCTATGAAGGTGATGATAAAGTCAAAGAAGCCAAGTTGCAAACTTATAGAGTTTAGTTTGAAGTTCCAAGGATGAAAGAAGATGAAAACATTGCTACATTCATGATATGGGTTGATGAAGTTGCCAATCATATCCAAGGTCTTGGTGAAACCTTGGATGAGAATATTATTGTGAAAAAGGTACTCAAATCCTTACCTAGAAGGTTTAATCCTAAAATTTCTTCTATTGAAGAAGCTAAAGATGTGAATACTTTAAAGTTGATTGAGTTGCATGGAACACTAACCAGCTTTGAGATGTGATTTGAAAGTGGAGATTCTATAAGAAAAGAAGTTACTTTTAGAGTATCTCTGAAGCAGGTTGATCAATATTTTGATTGTGGATCATATCCAAAAGAAGAAAATTTTGTCAAAAAATAGCAAAGAGGTTTTGGCAAGTATAAATGTAAATTACCTTTCAAGTGTTTCAATTGTGGAGAAGATGGACATTTTATGGTTAAGTGTCCCCATAAGAATACTAACAATGTTGAACAAAAGAATGGAAAGAATTTTTTTCAAAGAAGATTCAAAGGACATAGAAAGCATAATTTTTTTTATACTAATGAGGAAGAAGAAGAATATTCTACAGAAAAAGAAGACGAAGATGCATCAGGTGATGAAAATGGAAAATTTGTATTCATGGATTTTGAAACTATTGATGGTGATGTTGAAATGGGTTCTAGAGAAAATGATGAAGAAGAAGTGTATCTTATGAAGAACTTGTTATTGGCTAGAAAAGAAATCAAGAAGTTGAATATCATAATTATAGAAGAAGTAAGAGCCAAAGAGAAAATAGCAAAATATTTGAAGATTGTTGAAAATATTACTGTTGATCTGAACACTCAAGTAGAATAAGCAAAGAGAGTTGAAGAAGTTCTAATAGAGAAGTTACTAGCAAGAGATTAAAATTGTGAAAAGCTTGAGGTAGAGATTGTTGCAGCCAGAAAGGAGCTTGAGAAGGAAAATCAATAACTACAATTGAAGTTTAGTAAAATTATTGAAACCCTAGATAAGATATTTTCACTCATCTTTCTTTTGTGCAAATGTACGGATTCAATGAACTGGGTGTCACAGATTTAAGGTTTTTACTTTCTAGTTTGACAAGGATGATAATGTGGGGCACATATGTCCCTGCAACATGATGTCCTATGTGGTCAAGGTTTTTCCCTTCTTGGGGTAGAATCTATGAGTTTTAAGATTTCTCTTTTGGTAATTTGTATCTTGTAATTTTATATTAGTTTTTGTTATTTAGCAGTTACTATTCTTGCCCTTAATAGCTTAGCATTCCATTTAATCAAGTTATTCAAATATTCTTTATTCTCTAATTCGTCACTTAATCTTTAAACTTTGAGGTAATTGAGGGCTATTCGCTCCCTGTAGAATATATTTTTCTTGAGACTCGAGAGAAGCAATTCCAGTTTAAACTTTCTAGTTTGATAGGGATGATAATGTGGGGCACATATGTCCCTGCAACACGATGTCATATGTGGTCAAGGCTTTTCCCTTCTGGGGGTAGAATCTATGAGTTTTAAACTTTCTATTTTGGTAATTTGTATCTTGTAATTTTATATTAGTTTTTGTTATTTAGCAGTTACTATTCTTGCCCTTAATAGCTTAGCATTCCATTTAATCAAGTTATTCAAATATTCTTTATTCTCTAATTTGTCACTTAATCTTTAAACTTTGAGGTAATTGAGGGCTATTCACTCCCTGTAGAATATATTTTTCATGAGACTTGAGAGAAGCAAATCCCCTCCTTTACAATTTCATGAGAACAATTTTTTTAAACAATCTTGGTGTGAATTGAGCATGGATTCCTTTGATATTATCAAGGATCACCCTCCTATGTCTTACAAAACCTGAAGTACATAGGAGAAAATTTTAGAATCAATCTCATGTTCATTAGCCAACCTATTGAAAGCTTTGAGCATAAGAATTGGATATTCTTTAGGTAATTTCAAGAATCGGTTGGAATTTTAAAAACAAACCAACAAATTGATGTATTTACTAGGGAACAACATAAATATTTCTAAGTCCAGTAGTTCTTCTTGGGTAGAGTTTGAGAAAGAGTTAGAAAATCATTATGTTGTTTAAAATTTTGTACACATTCAGTTGTGCTTGTAACTCAGTTTCTCTGAAATTTTGATAAGTCTTTATTCTCAATTTTGGGTGGCGACTCTAAAAGATATCCTTGTCAGTGAAAGTGTAAGAAGAGAAAAATATTATCATTTAAATGGATGGTAGAAGATTTGTATTCCCTATTGATCCCAATAAAAATCTAGCAGGCGAGCTCCAATCTCAAAGATAAACATGGAGAGCAAGAGACACGGGTAAGTCTTCAGAACCCCTTATTAGTATATATAGATAAAATACATTAACAACATATTTATTGGGTGTTGATAATGAAAGAGTTATGTTGAATATGTAATTCATAAGATATTAAGAGAATTGAATGGGTCCTAAATATAATGAGTTTATGGAAAAATTAGAAAGAGAGAATAAACCCAAAGAGAATATGACCTTAGAGAACATGTGTATGCAAGAGTAAGTTCTCCTATTGTGGTTGTGACCATAGATGTTCAATCCAAACTTTCAAATAAGTCAGTGAACCAACCAAGTAATTTTTCCTCAAGCTTAGTTTCCCCTAATTACCATGACATGTTATATAAAAATACTCAAATATACTTGTATCCACAAAAGTCTTCGACATTTCATAATGAAGAAGACTTATATAAAGAGGTTGATGAACTTAAAATAGAGTTGGAAAGAATGGAAAATATTAGAATCAGAGATGATAAGAGAAGAAGAATAGATACTCTCAAAATGTCTCATGGATAAAGAGATCCATCTATATCTAGTTTTAATTCCCAAGCTCTCCCTTCTAGAAGTTTGCATTTCCAAAATATCCCTATAAGCTCTATCCAAAATACTCCATTAATTGATATTACCACATCTACTCCTCAAAAAATAATTGTACAAACTTATTTTTCCTTAGAAAATTCCCCAATGAAGCAAAACATACCCACACCTAACCCACAACCTCAAATGAGTTTACTACAGAAAAATCTGAGGGGTTATGGAAATTACCAGTAGTATAATCCACATGTGGGTGGTAAAATTTGTGGAAAGAATTTTAATCCTCCAAGGGTCCATATGTTGCAAATCAATAGAATATTCAAGCTAATACTCAACTAAATCATACTATAGGAAACCTCCTTGCAAGAAATCATTTATAGGTAGAAAGGTATAAGTAGCTAGATTTTACTGGTATCCTTGGGTATCCAAATATTCTTCCTAATGATGTTAGAAATTTATTATCTGGATTTTTTGGTAATAATGCATTATCAGGGGAAGATCATCTCAGAACTTTTTTAGACCTAATAGATTATTTTGAGGTAGAAGATGATGATGTGGTAATGAAATTTTTTATTCAATCTCTAATAGATGATGCAAGAGATTGATACAAAGGCTTACTTGATGTAAGTATTAGATCATGGGACAAATTCAAGTGAATATTCAGAGAATGGTATGGTGAAAAAACTAATCCTAGGTTTATTATAAATGAATTCACTAGTATTAGCAAAGGAATAATGAATTTGCCTCAGATTTCAATACTAGTTTTATCAAGGTCATGAACAAAATTTCATAGTACATGACGCTTAGTGAAACTATGTGTTTGGTCTTATATTGTAATGTCTATGATGCCAAAATGGGGTATGGGTTAAGGGATAAGGTTCCTCATTCCTTGAGAGATGATTTTAAGAGAGTAACAAAAAAGTATTTGGGAAAGTAAGAAAGAGATATGATGTAGAAATATTGTAGAATCCTAAAGGACATCAATAAAAGGTCCCTTCATCTGAGGATAAACTTGACAAAGTAATGAATGCTCTAAAAGACCTAAGCTATAAACTAGCTAGGAATGAAAAAGGTTTGTCCCATGATAAACTTAATTATCAAAAGCAAGACATAATGCTTAAATTGTCTGATCAACCTTATAATACAAATTGGCATAATGGAAAACATGTTCAGAGTAACTAAAGGGAAATTCCTAATAGAGAAACTCATAATCCTTTAAAGTGAAACAATACAAATCTTGTAGATGATAACCCTTGGTGCATGCCTTTCCAGTTACCTCATTATCCTAGACAATGTATGGTGGCACAATCTTTTCAAGATCACTCTAATCCTTGTGATGATTGTGAAAATCCTCATGGTTAAAATTATGAAGTTAATATAATGTCAATCAGACTTTGTTCAGCAAGTGAATAATATTCTTTTGATGAAGGGATATATGGAAACAAATTTTTATGATAGAAGATGTCATAATTATGAATACCATTAGCAATTTATTTTTGATAATGAAGAAGAACATAATGGTGTGCATAATGTTGAGACATTTGAATATGATATTAGATTAAGAAGACCCTTAGATAAAGAAATCTGACCATTGAATATTGCTGCTATTTCTCAAGTAAAAATTAATTACAACTTGAGGAATAGATTAATCAATAATGATCAAGCTAAAGAAGGTAGCATCTTCATAAGGAGAACACAAATGATGTGAAGGACCAATTTCCCATAAAGAAACAAGAAAATCCTAAAATAAAATATAGAAACATAGAGAATAAAGGTAAAGGTATTGAGAGACATTTAAATAAAATTGGGTTTCCTATTGTGAAGGCTAAGTATGAAAATATGGAGGCAGACCAAGAAAAAGAATTGCCTAGTACAATCAAGAAGTTGAGATAAAAAATAGAGAAGAAAATATCAACAATTAAATCATACCAACTAGTCAAAATTATGGTATTCCTAAATAGATTTATGTGGACATGGCATAGATCTTCTCAAAAATAAAGGTGTCTTTAAGTTGCTAGAAATGATGAGAATAGAGGAACACAAAGAGAAGGAAGTTACTCTTATCAATGGTTTAGCTATAGCCTTTATAAACAAGAAGAATTTAATTACCCTACCTAAAAAGGGTAAAATACAATTAAATCAAGTTGAACATGAAGAAGCAAGCATTGAAGTATCTAATGTGTATTTAGGCACAAATTTGACAAATTTCCCTACTTAGGTAGATCCTTTCTATGTTACTTTGCAAATAAATGATAAGTTGATAAAAAATTGCACGATAGACTAGGGAGCTTCCACAAATATAATGCCCCTAGCAATAATGAAAGAAAAAGTATTGAAGGTTAGTAAATCATATGGTAAATTATTTACTATGGATTCCAAGGAATTTCTAGTAATCAAAATTATGAAGGATGTGCAATTCACACTTGTTTCCTTCCCTAAGAAAGAATTCACGATGAATGTCACATTAGTCGGCATCCCACCTCAATATGGGATGTTACTATCAAGAAAGTGGTCTACAATTGTTTTTGGAAGCATGTAATTGGATTTATAATATTCCGTGATCCCTATCAATGGAAGCAATGTGAAAGGTATGTGCAGAATCATCATGGAAAAAATAGACCTTTAAGTGGTGAAAAATTTAAAAAAATCAGAGTTAGGCAACTTGACATAAAAATTTGAATAAGTTATCTATATTATTTCAAAAATATGTAAGAATAGAATCTGTAGCAAATTGAATGTAGTTTCTAAACTACTAGTTTTTTTTTTTTTTAAATCTATTTGGTGAAAATTTGAAATTTCAATGCAGTAGTACTAAAATTTCAAAGAAAAATAAGAAGTAGGTGTTTATTTGACCACCCTAACCACAATAAAATGATAATATTTTTATAAGATTTTAGATATAAGTAGAGGACTTATGTCCCAATGTGATGCATATTTTTTGTAATTTTTTCCAAGTAAATAATTAATTATGAATTTTTTATTACAACTTTTAAAAATATAAAAATCGATGTCCGACCACCTTAACTTGGTCAAAAATTCATGAAATTCAATTTTTTTCTTTTTTTAATCCTATAGTATGTGAAACATAGAATGTAACGTATGTTTTAGATTCAAAAAATGTGATATTGTTTGAAAGCTATAGATGTTTTTCAATCATCCTATCAATCAAGACTTTAGTCACAATTCAAATAGAAAATAAATAATAATTATTTATTAAATTCAAAGTAAAGCATAATTTATATTGGTGGAAAGCTAAGAATCTCCTTTAAAAACCCTTTTCGTTTCATGTAAAAAAAAGTCATCAACCACATACCCATCATATCACCACTTTTTGGCCCATCATGATCCTACACATACCCTAAAACTAAACAAAGAAAAAATATCTCCTACTCTTGTTGAAGATCTATATACAGATGAAGAAGTATGCTTCATTGATATTGATATGGATAACTTAAAACTAAATATTCTTCATCTAAGAAGGATAAAAGTGTACCATTAGCTCAAGAAGTGAAAGAACATGTTCAAGAATATTAGTTTTGGTCCATGCAATTTGATGGAGCATGTTCAAAGGAAGGAGTGGGTGTTGGGGTGATTATTCTATCACCAAATGGTAAGTCCCATAAATACTCATTCTCTCTAAAGTTTGAATGCACTATAATTTTGTAGAGTATGAGGCACTATTGTTAGGACTGAACATGGATATCAAGCATAACATCAAAAATCTTAGGGTTATAGGGGATGTTGGTGTTTCCAACTAATTTCCCAAATTTCTCTAAGGATTAGCTAGATCCTATGCTTAATAACCCTAAATTAGTGGCTAAAGAACAAGAGATAGATTTTATAATTGTTATCTTTTGCACTTTAGGCTCTGCAAAACCATGGGGGTTTCCCTTTACACAACATTATTCTCAAATTACAACAATGATTTCAATGATGTCAAAACATATTATAATTTTCACATTGACAATTTAGAGGATAAACCTAATTGGCTAAATCATCTTCAAAACCCTCTATAGCTTTGTATTTTAATAAAGTGAGCATAAACAAAAACAATAAAAGTAAAAGATAAAGGTCATGTTGGAAATTTGATTTCTATTGATGTCAAAAGGGAGTTTATGGCCAGTCATGATGGTCATTGTTGCCAAGTGATCTTACTCTAATTGATGAATTTGAAGTTGCAGTGTAGGCCTTGAAGTGTTGAAGAAGTTCGTGCTCCAAGCCTCGGGCTTACCTTATACCGCTTTCCAAAGAAGGAAATAGTTAGACAAATTAAGATGTATGATCAAACATCAGACTCTAGGCTTGAGGCTTATGCCTTAAACTTAAGGTTAAGCAAAGGGTATGAAGAAACCCTGAACCCCAACCCCCGAAATGGTTTCAAGCTTTACAGGTTGGAGCTAAGGTTTATGCCTTACTAGAAAGCAGGAAAGAGGTATTATGGAAGGTTGAACCCCAAACATCCAAAAAGTATTGGGCATTGGAGGTCAATCTTAAGGCTTATTCCTTAACATTTTGTTGAAAGGATAGTAAGTAGTATGGTGGATGAGTGAACTCTGACATCTAACATCTCAAAGAAGTTGCTTCTGGTCATGGTGTTGAACAAAGTTTATATTTTATCATTGACCAACTACTGATAGTTGAAGTTCAATTAATTCATGACTTAATCCTTTGATATCATGAAGAAACTAGCCCATTTACCTAAGGATTGTCAATGCAGAAACTTATGAAAATTTGGCTATCTTGACATCATCGTTCTTTTTGTTAGTTCTCAAAACCTTGTCGATCACCGCTCAAGTTCTCATAACCTTTCCTTTTCTCGACACATTATAACTTATATTCTGAGTTTCATCTCTTTGAAGTCCCAAAGTGTTGCTTAAGCTAAGTAATTTCATAGTTTTTTCTAAGTTAGGAAACTTTTTTTGGTCATCGATGAGGTTATCAAAACTTCCTTCCCACTTGCTGGCAACAAAAGCTTTGTCTTAAGAAAAAGGTGAAGAATACACTAAGGAAAAAGAGTTTCGGTGTTTTATAAAGGTTATGAAACCTCTATCAATTGTTGAAAAGGTTATAAGAGCTCCATCAATGGTCAACAAGGTTAGAATAACATATCTTTCTGCTAAAACTACAATAGTGGAATGTGACATCAGGATAATAGGTGGCAAGCTTTAATTGCATCAATCGATCAATTCACATCGATGTTGTGAATTGATTTGTACTAAGTAAAAATTGATAGTTATATATGATGCAATGATATAAATGGGCAGATGGTATCCTCCCACCATTTCACTAAAAGGTTAGTAGGCCATGTGTTGGTATTGTGGGAACACGGTATGATGACGTGTGTCCCTGGTGACATCAGCCAAAGGGCTTCCAAAGAAGAATATTTTCCTAGTTCCCTAAGTACAGATCTACGATGCAATTTTAAAGGAGATTTGATCTAATGACCACATTTTAAAGTTTATGAGGTTAAAGGAGGATTGTTAAATGGTGGAACAAAGAGTACAGATCAATGACCTAAATTCAAATATTTTATTTTGTAATGGCTAAACAGTGGATACAGCCATAAAATGGCATAGAGGATGAATTTAATTGGCTCAATTGCTTCAGCGAATCATTTTGATTGGAAACAAGATGTGTAGATGGCGACACAAAGGGGAAGGAGATTAGAAAATTATATACAAATCAATTGTGCAAGATATATCATTTATTGTGTATCTGATCTAGGCTTTGCAGGTTGCTAAAAATAGAAAATACATCGTATTTGGAACAAGATCGAGAATATACGAATATGAAATTAAATGTAGATCAAAACCTAAGATTGAAAATTTCCAAAAATAGCAATTGCATTGAATGATGTTGGTGGTTGTTTGGCTTGAGGAGATTTGGCTTGTTGGAGAAGCTAAGTGAGCAAAGTTGAATGACTAAGTGTTGAATGGTAGAGAGAGAGAATTGTATAGTGAGAGATTGTATGCACATGCTATGAGAGGAAGACCTAGATAGATATATAGAAAATTATCTATGGTTATCATTCAGAGAGTGTAGTGGTGTGATATAGTGCAGGAAAATGAATTGTTGAGAGGGTAGCAGCAAAGTATCAGCAGTTGTAAAATAGGTTTGCAATATTAAAGTGAATTCATTTATGAATCATTTGTAATCAAGATTTGTAGGTCCATATTGTTTTGTAAATTTGATTGGTTGGTGTCATCAGATCATTGAGTTAGTTCTCAATGTAGGGAGTGGGTGCTTCCTTGGAGTTGGTGCTCCTAAAAAATTGTACCCAATGAGGTTTTATTGTGAGGCTGGGTTAGGATGGTAGATCCTTGCATCTATTCTCACCGTGGTTTTTCCCATATTGGGTTTTCTACATATCTAGTGTTATGAGTATTTGTGTGTGTGAATCTCTGTATGCTTATCTTATCTACTTTAAGAGTTGTTAAAGTTAAATTTTATTGATCTACGAATTCACCCCCCCTCTTAGTAGATAGTTATGTTCCAAAAATTCAAATTCAAGCTGATTATGTTAGAAGCATGGAACAACTAAGAGGGGGGTGAATCAGTTGTATACTTTAAACATAAAAAAACCTCATCAACATTCAAATCTACTTAAACCCTTAACAACCATTGAATTTGTATCATGCATTAACATAATGTAAACATGTAAAGAAATAATACAAATGTTGGAATCAAGGAACATTTTAGAGGGGGGGTGAATCAGTGTTCTACAATATTTAATTTTATTAACTTGATCATTAAACCACTTATATCATTGAACCAAAACAAAGATGAAAGGACACAAAGCAATCAACCACAACACCATAACACAAGGATTTTTTTACGTGGAAACCCTGTTAGGGGAAAAAACATGGTGGAGTTCAATCCATAATATGAGTATACTCAAAATAAGTGTTTACAAATGGAATGCACATGCATTCAAGCATACTACCTAGAGCTCACTGCTCAAATACAAAAGGCTTACTACCCAAAAGAAGACTCACTATCTTAAATTCATAAATAGACAACTAGAGTGAATGAACTATGAGATAGCATCTACTAATGCCTGAGTATAGTTCTGGTTAAGCACATTGACATCATTCTTCACACTCTATCTTATTCTGCTCTTGAAACTCAATTTGCTTTAATTTGAATCACCAATCTTTGTTCTGCTCAAATGAAACTATGCATAATTTGTTAGGGTTAGAGATGGCAGATCTTAACAATTAAATGCAGATTTAATAAACAAAAACAGAGAAACTAAAACATTCACAGAATAAATTATAACACAGAGATTTAACGTGGTTCACCCAATTCTGGGCTACATCCACCAAACCGCAGCCATCCAACACTTTTATTATCCAGTGTAAAACCTATTACAATCTTGCGAATAATCGCGTTTTTCATTATACAGTAATACCCATCCGAACCCCTTTTACCAAGCTTAGAAGCTTCCAGATTTTCAGGTTCTACAAAATCGGATTTTTCCTTTTTCATTGATTTTTCCCTTTTTCGGTGATCATGAAAAAGTAGGAAAAATTTTCTCATTTTGAACCCCAACACCGGGGCTGTGAACCCCTTCGGGGCGGCCGGCCGGTTCCCGGCGGGGCGGGGGCTGGGTCTGTTATACCATAGGCTGTCTGGTATAGCATGATACGATGCGCCACATACCAACAATCTCCCACTTGGGTGATCGGGCTCTACCTAATCTCCCACTTGGGCCCGATCACAGGCGACTGCTGCAATTCTGACTCCCCTTTGGAAATAAGTACCTTGGACCTGCTTTGCTCTATTATACTTGAATTCAACCTTGAAAGGTATTTGAAAATTTGAAGAGGGCTCAGCTTCTCCTTAACACCGCCCAACCGTAAACATATCTACTATATTGACATCTCTATGTATCTTGTCTAGCTTGACCTGTCCATCCTACAACACTAACCGAATGAAATGATATCTCAGCTGTATGTGTTTTGTTTTAGAATGCAAGGAAAAATTCTTTACAAGATGTATAGCACTCTCACTGTTTGTAAACAAGTAATTTCTATCTTGTTGTTTCCCAACTCCTCCATGAAAAGTTGCAATATATCATCTCCTTTGCCGCCTCTGTTGCAGCAACATACTACCTCTGTGGTGGATAAAGCAACCACCTTATGGCGAAATCCCAACTCAACGCTGTCCCACCAACTGTAAATACATAACCTGTGGTACTCCGCCTGGTATCTATATCCCCTGCTAAATCTGAGTCAACATAGCCTTTTAAATCAGTATTAGAGCCCCTAAAACATAAACAATTATTAGATGTTCCTCTCAAATACCTGAGAATCCATTTTACCGCATTCCAATGCTCAACTCCGGGATGACTCAAATACCTGCTAACAACTCCTACAACATGTGCAATATCTGGTCTAGTGCATACCATGGCATACATTAAACTACCTACAGCTGAAGCATATGGTACCTTGGACATTTTTTCTTCCTCCTCTTGTGTCTTTGGACACATATCCTTAATCAATTTGACATGACTAGGCAAAGGTGTGCTGACAGCTTTTGCATTCTCCATATGAAATCTCTGCAACACCTTTTCAACATAATTAGCTTGAGATAAAAAAAAATTTCTGTTTTTCCTATCTCTACAAATTTTCATACCAAGGATTTGTTTTGCTGCCCCCAAATCCTTCATAGCAAAAGACTTTGCTAACTATTGTTTCAACTCCCTTATGTGGTCCATGTTAGACCCAGCTACAAGCATATCATCAACATATAAACACAAAATAATGTAGCTATCATTATCCAACCTCTTAAAATAAACACAATGGTCAGAATTACACCTGTTGTAGCCTTTTCGACCATAAAAGTATCAAATTTCAAATACCATTGCCGAGGTGCTTGCTTCAAGCCATATAAACTTTATTCAATTTGCACACTAGTTTCTCCTTTGCTGACCTCAAATCCTTGTGTTTGTTCCTATAAATTTCCTCTTCCAAATCACCATGGAGAAAATTTGTTTAACATCAAAAATTTGTTCCTAAATGCAAATCTTGACCACAATACTTAAAACTAATCTGAATAGAAGTCATTTTAACAAGCGGAGAAAAAATCTCATCAAAATCAATACCCTTTTACCATGCAAATCCTTTTACAACTAATGCGGCTTTAAATCTTTTCTTACCTCATCCTCCTCTTTCGACACAGCAAATCATTTGTTTGGTAAAGCCTTTTTACTGCGGTGTGCATAAATCCAAGTCGATTTCCAGCAAAGGAGTCCATTTTCTTTCATTCCATGCTCCTTTGGTTCTTGGTATCCACACATAGCTTCATCATAATATTCTGGTTCCTGACATCGGTTAACGAGAATAGTATACAAAGAGGAGAGAATCTTTCAGGGGTCTACTTAACCTTGAAGATGCGTCTTGAGGGAGTTTGTATTTGTTGCTCTTTGTTGTCGGCGCAGGAACCAACTGAAACATCATTGTTTGGGTATCATCCAACACTACATAATCTTTCCTTTCTTCTCGTGGACGGAAGCCATGAGATCTTTGTACAACACTTTCTCAGTAGATGACATCCTACTTCTCACAATAGTTTTCCTGATTTTTAAAATCCCAAAGCCTATAGCCAAATTCATCAATGCCATATCCAACAAATACACATTTCTTTGATTTTGCATCAAGCTTGGTTCTATTTTCAGAATCTACATGTGCAAATGCTTCACAACCGAAGGTTTTGAGAAAAGAATAACTCACCTTCTTACCTTTCATGCTTCCTCTGGACTACCACAACCCAAAGGATTAGAGGGACCTCTATTAATTAAATAAACATCAGTTTTTATAGTCTCTGCCCACATTTTTAAGGGAAACCCAACATGCAATCTCATAGTCCGTGCACGCTCCATTATTGTTCTATTCATGCGCTCAACCACTCCATTTTCATGTGGAGTCCTTGGAACTATTTTCTGCCTACGAATACCATTTGAGGAACAATAATCTTTAAACTCTTTGCTGCAATACTCACCACCATTATTAGATCTGAAACATTTTAACTTTTTACCCATCTCATTCTCAACCAAGCTTCTCCATTTTTTTAAAGTTTCAAATACTTGGTTACGCTTGCCCTAAGTAAATCCATACCTTTCTAGTTGCATCATCCAATGAATGTAGCTTGTGTCTGAGAGAGAAGATGCGGTCCCCATACATCCGTATGCACAAGCTCAATTTCTCATCACTGTTTGCTTCATCCTTGAGAAAACTTACTCTTTTGTGTTTTCCATACACAACTCACAGAAATCCATATTAACACATTTTAGACTGGTAAAACATTATTTGAATGAAGTAATTTCATACCTTTTGTACTCATATGCCTAAGTCTATTATGCCACAGTGTTGATTCAGAGTCCACAACAACCGTATGATCTTCTACCTTAAGCACAAATATTTGTTCACGAACATTGATCTTTTATAACAATTAGTAGAAGGAGCGATTATATTTTGTACAAAGATATGAGTGCCTACTTTCACACCTTTTGCTACTACTAAGGCACCCTTTGCTGACCTTCGGTTTTATCATAAAGCCTTTAACCTTCATCATCTAGTTGCCACCCTTTTAAATTAAATTTCTGCTTAACTGGAACATGCCTTACCTCACGTGGTAGCCAATGATTCCCATTAAGCAATCTTGATTCTTCCCTTTTCCAACAATCTGACAGGGTTCGTTATCTCCTAAATAAACCAGCCCAAAATCCCCTTGGACATAATCAAGAAAATAACTTCTATGGGGGGTAGCATGAAATGAAGCCCCTGAATCTAACACCCAAGAATCATCGGCATTATCAAGGGAAAGAATCAAAGCATGATCCTCATTAGATTTATTACTTACCACATTTGCCTCTTTGCTTCCTTCCTTGTTGTCTCCATCTTTATTTTTCCGAGACCAACAATCTTTCTTCAAATGACCTGGCTTACCACAGTACCAGCAATCCCTCTTGTCTCTAGATTGGGACCTTTTGTCCTTCGATTTTTCTCGTGACTTCCCACGATTTCCAGAATTGTTTCCTCTCCTTTATTACGCCCTTCTTTTACGCATTCAAAACACTGCGGTATGGATGTTCACGGAGCTTTCTCTGGTTCCTCGCTCAAAATAACACCAACAACATCATCAAACTTCAATGTATTCGAACCCGGAAGCAGGTACTACTTGACCATTATGACTATTCCAATTTTCTGGAAAAGAACACAGAATCAAAAGAGCCTAACTTCTTCATCAAAATTTACATTTACAGAAGTTAATTAACTAGTAACTATATTAAACTCATTTAAATGATCAACAACTGACCCACCTTCTACCATTTTCATATTAAATAAACTTCATAAAATACCTTATTCGAAGCGGAAGGCTTTCCATTAACTTTTCGAGTTCCATCAACTCTTGAGTTGTCTTTGCTTCGTAATATTGAATGCCATGTTTGTGCTAAACTGTGAATACTACAAACCTTTCTGTCCAAAGATCTCCCGGTCCTCATCGACATTCTTTGCAGTTTCTTGGCTTTCCCTTTAATGCGCGCCGCAAATCATACGATAGAGATAGTCCTCCATTGCATCTTCCATAAGCCCAGTAAGTTACGCCCATTAAACTTCTCCAACCTTCTTACCTAAATGCGCCCATTGCTCCCACTCAACGATAGAGACTCCCACTCAACGTGAGATCTTTCCTACAGACGATAATCGAAACACAACTCGCTCACGATACCACTTGTTAGGGTTAGGGATGGCAGATCTTAACAATTAAATGCAGATTTAATAAACAAAAACAGAGAAACTAAAACATTCACAGAATAAATTATAACACAGAGATTTAACGTGGTTCACCCAATTCTGGGCTACATCCACCAAACCGCAGCCATCCAACACTTTTATTATCCAGTGTAAAACCTATTACAATCCTGCGAATAATCGCGTTTTTCATCATACTGAAATACCCATCCGAACCCCTTTTTACCAAGCTTAGAAGCTTCCAGATTTTCGGGTTCTACAAAATTGGATTTTTCCTTTTTCATTGATTTTTCCCTTTTTCGGTGTACAGTATACCATGGGCTATACAGTATAGCATGATCAGTCGCCACATACCAACATAATTGATCTATATTCCTTTTGAATTTCTCATCTTATCGCATCACACACCAAAATGACATGAATAATCGATTATATATATCCACAACTAGAGATTACATCAACTGCATGTTGGCTTTAACAAAATATAAAATGTGTATAAATTGTCGGCTCAATCCATAAAAAATTTGCAATGCGAACCAACCAATGTTGGCCAAAACATAGTAAGGACCGAAAATAGCATCCTCAAACATGAAGCACCTTAAACAATTATGTCTCGAAGATCCACAACACGCTATACTCACTTAGTCGACCTTTCTACACTGTTAGACTGAAAAATGATAAACTAGATCTTCTAACTTGCACACAAATCAATACGAGGCCCTATGATTCAAAGATAAGATAGTTTATACATCAAAATGCCTTCCATGATATCCACAACACAAAATGATAATAGGAAATTACATATGACACAACTCTATCAGATGCCCTATTTTTGCTTTGACAATTAACACATATCTTCAAGCCGACTTTCGATATAGGAAATTAAAGAAGTGCAAATAGGATTACTGACTAGGGTTGCCATCAATTACTACACCAGATGACTTGTCCAGTGTCTCTTTCCAACAATCTCCCCCTTTGGCATTGATGGCAACACTTAGTGAAAAATGACTAAGTGTTGGAACCAGTACCAACATGAATACACTGCAATCCTCAAAACTTCAAAAAAAATTAATCACAACTCCCCCTAAGATGAGTATGACATTTTTCACTGTCCCACATTCCCCCTTTGACATCAATGGAAAAGACAAGAATCCGCATACCAAAAATCATACAAAATTTCTATGAACAAATTGTGTATGTACAAACATGCTTCTCTAACTTACATGAACTTGAATATGTCTACAAAATTGTTCTTCAACATGCTTAAACTAGTGTCCCAACCCTTTTTGAGACTCTCCAAAATAGTCATGTGACCACATAACAAGTAGGATTGCATCTCTATTGATTCAAGATTTGTTAGATCACTGACAGCCATAACATCCTATGCTTCCTTTAATGCACTAAGCATTGTCTCCATTTTAGGAGCAATAAGTCCTCTAAGCTCACATACCCTTTCAACAATTTTGTCCTTTTCATGCTTCAAACTTTTAATTTTTTCAAGTAGGGATATGACTTGACCTTCTTGCTTACCCACATAAATGGTTAGAGGATCAAAGGCTTCAGAAATATCTACTAATTGTTTCTCATATTCCTTAATTTTCTTCGCAGTGACCTCAATGAATTTTGAAAAAGATAAGAATGACTTGTAGATATTTCCACCCTTAGATAATGCACCTTGAATGTTCTTTTCACAGGTAGCTAATAAATCTTTATCATTAGTAATCATACTCTTCAATCTACTAAACCTGTTTGCATCAAATTCTTTCTAAATCTTATCCTCAACTGACTTTTCGAGAGATTCAAAGTGAGTACTTATAGAGTTGATAAGTTTCTCTAGCTGACCTAAGGGAGAATTAGATGATTCCTTGACATGCATGGGCATGATATTCTCTAAGATATTGAATGCAAGACTTAGCAGTTCATTGTCCTCAATGTGAGATTTCAATATCTCCTCTCTTGCCTTGGCTTGAGCAAATGATGCTACCTTCATCTTCTAAATAGGAGATAGAGTGGCCAAGTTGATAGGACTTTCAAGCAATTCAGGGTCAAACTCCTCTTGTTGTTCTTCTAAAAACTTCTTTACTACCTTTGTAGTGTCTCTTGCTTCCATAGCAACCTCCTTTGCCTCAGCCTTCTTTTCTTCAATCATAGGTTCTTGCTTGGCTTTGGGAATCTCAACTGACATATCTTTCAGAGCTTCAGTCTCCATGGGAACTTCAGTATCTTGCATATATAGAGGATTCAAAGTGTCCTCAACTGTGTCTTCTTTTACTTCTTCAATTTCTGGACTAGATGGAACATCTTTATCATGAGTTTCATGAGAGACAACATTATATTTTTTCTTCAATAAAACTGCCTCAAGAATTTTATCAGTGTCTTTTGCTACTTCCTCAGTCTGCTTGACCATAAGCTTATTCACCCTTAATTTTCTCTTAAAATCATTTTTAGCATCATTGAGGATTTTCTTCATTTCTTCTATTAACATTATCGGGCATAGATCAACAGGTATGTGTTCTCTCATTTGTTCATCTTCAGTTCTTGCATTTACTCTCCTCATTTCTAAGACTTCATATAATCCTTTAGGTAACTCTAACATTATTTCAATGAGTCAAATTGAAATTATTCAAATATTTTATTATGGCTTCTTCAAGAATTCTCTGACCAGCACTATCAAAGGTGTCATACCATTTAGAAAGTGGTTTGAGATTACCATCCTCAATTAAGCTTTTTTCAACTTTCTCTATAGTCATACCTGATCTATTAGTTTTCACCTTTTTCTTTTCTTTCTCTTCACAGGAGGGCTTGTCCTTTGAAAATTTTGATGCCTTTGTGCCCTTATGTTTGATTTCTCTTAATTATTCATCTAATTTAGTTTCTTCATCATCTTCAACAACAACGTAGACTCTTGTGCTTTTATCTTTCTTCATCTTTCCTTCTCTTATGGATGTCTTGACTTGAGCTTTTACTAAGCTTGATTTCTTTGCAGGACCGGATGAGGGTGCAAAGCTTCTTATAGATCTAGTTCTAGCAGAGGATAATGTCAGACTAGCTAACTCAGTTCTAGTAGGCTCCCCTTCTTTAGCTCATTCTATTTTCTTCCTAGCTTCCCTCACTGCTTCAACTGATATGTCGATGCTCTCTGCAAAAGCTTCAACTTCCTTTCTCACCTTTTGGAATATCATAGGCTTCCTCAGTTGTGTATGCACTTGCATATCCTTCTCTTCAAAGGTACCAAAACTTTCTTCTGTCGGATCCAAAGGTTTTCTCAACAAGTGTTCTTCAACCTCATATCCCATAAGCATTGTCCAAACTATTCTAGGTTATGTTGCTTCCATAAAACACTGATCATTGTCAACCATGAAGCAAATAGTGTCCTTATATTTTTCCACAATAGATTTTGGAATCCTTTCCCTGGCTTGCATTTCACTCTAAAATATTTTGAAGTAACCCCAGATAGCATTTTTCCTTGCTTTTCTATCACCAATTCTATAATATAAGATGTCTATGATTTGAACAACTATAGGTTTTTCACCTTCCCATTGCACTTTACCAACTCCCAGAACTTCATTCATGAAGTAGAAGAATAGACATAACAATAGATTGCCATACTTGAAATAGTTCTTCTTGTCCTTCTTGATTTTACCAAGATTTTCAATTAGTTGGCTCTAGAGTAACTCACATAAGTCATATTCTACATTTTCCTTGACCATTTGATAAGCTGCATAGATTGCAGTACCAGATACAGAGTTATCCCAGCTAGAGTGATAGATTTTATATCCAATAACCATAGAAGCAAATATTACATCCAATTCAATGATGTCATTAATTCTCATGGCTCTCTTATCGAAAGTTGAACTAATTGCCTCAGTGACTGTTTGGTTCTTTACAGATTTCAATGTGGGCAACCCATCAGATGAATTAAAACTAGTAACAATGCTTATAGCTTCTCTTGTGATCTTGAAGGGTTGACTAAATCACATGAACTCGGCATGCACTCAACTTAGTATGTATCAAACCCATTCATTTTCGTCGAACATGGGAAACTTCACAATCTGTGTGAACCTCTTCTCCTCTAAAGTCTTAAATTCAGGACTTACACAAATATCTTCTCCCACAATGTGATTTGTATACAGATTTAACAACTGGGAGCTTCCTAATTCTTCAACATTTGCATGAATATATGCCCTAATATCTTCAATGTGCAAAAAACCATATGAAATAGAAGAAAATGCACCTAATGGTTATGTCTCAATGGATTTGAATGGGTTCCATTTTAATTTTGGGTGGGGTCTATCCTTAATATCAACTACCAACGGAGCAGCCATTTTCAAAAATTTCAATTTCACAAATTTTGCAGATAAATACCTTTTGCCAAATTAAGGTTTGTTCGTCGAATCACCTTTAGACTTGTATCTCGCCAAAATTTTCTTGTAGATCTCTCCAAAATTCTTCTTCTCAAAATGCAATGTGACAAATGAGGAATAGAAGTAACCTTTTATCATTTACACACCTAACCTTTTATCGCAATAAATGCTTTTTCCCTAGGTCTTCCAGATGCCTTGTTTTCATAGTCTGTGAAAGAAAATTCTTTTGTGCACCTTCAATTTTCATAAATTTCCTCCACAAGTGTTCCCAAAACATTTGTAGATCACTAATGCAATCATTGCAATTTGTCACATTCTGGTACCAACTACCAGCAGGGGGGTAAAAGA
Organism: Sequoia sempervirens; assembly: GCA_007258455.2. Taxonomy (NCBI): domain Eukaryota; kingdom Viridiplantae; phylum Streptophyta; class Pinopsida; order Cupressales; family Cupressaceae; genus Sequoia; species Sequoia sempervirens. The sequence goes on along the minus strand of VDFB02026320.1, from coordinate 12,926,696 downwards.
TTTTCTTGAGAGCTCCTCCTAGGATAGATGCCTTAAAATAATTCCTGAAGGAATTTCCAGCACCAAATTCTAGTGTGGATCCATTTCCTACATCAGAAACACTCTTCTTCACCCATTTCTTCTTCATTTTATTCCTAATCTCATTGTAGTAACTTTTCCTTTTCCCTTATCATCCTTTTGCATATTTTTCCCTTTGTTTATTGGACCCTTCCTGCTTCTACAGAATCTTGCAATGTGACCAGATTTATTATAAATATAGGACACAACATTTATGTGTCCAAACCAGTTATTCCATTGATTTTCTCTTGATCTACACTAGTTAGCAATATGGCCAAATCTATTGCAGGCATAACATCTGACATTTCTATTGGAAAAAAAAAATTCATATTTTTGCATTCAATTGACTTATGACCATAATTATTGCAATTGAAACACTAACCAGAGAATGATGGACCACTTGGATTCATTCTACTTCTACATTGAGCAACAATATGACCAAATTTATTGCAAACAAAATAATATCCATTGAAATTTTGAGCATTAGGTTGTCTTACCAAATACCTTCTAGCTTTGTTCATATGATTTGCTTGCCTAAATTTCCTTTGACCAAATCCAAAGCTTTCTCCTTTCTCATATCCAAGACCTTGCTTGTCATTCCCAATCTTCTTACTTTGAATCAGTTCATCAAGCTTAGTTGAGCTAATCTTGAACTTCTCCTTGTATTCATTTGCAGTAGCAAGTTCATCCCTGAGAGTAACAATCTATCTTTCAAGTTCTTCTTCATTGTTTCTAGATTGTTGCAATTCAAGCTCTAGTTGATTGAATCCATCATTAATTCTACTACATTCTTCTGATTTTTATTTCAAGGACTAAATAAGATTCTCCTCATTCTTCTTTATCTCTTCAATCTCCTTGGTCATCCTCATCACAATAGATTCCATCTCATGCTTTAGGACAACATTATCTTTGGTAAGCTTTTCACATTCTTCTGTCTTTTCCTTCAAGGCTTGACTAAGGTGTTCATCTTCCATGCTTTTACTCTCTTTATGCTTGAGTTGATCACAAAGATCCTTTCTCTTTTCCCTAGACTTATTGATTTGATCTTTCAATGATTGAATGAATTTCTCAGCATTCATGAGGCTTGCTTGTAATTCCTAGACTTTAGATTTGGACTAATCAAGATCATCTAGTGCCACCAAAAGTTGTTGATGAAGACTGTTGGAATCCATTGAATCACATTCCTAGATCTTCCCCAAGCTTTTAAATTTATTCTGAGGAACTAGGCTCTGATACCAATTGTTGGAATCAAGGAACACTAAGAGGGGGGGTGAATCAGTGTTCTACAATATTTAACTTTATTAACTTGATCATTAAACCACTTATAGCATTGAACCAAAACAAAGATGAAAGGACACAAAGAAATCAACCACAACACCATAACACAAGGATTTTTGTACGTAGAAACCCTGTTAGGGGAAGAAACATGGTGGAGTTCAATCCACAATATGAGTATACTCAAAATAAGTGTTTACAAATGGAATGCACATGCATTCAGGCACACTGCCTAGAGCTCACTGCTCAAATACAAAAGGCTTACTGCCCAAAAGAAGACTCACTGTATTATAGTCATAAATAGACAACTGGAGTGAATGAACTATGAGATAGAATTTGCTAATGCCTAAGTATAGTTCTGGTTAAGCACACTACCATCATTCTTCACACTCTGTCTTATTTTTCTCTTGAAACTCGATCTACTTTAATTCGAATCACCAATCTTTGTTCTACTCAAATGAAACTATGCATAATTGATCTATATTCCTTCTAAGTTTCGCATCTTATCACATCACACACCAAAATGATATGAATAATCAATTATATATATCTATGACTAGAGATTACACCAACTGCATGTTGGCTTTAACAAAATACAAAATATGTACAAAATGTCAGCTCAATCCATAAACAATTTGTAATGCAAACAAACCAATGTCGGCCAAAACATAGTAAGGACCCAAAATAACATCCTCAAACATGAAACACCTTAAACAATTATGCCTCGAAGATCCACAACATGCTATACTCACTTAGTCGGCCTTTCTGCACGGTTAGACTGGAAAATGATAAACCAGATCTTATAACTACACACTAATCAATACGAGGCCCTATGATTCAAAGATAAGATAGTTTATAAATCAAAATACCTTCCATGAGATCTACAACACAAAATGATAACAGGAAATTACATATGACACAACTTTGTTGGATGCCCTATTTTTGCTTTGACAGTTAACACATATCTTCAATCTAACTTCCGGTATAGGCAATTACTGAAGTACGGATAGGATTACTGACTAGGTTTTCCATCAATCACAACACCAAATGACTTGTGCAGTGTCTCTTGCAGACAACAAACACATCTAAACACATATAAATACGATATTTATGTGGAAAACCCAAGAAGGGAAAAACCACTATGAGGATTAGCTCACTAATATATGAATTGCAACACTTAATACAATAAAGTTCACTACCCAAAAGATAAAGATAGGTTCACTGCCAAAGGAATCACTATCTAGAAGAAAGAATAATAGAGGAAGGGGTGGCCCACTACGAATTTGAACTGCTAACAATGTATCTCTCATATGCCGAAGGTACAATTCCATTGAAGCATAAATAACTCATCAAATAGATTGAAATATAGACACCTTTTGCTCAATGCATAAGGAAGTCATAGGTATTAAGGCTTACACTTAGATCATCACACTTGATCACATTCACATCTTTCAAATCACACTCTTTTCTTAATCCACAATAATTCTCCTTGCATTTATACCCTCCATGACCTAAAATAATCTCAATTATGTTGGCCTTAAGGAAACGTATACACCTCAACCATGGAACATCAAATAGGTCAACACCAAAAACTTCCACAATATAAAAAAGTGAAGCCAAACCATGCCACTACTTAATTGGGGCCCAAATCTACACAACCACGCTAGCACACCAGGTCGACCAAACATGTACTAACACTAAAAAGTGACTCCAAACACACCTCTCCAAGTCTAAAAACATCTCATGTACCACACAACAACATTCCAAAACATCTCAAAATATTAAACACCATTAGAATATTTTCCACGACTACTACAATGACCTAAAACACAAGAACACCTTCATTTTGTGCAACCAAACATACTAGCATAGACATCCAACACACTAGACAACTTTGTTAAACAAATTAGCACCTAAAAATTCAAAGGAAGGTAGATAAAAATGATATAATCATGTTCCTAGATCCACAACACCAGAACCTTCACTATGGATAAATACGAAGTAATCTCATTTCTCATAGACACACTATTTCACCAAATAGACATACTATCAAACACATTCTATTGTAGTATGATCCAAAACCTAAAACTCTATATATGACACCTCTAAACACCTTTGATCATCACTTCCAAACCACATTACAATATCTTCAATCATGAAGATATGTAGAGAAAAAAAATAAACACCACTATGTCACATTGAACTCTCTTTTATTTAAATTTTCTCAAAAACAAGTGACCAGCTTCATTAGCAACATTACTAACATCTCTACATCACATCTACAACATCTACAACATGCAACACTTTCCAACTACAAAAATCTCCCCAAACACAAGTCATGCCAACAACCTCTACAACTATATTGAAGTAGGAAATTAATGACAACACCAACATGTGTTGAGATCAATACCAACAATTCCAGACACATCATCAATATCAGTTGCATTCCAAAACTCTCTTTATACAAGGGTTTGACATCAATTATAACACCCAAGAAACTCACAAACACCTCAAGCTTCCAACATCTCTACACTTCCAACAATCTCCCCCTTTTTCATTGATGGCAACACCTACTTTCTCAAAACCATCAACAACAAGAGCAACCAACAACAATACTGCAATAAGCAACTTACTCCCCCTGACTGGGAAAAATATTTACTCTCCATCCTCTCTCTTCATAGACTTCTTCTGGAACACCTACATTCTAGATAACTCTCCTTCTTTACTCCTCAAACAATACTTTTCCATATTTTCTCCCCCTATGGTCTTCAAACCATATTCACGTTTGCAAATTATCTCCATGTTTTTCTTTCACACCTTGCTTTAAATCTCTCCATGTTTTTCAGATTCTCTCTCCCCCTTTGACATCAATGGTAAAGGGCCATAGACTCATCCAACTCTTTTTCCTACATTGAACTCTTTTTCTCTCCCAAAGGACAACATTCAAAGGAAAACACCTACATACACCACTTTGACACTACTTGCAACATCGGCCAACAACTCCACTTTTTCTTTACTATACTTTTTTTTTTGCACACTCACCCTTAGGGGCACACAATATGCTCCATCCGACTGCACCATAAACAACCATTACTACCTAATCCCTTTGAGAGGTAGCCTTTAGCATCAATCCAGGACTAAGAATATATCTTGAAATGCTTCCCAAATAGATGGACACACTTATGCATCTAGTTGAAAGAACGATGGGAAACAACCCCTAACTTCTCCCAAAGATACTTAGAAGTATAGTTTAGAAGAGCCTTTGTGAAAATATCAACAACCTGATCCTTAGTAGGAACATACTCCAACTTCACCTCATTCTTTGCAACTTTCTCTCACAAGAAGTGGTACTAGATTGAGATATGTTTTGTTCATGATTGTATTACCAGATTATTTAAAATATTGATTGCACTTGTATTGTCACACATGATAGACATAGGTTCATCATATGAAACTCTGACCTTCAATGTTTTCTTCATCCACAACACCTGTGTATAGCATGATGCTTCTACAATATATTTTTCTTGTACAGTAGATAATGACATTGAATCTCGCTTCTTACTTAGCCATGAAACCAACCTACTTTCAAGAAAGAAAGCACCACCACTTGTACTTTTCTTATCATTTGCACATCCAACCCAATCTATATCTGTATATGCACTCAAGGATAATTCAGTATCCTTAGGATACCCCAAACCATAGTCAGGAGTTCCCTTCAAATATCTAAATATCCTCTTCATTGCTGCAACATGAGATTCTCTAGGATCTTCTTGAAATCTAGCCAAAAGAAATATTGAATGCATGATATCCGATCTAGTAGTAGTAAGGTATAATAATCCACCAATCATTGATCTATACTTCCTCTAATATATCTTAGGAGATTCGCCATTCTTGATCAACTTACAACTAGTAACCATAGGAGTACATACCAGTTTAGAGTTGTCCATTTGAAATTCTTTAATATTTCCTCAATATACTTAGATTGCGATATGAATATACCTTTCTTTGATTGACTAGTCTGCAAACCAAGGAAGAAATTCATCTACCTGCACATTGAAATTTCAAATTCTTTCTACATTTCTTGTGAAAACCTTTTGCACATACCTTCATTTCCTCTAAATATTATGTCATTAAGATATACTACCATAATTAAGATTTTTTCTCCTTCAACTTTGAAATATAGATTGTTATCTATAGTACCTTTTATGAATCCTTGATGAAACAAGTACTTATCTAACCTTGCATACCAAGCTCTAGGAGCTTGCTTCAGTCCATACAATGCTTTCTTCAATCTACAAACCATATTTGTATCTTCTATCAACCAAAAACCTTCTAGTTGTTCAATGTATACCTCTTCTTCTAATTCACCATCCAAGAATATAGAATTCACATCCATTTGATATAATTTGAAATATTTATGTACTACAAAAGCTAAAAACATTTTGATAGCTTCCATTCTTGCAATCAGAACAAAAGTTTCCTCAAATTATATACCTTCAACCTGTGAGTAATTCTTACATACAAGTCTAGCCTTGTTCTTGACAAAATTTCCATCTCCATTTAGCTTGTTCTAGAATAGCCACTTAGTATCAATCACATTCTTGTTTTTTGTTCTTGGGACCAATTCCTAAGTAAAATTCTTCTCTACCTTTTCTCACTCTTCCTTCATGTTGTGTAGTTTTTGCACACATGCCCCACTGAAAGCAGGGACCCTCTCTTGCTTTGGTTTTGGGTGCTTTTGATCCTCTGATTGTGAAAACTTGGCCCCTTTGAAATGTGCTTGAATGTTTATCCTGCTCATGCAAATGATCCCTTGGAGTTATTCATTGAAAATCCTAAGTTTTGAGGTGATTTTTGGGATTTTCATAGGTTTCAGGTATTTCCTCCCTGGGTGGAAATCCCCAATTTCCGTCGGTGTCTCAAATACCCAGTGGTAATTGTTTTGTATTGCATTTTAGAGATTTTGGCGTTTTGCAGAATTCCATATCTAACAGAAATCCCTGAACTTCCTTGAGGCCCTCAGATTCTTGATTTCCTTCACCTCCTCGGATCCCCAAAATCTATCTTGGGCTATCATTTCACCACATTTATGCTTATTGTATGAATCCTGCGATCTGCATTTAATGGAGTTTTGAGGGATTTTTTGTTGTCAAATTAGTTTAATTTGCTTTGCATCAAATTTGAAAGAGCTTGGTCTTGAGTGTTGCGTGTGATTTGGTGTTGAAGCTATTTTTTGCTAGCTTTGGTGGCGTTTCCCTGGTGTCATTATCATCTGCTTGGGATTTGAAGCTTGTTGCCAATCATTGCCCTCTTGAATTCTGCTTCATCAATGGTATGTACACAATGTCCTTGCTTTGATTAATAAGTATGAATGGTTTTATGGTGTCATGGGCATGTCTTGAGTCTGGGTTTGGCATTCTTGGAGGTCTATGATTAAAGCTAGGGTTGTCCACGGTTTTTTTCGATGCCTTCCCTAAGTATTGATGTTGCAATCCTTTTGTTAAATTGGTGATTTGATAGTGCCAGCCATTACCAAACTTGACCCTCGAATTTGATCTTGTGTGTGATGTTGATTTTCTTTAATTCAATCTAGGGTTCCTTGAGTTCAACAAAATTGATGACATGGGTGAATTTAAGCTATTATTTTTCATTTGCATTCAGTAATTACTTATTTTCGAGGGCCTTGGAAGAGTTTATTGTGATTTAGTTGAATAAGTAAGTGAATCAAGGCTGGGACTGTTTGCCCATGGCGAAACCCTAGGGTTTCAATTTTGAACTCATTTCCAGTACCAGTCAAATTTCCCTTGAATAAGTTATGAATCTAAGTCCATGAATGAATGATTTGAGACAAGAAAAATCTGGGCCCAAATCCCCAAATTCATGATCATTAGATCAATTTGGGCAAACTCGTGAAAAATCAAGACTTTCGAGATTTCGAGTGCTTCACGGAAATCCTCCACCTTAGGAAATCCCCAAATTTCCATCACCCCTTTGTTTTCCCAAAAATGCACGTAAACGCGAAAGTCACGCTAACTTCATTGATTTCTGTCCTTGATGGAAATCCCTAAAACTTGCTAAACATGAAGAATTGTAGAAGTGAATGAATTAATGTTGCATGATTTTCGCATCTCATGATTGACTTGAATGATTGAAGGATGAATAATGTTATTTCTTAAGTTGTGATGTTGATTAAATAACTTTTGGGAGATAAGTTATGCCTTCATTGCTAATTTCCATTTGGCCCTGAAATCCTTGAATTTCCTTCCTGGTCTGATTTCTGCGAAGGTGTGAAAATCCCAAACTTTTTAAGGAATGATGTTTATGATGTTTTAAGGGATTTTGATCATTGTTTGGACTTATTTGAAGGATGAATATGTTATTTGTGATGGGATAACCCTAATTTTCATGTCATAATGGATATTTATTGTGACCTTTTGTTGAATGCAGGATGAATCAAGCAAGGATATTGCTAGCAAGGCCAAGAGAAAACAAATGGATCTAGATGTTGAGGGATCTTCTATCTCAGAGGCTAAAAGGATCAAAATGGATACAAAGAGTAGGATTTCTGAGAGCAAGCTAGCTTCCATTTGGTCATAAGTGACTAACACTAATGTGGGAAGATGGGATTATGAGGAATTCAAGACAAGGATGGCAGTGAAGGATTCTTATGTGTTTCCAAGGAGATTGGTAGACTCTAGGTTGGCTCATGTGGCTAGTTTTCCTTCCACAGTGCAATGCTATGAACTAGTTTTTGAATGTTCCAAACACTATGATCCAAGAACACAAAGAGTGATCAGTCCATAGGGCCGAGTGCTTGCAAACTTCTCCCCTATCTTAGTGGCCCAAACATTTGATATGCCAGACAGGTCCCATGTGGTGCAGTTTGACATTGATGTGGCTAAGAAATACTATGCACAAGATAAAAATAAGGCTCTAAAGGTTATCAACACTTAGTTAGAAAATCCCAAGGCTTACATTTCTAAATTTCCAAAGCAATTGTTTAGGGCTAAATTCAAGCCAGATACTATGATGCAATCACTCTTCTCAGCAGAGTGATGGGATTAAAGAGTGCAGGAGTATTTGAAAATTGGATGTTTTACATGATAGTGAGAATGGAGCGAGGCACAAATTATCATTGGGTAGGTGTAATTATTGGCATGATTCATGAATAGTTGTGCAATGTATTGCATACCAAGAGCTTCACCATGACATCATACTTGGTCTATGCCTTGGCAAGGTTGCATCCATACAAGGGATTGAGCACTCAAGGAGTCTTTGGATAGGATGTGATCTATGAATTCTACCCCCATTTTCATTTGGGTAGTTCTAGCTACATAAGGGTGAATTATGCATTCACCATGTACATCACAAGGTTGTTCTAGGGTGTGGAGCATGTTAGGATTTCTAATGCTGCCAAGGAGTTGATACAGAAGTTTGGAGCATGGTTCATATAGTTTCCTGCATTCTCATACATCAGGATTGATGGTTTCCAATGGGCTCCATATAGATTGCCTAGATACCCAACCAATCACATCATTCTTTTGGAGGTCACAAGGCAGATTTCTACCTTTGATGCAGTTTTGAAGAAGGATATGCACAAAACAGGTTTTGGCAATGATTTCCCATTGAGGATAGGAGGAAATGATGTATGTCCTTCCCTGATCATAGCACACTCCTTTGAGGAAGATATGGGTACTTTTGGCTTGTCATTCCATTCTAAGAGGCCTAGATTTGATAGAACAGGTGGGGCCCAAAAGAGAGCCAACAGAGATTTCAGACATAAAGATGATATTGAAGACTATTGGGCCAATTGTAAGGATGAATTTGAGGTCTGAAGGAAGAAGTTCTCTAGGTTTCTTTCCAATTTGATTAGGTTGTATAGCATCAAGGCCATCCCTGATCAAATTGATGATGATGGGGAAATGATACAAAACCATGACTATTAGCCAATTAAAGACAAGCCAATAGGTGAGATTGATTGGTTTGAAGAAGAAAAGAAAAAGTTTGAGCAAATCAATGCTCCTGTGATCAAGTATACCAAGTTGTGGATTAAGCACAAGATTTGGGAGTTAGGTGGTGAAGGGAAAGAATATATGATTTGATGGGAAAATTGGAGTCCCAGTCTACTTTTGAGGAGGAGTAGGACCCAAAAGGAAAGGAAAAGGTGGGTTCTCCCTTCAAAGTTAAGATCAAGGGTGTTCAAGTAGAGGCAGAGGAAGAAAATAAAAGGAATCCCATTGCTAAGAAAAGAAAGACTGCTTCTAAAGAGGACAATTTTTTTCAAGAGGAGGAGCATGAAGAATAAGGGAAGAAAGATAGTGCCCTTGTGCCCAAAAGGAGAAGAGTGACAAGAACATCGAGGAAATAGAATGAGCCTCCTAAGTGAGAAGAGGGTACAAGACCACAGTTGGTAGATGTTGAGAGCTCTGGAGAAAAGACACAGGTATACACTAGGAAAGCAAGAACCCCATCTCCTAAGGATATTTTGGTAAAGGAGGATGCTCCTCTCATCCCCTCTGCCATATGGCCACAGGAAGATGCCTCTACCCTTCCCTCAACCCAAGAATTACATGATGAAGAAAAAGAGTCAACAAAATTTGTTGGTGAGGACACTCATCAAGGTGAGGAAACAAAAGAATTCAATGTTGGGAATCTTCACAGTGCAAAGGAAGAAAATGATAATATCCTACAATCTTCCTTGGTGTCATATGAAGACTCACTTGTTGATGATAGAGGAGAGAAATCCATGGAGAAAGAAGAAGTGCATGAAAGAGATCCCTCTCCAATCCAAGTGGTGACAAAGACACTTGATCAAGAAGAGAATGAGAATCCAAAGGAAGATAAAAGTGAAGAGGTTCCTACAGTGCAATATTTAAATGTTGACCTCTCCACTGATCAGCCATAAAAGGACAAGCAAGGTGAACAAATACCAGGGACTTTTACTCCTAATTGGCTCAGTGAGAGATTAAAAAGAAAAAAAATAGTTGTGGATGATACTCCTCCAAATTGGGATGAAGTACTAGCCAATATTGGAAAGGGAAAAGCAAAGAAAAAAGGCTAGGGTGATTTCCAAAATCACCAAAGATGATTCAGATAATAGAGTGGTCCATATTGCCACCCCTGCAGCAAACAAAAATAAGGGTGAGATAACTCCTCAAGAATATAGCATTCAAACAATAAAATTGGGGCATACAAGCAAGGATCAAGAAAAAGAAGAATTCCAAGAATCCTCTCAGGCCATTCTAAGGAGACTAGATAAAGAAACAGAGGAAAAGAAGAGGATACAAAAGCAATTGAATGATGTGTACAGATATGCTTAACATCTAATGAATCCTTTGCAAGCTATGGGAAGTGAAGGGATAGCTCCTAAAGGGTTATTACCTAAGGAGGCAGTCAATGAGCTTGATAAAATGAAGACTTCCACTAAGGCTACACATGAATGGTTGCAAGGAGTAGGGCACAGAGGGGATGGAATGATCAAGGACATTATGTCAACTTGTGGAGATGCACATAGGTCATTCAAGTGGCTGCAGAATTTGTTGGGGCAAGACAAAACTGATGTAGACCTTCTCCTACATAAAATAAAGACCATCATGGATTATACTGAAGAGAGATTGGTGAGTGATGGAATCTTTCCTTCCTCAAAGGTTTCAGAACCTTTGGAATGGTATGAACCCCTGCAAATCAAGCAAAAAGTTTTGAAGAGAATCCATAATTAGGAACAACAAGTGGGAAATACATTCAATGATATTTACAATAAATGTATTTCACTCTTTGAGATAATGATTGGGAGGAAGAAATTTGCACCAAAACATCTAAGCCTAGAATAATTAAGGAAATGGTGGCATGAGGTTTATGCTCTGAGTGATGATGGTCCAATCACAGCCCACCATTTAGATGATGCATCCACCTATATTGTTGTCATTGAGAAATATCAGGATCTCAAGGTGGAATGGGATAAGGCGGTCAAAGAATCAAGGGATGAGATTAAATCAATTAAGAGAAGGTTTAAAGTACTAATCATTCCACCATTGGACGACTTGGAGAGGATTTTTCTTAAGGTGTAGGATAAATTGGGTCAGGATAAGGACATGGGGCCAGCTAATGAATGATTGCATCAAAATTTTTGCTTCCCATTATCTCTCCTTTCATCTTCTACATGCATTGGACTGAGCTACATTGGATAACCCAAGCTAACCTGGAAAAAGTCTCAAGCATTAAATGCAAAAATATTGTTTTATTCTAGAAACTTTCTAGGCTGACCTGTTTGTGGCCGACCATCTTTGTAACCCTATTTGGGCCGACATAGCATGAAATTTCTAAAAATAGGGCATTTTTCCTCATTTTTAAGGGCTAGAGTGTTAGACTTTGAAGCAAGTTAAGTGATAAAGCAAGAGCTAGGAGTTAGTTTTATTTCAAAGCAAGTGTTGCAACTTTTAACTGATTCAATATAAGTAAAGACATTGTGCTTTGGCAATCTTTCTTGTGTTGATTTATCTTGCATGGTTCTTGTTATTCTATATTTTGAGATTTCTTGGAAAATATTGGGCACATGTTAGATTTAGAGTTGGACACGATTCAATGGTGTTTATGGTTTGATGCTTGAAGTGTTTGTAGCAACCCCTGGTCCATACTTTTAGCAACTGGCTGATTGTGAGTTGTTGTGTAAAGTTATCCTCGACCTTATATTTGATGTGCTTAGTTCAATTGTGAATGTATATTCATTTCAATTGCAAAATAAAGTTGGTATGAATGAATGTCTCATGATTTGAAAATATTCAATTCCTTAGAAGATTGCACTGTTTTTGTGAGATTGCAGATAAAATCTAGGTTAAGTAGGAATTAGTTTGAGGGATTCGTCCATTTCAAGTGTTTTATCATTTGCATTGTTGGTCTTAGGAGTAGTTTTAATCTTAGAAATCTCTCTTAAAACCTCATATTTTGCTATTTCTTTTATCATTTGGGTTAGATTTAGAATTTCAAGTATCAAAATATTGCAAAATCTGATAAGTTTGAAGATCCAACATTTGTTTGTAAGGTCCCTTTGTGATTATCAACATTTTCACATTTATCACTGAGTTATTTTTGCATTGTCAAGACTTGACATTAGAGACCTTGGGGTTATCTTTGGAGGCTTACTGATAGAGATTTACCTTTCAAGAGAGATAGGATACTTGTATCTTGTTTGAGTTGTTGTTGTGCATAAAACACCATCAACACTTCATTGATCCAATTCTCATATTTACATGCATCAGTTAGTGTTTTTGGTTCCACCTTAGAAAGTAAATAGAAATTTACTTCTTCTATCATAGCAGCTTTTCTTCTTGTCAGTACACCTTTTTTTGACCTTGAAACTTATTCTTGCTTGCTTCACAATTTGGCATTCCTTGTAGACAACATTGATAGGCTTTGTAATCTTTGGAAAATCTCTCACAATTTGAATTGAACTAATTCTCACTAGGCTATCAAAATTGATGTGACACATCCTTCTATGTCATAGCCAACTTCCATTAATATGAGTCATTAAGAAATTTCCATTAGTACCTTTAAGTAGATAAACATTTCCATCTATCCTTCTTCCAACAACAACCACAGTTCTAAAGCCTTTATTGATCTCACATCCATCATCCTGAAACATAATATTATAGAAATTGCTACACATTTTTCCATCACTTAAGAGGTTATGCCATAAACCCTTAACATAAATAACTTCATCTATATTATGCTTGCCATCAAAACTGATAGAACCTCTTCCACATATCTTAGCAGATGTATCAACACCAAACTTAACTAGACCTCCTTCATATTTCTCAAGTCTAACAAACTTAATTTTTTCATATGATTTGAGCATCCACTATCAATGATCCAATATTATTTGAGCATCCACTATCAATGATCCAATAGTTCTTCTCCTCTCTATCATGAAGTAGTCACCATAGCATTATGACTTACTTCCAAAGCACTTTCCTTCACACATCTCTCAAAGTTAGCAAAATTAGATTCAAATTTTATAGCCATGAACAAGCATTCACTATCCCCATCATCCCCATTGTTAGATTCATCATTAGATATACTTGAATATTCTCTAACATAATAACTTTTCTTAATTTCTTTACCTTTATTTTCTTTATTCTTGTCATTTAAAGCTCTATTTGGACATCTTGAAGCATAATGACCTATTTTTCCACAACTGAAACATTTGAAGGGAAACTTTCCTTTGTATTTACCAGTAACCTTTGTCATTCTCCTCACAAAGTTTGCTTCAACATCATCTTGAGATCCTCCTGATTTGATTCTTCAATCTTTTCTTATTTCCCAGCCTTAAAAGCAATCTCAACTTTTGCACTACATGAACCAAATTCCCTTAATTCAAAAGCAGTTAAAGTGCCAAGGAGATGATCTCTAGAGTAATTATTTAGATCATGAAATTCCTCAATAGTAGAAACCTTATGACTATAGGATTTAGGTAGAGTTCTCAATACCTTCTTTATCACCTCATCATCTTCAAGATTTCCACCAAGCCCTCTGATGGAGTTGACAACTTAATCCACTTTCTACATGTAGCTTGTAATGTTTTCATCCTCTGGAATCCACATATTTTCAAACATGATCTTTAGATTCTACATACATTAGCTTTCTTGACCTTATCATCTCTTTCATAAATGCTTTCCAACTTTTTCCAGATCTCATTGACAGTTTCAAGATTCATAATTTTCACAAGTTCAGTATTAGAAAGACCACTCAAAAGAGCATACCTTGCTTTCAAATTGTTCTCATAGGCCTTGATCTCATCATCAGTGCTCAAACCATTTGTAGGCACAGTGTACAAACTTCTAAACTCCATATCCAAGGGATACCAAGAAACCTTTCATCATTGTCTTCTAGAATGCAATATTTGATCCATCAAATAGAGGAGCATCTCTCTTGTGCGTCATCCCAGATCTACCTCAAGCAGTTAAGCTTTCTTCCGAGCAACCTTAATCTGGTACCAATTGTTGAATGCACAAGACAACTAAGAGGGGGGTGAATTAGTTGTACATTAAAACATCAAAACCCTCATTAACATTCAAATCCACATCAACTTCAGTAACCCTTAAACTATTAGAATGATTAAGCATGAATGAAAATAACAAAAACTAAAACACATCAACACCATGCCCAATAAAACACCAAACTTACATGGAAAACCCAAGAAGGGAAAAAACACGGTGAGGATTAGCTAATAATATAAAGTAATTACAACACAAAATACAAAAGGTTGCTTGTCCAAAAGAAAGAAGGGCTCATTGTTAATGGTTCATTGCCAAATTATAGAGAAGAAGAAAGAAGATGTTACAGTGAGAAGTCCATTTCAATGTAATAGAAAAGTCCACCACAACATCACCAACACATTCTTAGCCTTTTTGAATATTTTAGACACATTTTGCTCATTGCTTCTAGTAGTCTAACTCATTAAAGCTTACACTACACTTCACAACTTCATACTTCGCAACTTTTAAATTCCCATAATACACTCCAAATACCAATCCCTCATTAATACAACACTTATTTACACCTTCTTCAACCTTGAAAGAATTCTCTAAGGTTGGCTATGTACCTCAATCATGTAAATTCAAATTAATTCAGCACTAAAGCATTCCCACAATGGAAAGGAATGAAGGTGGACCACATCACACCTTAACATGGACCTAAATCCACTCATATATGCTACGCCACGCTTCCACAATCACCAAAAAACATTCACAACTAGTGTAAACACCCAAGGTCAGTCGAACCTGTGTAAACACAATTAACATTTAAGTACACAATTCCTCAAGTCCAAAGATGATTTACAGACCACACACAAAACTTAAACATGATCTAGAATATTCCACAAACACCCTGAAATCCAACAAATTCCTTCGCAACAAATTTCACTTGAAGAACAAACTCATCTTGTTTACCTAGATAAGCTTCCACACACTGTACCTCAAGAAAACATCTTACGGAGCACAAAACCATGAACAAAATTGACTAAAGGTAGATACAAACCTTATCAAAACACTTCCAGAAATGCAAGACCAAAAACCAAACTATAGAGAAATGCAAAGCAAAACCATTTCTTCTAGACAACATTGCAACACAATTCAGACACTGGTGAACACAAATTCTTCTGCACAATGATCCAGACCAATAAATTCTAGATATATAACATCTATGAACACCTTTGATCAACATATCCAAACTGCACACAAAAATATTCAACACAAAAGAAATGTGGAGCAAAACCATAACACCACTCTGTGTGTCAGAACACCTCTGCAACACATTGTTTCCTCTTTTATTCAATTTTTCTCAAAAGCACTTGGAAACCAAGCACTAGAAACACATTCTCATCATATTAACCACTTCCTCATCATTACCAAACCAATTACAACACAACTCATCCAAACAACATTCACAAACAAAAGCTTATCAAAGAAACACTAGAGGTTGACACCTATAACATTTACTAATGACAACATAATGGAATTGATCAAAGCATCATCACAACTTCTGAACCATCACCAGTTTACATTAATGACAAGACAAACATAAGCCTACTGACATCAATGACAACAACAACTACACATACTTGCAACAAAACCATGCCATAAAAGACTACCATGTTGTACTCAAGCTTAGAGAGCATATCCATACTAAGGTTTAATTGCTCATTGTCCATCTCACCATCCTTGTTTATTTGTACATACATAGGAGAGGGAATATTAGAAAAATTAACTTTTCATTCTTTGCAAGACATTATTTATCCCTCATTATCTAATATGGGAGGTATATGAATTTCTTCAAAACCTTCAAAAACATATAAATCCCTCTTTATGAGTGCCTTATAATTTTTATGATGGTGAATAATATTATCTAAAGAATCTAACCTAGGAAGAATATCAAACACTAAGTTGTAATCAAAATTAGAAACATTTGTAATAATTCTCAATAATGCAATCATGGCTACCCAACTGACCTTAAAGAACTTCAACCTAACTCCTCCTTGAGAAAGGTTGTGGAATGCATCCTTCAAAATATTGTAGTGGTCCCAAAATTTATCCACCTAACTCAAAAAAAATTGACAACTTGTGGTCCAAAATGTTGTCAACTAGATCTGACACTTTCTTAACTGCTCCTTCATTAGCTATTCTTGCTTCTTCTTTTCTCTGCTTGACATTCTCTCTTAAATTTTTAACCTGAAGGGTTAAATTCTCATTTTCTTGTGATCCTTTGTCTTCAATAGCTAGTTGTGGAGGAGGAAATAATCCTATAACCACATTCAATTGTTCTTGTAATTTCAAATTTGTGACATCGGTCCTATCCAAGTCTCCCTACAACTTGTTTACCTCTACTTCAATAAACAAGGTTTTATTGACTATGAGGGAAGCTACTTGAACGACACTTGTATCCCCTAGTATTTTTACTATCAAATTTTCAGTGAGCTCACTTGAATCATTATTACTTGGGGCTTGTTGGCCTATAGAAAAATAGACCATATGGCCAAGGTCTCATGTCTAGGATTAAATACAGACCTAAGATAGAGAGCATCAACTTGCTCTTCTCACTACAATACAAGTTCATTTACCCCTTACCTCTTGATAGTATCAAATGAAATGGTAGATGACATATCCCATCTTGGCAAGAGTAGGAATCCAACACTTTTTACTAGCTCTCTGCCCCTTTGAGGAGTCATAGACTCTGTTAGGACTAGAAAATTTTCACCTAGTTTGCATTCAATGTTTATCAAACCCTAGTTATAGGAGTCCATTAAAAGAGTCCCAACCCTTGTACAATTCATTTTCCAAGTCCAAAATTTATATGTTTTCCTAAGCCATTTTCCATCATGCATGTGTATTTTTACCCTGTCTTGCTAGGTTTCCTGCAGGCACCTTGTTACTTAATATGTCACATGAATTTTCCATAGTGAATATCTTATTTGTGCTCCCGTATTAATTCTCAAGTTCACATTTATCATCAATACCAATATGTGAAAAAAGAATGTCGGGAGGACTATGCTACATCGGTGGGAGTCAGTTTAATGTACTTTCGAAGAGGTGATGTGCATTAAAGCAGTGGAATTCACATACCAGCTTTTAAAGTATGGGTATTGTGCACTTGAAACATATCAATGTGACAATGGGATGTCGAGGAGACATGTTTTCATAGTCCCTTCGAAAACCCGACAAACAATGTGAGCTCCGTCGAAGAGACTATGGTATATTGGGAGGAGACGGTTTTAAGTCCTCTTGATAAAGAGATACATGTAAAGGACATAACATCTAATAAATTGATCAACCAACAGTGAAATGTGTTAATTCATCAGGGTGATAATGGAATGTCGAGGAGACTATGAAAGGTGATAATGGAATGTCGAGGAGACTATTTTCATAGTCCCCTCGATGTCCCAACACAAGAGAAGCATACAATTGAAGTTATGTTGATGGGAATTTCTTTAATGTCCCATTGATAGCCCGACAAGGCACTAGCTAGGGACACTAATGCACATCGAAGGAAGAGGTAAATCTCGATGGGAGTATAAAACCAGTCCACTCGAAATTTTGAAACACAAGAATAACACAGTATTAGGATTCTATCGGAGAGAAGTAAATGTTGTAAAAAACATAATTGAAGTCACTTCGATGCGGCAACGTCAGTGTAGGGTTTCTTATGCAGAACTGCGGGAATGTGAGGGGTCACAACACAAAGCATGAATAAATGATGGTGAATCCTGTGCTGATAACAAAAAGAGTTGACCGAGGTCACAAAAGAGGGAAAGCTTGAGCAAGAAAGTGGAATGGTCGATGCTAGCAGAGACTTGGAAATGAACTAAGGCGAAAGCAAATGGAGTACCAAGTGGCAAGCAGCAAAATGTAATACTAAAGGATGGGAATGCGAAAGGGAAATGTTCAGAATGTGAATGGTCTGAAGCTTGTTGCTTCCTTCGTTCCTATAAGAAGGAAACCAAGACTGTGGGAAAGGGCTCTCTTCCTTTCTTTGGCGATTGGATTTTGGAAAAGACATTGTAAAGGACTGTTTCCTGAAGGATATCAATTGAAAGTTGCTTTCTCTCGTGTCTGAATTTTGGGTGTCAATTACTTGTTGAATGTCATTGATAAAATTTTATCTGGCTGTCTCCATTCTATTTTTTTCTTGTTATTCAAATTATAATATCAAGCATATGCCTAGTTTGTCAAAACACAATTCATGTTTCGTGTGCTTTTTTTAATAGGGTTTCTTCTAGAAAGAATTAAATTCCTTTGAATAGGTCACAGTAATTTGGAGGATTCAATTAGATAAATAAGAAGAACCTGATAAAAGATAATTTTACTTATTTATGCCAGTCATAAATAGTATTGTGCCAAGTAATTCGAGTTATACCTAGAAGGAAGACACATATCAATTTCTGACTTTGTTGCCCAAAAAATTCACCGATTAATTCATTTTCCAGAACCATTCCCTGTATCACATTCAAAAGTCTAATTTAGATTTTCTATTGTAGGAGTAGGAGTAGAAGTAGGTTTTAGATTATCTATTTCAAACCCTCATGCCAGTGTAAAATAGATTATGAGTGGATAAATGAAATGATAAAGAATTGAGTTAAACAAACCCTCTAAAATTTGTGTGAGGTCATAATCTTCTAAATTGTCACCACATTTATCTTTGAAGGTTTGCATTCATATGTTTGGAACATTGTTTTGGGTCCCTAATAAAGTCTAGCCGACTTGTGTGGGTAAGCATCAACTCTAATTAATGAATTGAGCCGACATAAGCAAGAATATTATATTTTGTTGTGAAGTCGACATATAATGAATTCCCGGTTAGTGGGTATATAAAGGAGATCGAAAAATCATTTTGGTGAAGTGAGAGAAGTAGTGAAGGAATTGTGGTAGAGATAGAAGTTTATGTGTATCTAGGAGAGAGAGCGAAAAATGACAGATTATATATTTAAGGGAAGAAAAAGTTTTGTATGCAGAGCAGAGCAGAGTAGAAGTGTGAATTGGTGTAAAGATCCAGAATCTGATTACATTGGAACTAAATCTAGGCATTTGTAGATGTACTCTTAGTTCAAATTTTGTTGCAATCTTAATTATACTTTGTAAGGTAGTGAGCCTTTCTCTCTTGAGCAGTGAACTCTAGGAAGTGTGCCTGAATGCAAGTGCATTCCCCTCTTTTATTATACTTTCAATAGAGTATACATTATGGATTAATCTCCACTGTGGTTTTTCTCCTAACAGGATTTCCACATAAAAAAAAGTATGGTGTTATGGTGTTCTTTAATGTGATTGCATGTTTCCATCTGTTTATGTGTTGTGGATGTTGTTTTAAGTTAAATTATTGTTGTTGATAGTTTTGGATCTGATTTGAGAAGTAAAATATCATGGAACACTGATTCACCCCCCCTCTCAGTTCCACGTAAAAAAATTATGGTGTTATGGTGTTCTTTAACTGGATTGTATGTTTCCATCTATTTATGTGTTGTGGATGTTGTTTTAAGCTAAATTATTGTTGTTGATAGTTTTGGATCTGATTTGAGAAGTAAAATATCATGGAACACTGATTCACCGCCCCCCCCCCCCTCTCAATGTTCCTAGTGTCCAACAAGGTCAACATTAATGAATACATTTGGCACTACCAACCTTCCTAACCCTGATCTCCAGATGTTACAAATTAGTTTGTCAACTAGGCATTTTTTGTAGGCATGCTTCAATAAGGCATACCCCTGAACTGAGATGATGGAATCCCTACAATTTTCATTTTTATCTATAACCTTATCAACCAAAATTCTTGACCCTTGTGCAATTATAGGTCTCTTGGTTGACCCAAGAAATTAAACCATAATATCATGATTCAATCCCCTCTTCACACCCCTCAACGTTTTGGCCATTATTTCCTTTCCAAAGTTTTAGTGATTATAAAACTAGGGCTTTAAAATTTTATAACTTCAAAGAAGACATTTAAAGTTTTACACAATCTCTACCCTTTGAAAGCTATAATTCACTTATTGATTCTGAAAAACCAAAAAACTATACCCCTTTATGTCAAAATATGCAGAGATAGTCCAAATTCACTTACAAAACAAGACACATGGCACAATTTTAGAAGTTTGGGAGAATAAATATTAGCTTAACATTACCTCGTGAAGGTTTAAGTTAGTGTGAAAAAGAAAAGACCCATGTTTATTGCACAAAACAAAAAGTGTTTCTCTTATTCACAGAGAGAACCTTTTCAGGACAAAGGGTCTTGTGATACATATAGTTAGAACGACTTAAAAGGTCTAAAAAGGCATGTTTGTTAAAATTCAAATAAATATATAATTGTTTAGCTAGTGGCTTAGAGGTATTCATCGCCTTCTTTTATGGGACTTCATCAAATTTCTCTAATTCTTCATCTCATTTCATTTCAATTTTACCTTGAAACTTATGATGTAACTCTCAAGTCTATTTACATGAGAATTAGAGCTTCTTCCTCAACTCATTTCAGGTTTCTCCCTTCATCTTATTTGTAGCAGTTGAAGGTGTGGTCCTTTGAGAAGGTGTAGGGGTGTCTTTCCTTATCTTTTTGATAGAAAGGAGGTGCTTTGCAATAGTTTTTTTTTGTTTTGGTAATTTTTTTATCCTAAAGCTCCTTTGAATAACTCTTGAGGCTATGTTTTTAATTGTTCTTCCTATGAGAATTTTTCTTCTTTCCTATGTTGAATGATCTCATCCTTAGCAATATTTTATTTTTTTCTCATACTTTTTAACCTTCTCAGGTGTTTACATAGATTAATTTTCCTAATGTTGTTAGGAATCCTTCAAAAGTTAGTGTAAGTTTGAAATCATCTAAATGTTTCTAAAAACCTTTGAAAAATCAAGAAAACTCTTCTTTTGACAAAATTTGGTTCTCTACTATTGAAATTTATTTTTTCTTCCTATAGAATGGACTTTTCGTTACCATATTGACATAATTTTCAAAGGTTAAAGCTACGCTCATAGCTTTAGGTCAATTCTAATATTTCTCCATTAACTTGGCCACTATTCTACCTTTGTTCCTTTTTACTTCATCTTGACTCTCTTTTATTTATATCCTTGCATCAATAAAATGACATATTGTTCCCCTTTGTGAAGAAACTCCAAAATCTCCCATAATTCATAGAATAGTATGAAAACTAACTTTGTCACCGCTTTGATGGGTTGATCAAGTTATTTTAGGGTTTATAAATTCTTGATTTAAATATTTAATCTAAAACTAGAAAATACCTAGAACTTCCCATTCAAAACCTTAATGATTAAACCATAATAACCCTAACATTTATTTAAATAAATAAGTTATAAGTTTAAATTATTTTAATTAGATCTAGTAAAACCAATTATTTTCCTTCACAAAACCTTAAAGAACTAATTTGAATCATTAACTCTTGGCTTTAATATTTTACCCAAGCTAACAAAATCCCTATTTTCTCACGGATTTAAAATATTAATAACAAAATCAATTATAGAACCTTTCAATTTAAATATAAATTTTGGAATTAAATTCAATACATTTACAATGGTATTAGAAGGAAAAGACTATAATAGTAGTGAGGACAACAACTACAATAACTTAAAACACTAAAAATTACACAATGAAAGCTTACACTACTATACTAGTCATAATTTCATGTTACAAATTAGAACAATGAGTTTGGAGATCTCTTACAATCTCTAGATGAGGTTATTTGATGAGGCTAAAAGAGTTTCATCCTCTAGCTCATGAAACTAAAGGTTTTCTATCCTTTAGTTCCCTACAAATCTGAGGGTTTTCATACTTAGATCTGACAACTCAAACACACATTCTTTGAGAAGCTTTAGATAGGGTTTCTATGCATAGAATGGAATGATCCTCTATCTAAACACATCCCTCTTTATGTATTCTTCAAATAGATGGAAAATAAGATCTCCCACCAAAAATCAATAGCCTGTATCTATACAAAGATTAAGGTTTATTGAGGATGCAACCACTACATTAATGAGCATAGGATTCTTCATCTTATAGCACTTCAGTTACATGAAAACACATGCCCAAAAAAATAAACAATACTTTTCTTGGGTGGGAAAATACCTTTTGGAGTGGTGGTTAAGTCAAAACTACTCATCAATGGTGCTCTTGATCATGTAGGGGTAGGTAGGAATGAATAGTGCAAAAAAATATGAACATCAAAGTTTAGAGGTTAAGAATATCACTTGGATCTTACTAGTCATGGGGGATTACGTTTTGAGAGCATGCTGATAAGAGGAATTTTGGCTCTCTGATAAGGTAAGGGAAAGGAACATGGGCAAAAGGAAAGGGATGTTGAGAATGAGAAGTGTGATACTCTAATGGGGATAAAGGAAAGTAGAGTAGGGTAGAAATGCATACTAGGAAGGGAAACAGTAAAACTTTGATAACTTTCATAGATGTAGTAAATTGAACATGCCTCCCTACTTAGAAACTTTTGAAATTGATAGGAATATTGGGAATGCAAAGGGATAACATTCCTGCAAACATTAACCAAGGGGTACATTGGAAATAGGAAATTTCGTTTAGTACATAAATAATATTTATTGAAAAGGAGGCATTACAATTACCATTGTCCATGAGGAATTCACAAGAACCAATAGCTTGTTCAATTTATATCTCAAACAATAAATTCAAAGGACCATTGGTTGTACCACATATAGGGGAATTGTGATGAACCAATAGCTTTGGTCGTACAAATTGGGATCTATTGAGGTGAACAAGCTGACCAACTTTGGAGGAAGCAGATAGCCTAGAAGAAGAAGAAGCAAGCTTCAAACTCAAAGAAGTGGGATCATTTTCAAGGCCATGTAGGCACTAAGGAGAAAAAATATATATAAAGTTCACACTTGTGGGTGTGTATAACCATTGATTTGATAGAAGCACTTGGATCCTCCTTTGGATTAAGAAGAATTTAAGGACATTAGTTAATTAAGTGACTATATTTGGAGTAGGCTTGAAAAAATAACAGAGTTCTCATAGACTAGGGTTTGAGTCTATTTAACCAATTTTGATTCAGGATCAATGGAGGTTGGGAGAACTGTATTCATCTCTACATTAACACAAAACCTAGAAAATATGAAATGAGAATAGTCTTTAGCTATCTTGTCCACAACCAAAAAGCAACCAAAATTATTCACTACATGGGCTATAATATCCTTTGCTAAGTACTCAAGGGGCAATACAAATAGATGAACTCAAGTCAACATGATCGTAAAAAGGTTAGTTGATTCAAATATTAGCTCCACTTGATGGGGGAGAGATTAATTTTTCACATAAAGCAAGGTCCCTCAACTAAAATCTTCAACAAATTTTCATTTAGTGAGAAGTTGAAAAGGAAAAAGGCCTTTATTTAAGATTCTTACATGAAGATTACCTTTGACATTCCACTTGCACTAGTCCAATGACACACAACATTAATGTTGGGGTAGGAAAAAATAAATTTACCCATGAGTGATTTGCACATACTTGAGATCATATAATCAATGTACTTATCAAAAACCTTAAGATGCTAAAAAAGGACACCCTAGGATTCCTTCTAAAAGTCAAACAAATTTAGAATTTATTTCCATGGTCTAAACCACGCATTACCAATGGGAGGTATTGCAGATGACAAATTGATGGTCCTAATGATTGGGGGACTAGGGGAGACAACCCGGTAGTTGAGCACCCTAACTTCACGCTTCTCAAAATCCTACATGGAAATTTCAAAAAAATCTCAATCTTTTACAGTAGCTTGCTTGGCAATGTCACTGCTTATAACTAAGGTTTTAGGGCCACATCAACATGTTTTTTGTCGAGGTGTCCAAAAGGTCAAAAACAAAGTGAGACCGATACTTGTGCACTAAACCATGTTTTATTGGTGCGCTAATGTGGCATCACATGATTTGTTGCTTTTTAGATATAAGGAATACATATTATTCAATTATTGGTTATTGGTAGTTATCATCAACACTAACAACTTAAAGTCACAATTATTGGTTCAATATTGTTAAAAATATTGGGCATTAAATCAAGAAATGCTAAAACAACTATTGAAACATGCTCAACTACTAGATCCTTTCCCCTAAAGCAGAGGCCACGTGAGGCCCCCCAAGATCCACATGATCTATTCATAGAGATCTCACCTAGTAGAATTCACAAAATTAACTAGCAAGAAAAGATCGTGCACATAAAATTAGAATGTTGATTATAATAAATATTTGCATTTATATTTTTTAACCTATGTTTTATTTTTATAATGTTGATTATAATAAATGTATTTTTTATGGGTTGCATTTTTAATATCAATTTAATTGTTTAGGAAGGGAAAAGTAGTATATCATTTGGTCAAGGTCAATGTTTTAATTTAGCATAGATTAAAAGATCGACTCTAGGAGAAATTTATGCACTCAAAATTATTTCAAAATTATTTTAAATGAAGGAGACTTTAAATAGTTAGTGAGTTGTGATTTTAATTTTAGTGAAAATAAAAAAGTGGATAATTGAAGATCTATTTGTATTTATAGTTGTAAGTAAAATGGTAAGGTTTTGGACTTATAAATTATAAATTTTGAGTTTGAAATCTAGGTTGAAAGAAACTTTCAAATAACATCACAACTATAATATGTTGGTTTGACAAAGGCAAAGGAAAATAGGGATCACAATCTAGAGAAAATTGAAGTTGTTACCAACAAATCATTATTATAAACAAATGTATAATATAAGGATATTTTACATGTCCTACTAGATATTATATACATTTCAAAGTTGTATTTCAAAATTGTAAATTAAATAGCACCTTCAACATCTATTTCTCATCATTATTTATATAATCTACAAAATAAAAGTAAACCTACAAATCTAATATTCTATATGTGAAAAGTAAAATTTTAATATACCATATTTGAATATATTTTTTGTATGCAACAGTGTGTCCCTGCGACTAAGCCTAGCGACCCAGCAACCCATACTTTGGGTACCTAGTGGGTGGACGCCATAGCTCGCATATACCATATTTGAAATATTACTTTATATATGAAATTTAGTAAATAAAAATAATGTGTCTTCTAATACATTAATTAAATTGTACTCTTTAATTTATTAGCTTATATAAAATTTTCTATAGGTGCGACCTTTTCACCTCCTTTTGTGTACTAATATTTGAAAGGACGCATTATTACCAAGTTTGACTTTTTGTCCAATAACTTAGTTAGGGGAGAGGACTTGGGGGTTGAGCATGTTTGAGTAGTTGTAATAGGATTTCTTGATTTAATGATCAATATTTTTAATAATATAGCAAAAGTAGTTGTTACTTCAAAATTGTAACTCTTATCATGAGTACTCACAATTGAATGAAACATATTCTTTAGATCTAAGAAGCAACAAATCATGTGATGTCACATCAATGCACAAACAAAACATAATTTAACGCACAACTATTATAATTTAATGCACAACTATGGGTCTACCTTTCTTTTGGAGTCTTTTCATACACCTAAACAAAAAACATGCTGATGTGGAATCCTATTTAAGATTTGGACCTAAAATTTTAGTTATTAACAGAGCTTTGTCAAATAAACTACTATAAAAAATTGAGAGTGACTTGAAATTGCCACATATAGATAAGTAGGAGGTATTTTTCCATAGCATGTCAAAATATGATATTGCTATTACGATTCAACAATGTAGTTTTTCGAGCCACACTCATTGACCCATGTTTCATGAGTAGTGGTTCACAAGAATCCATCTCTCATGATAATAAATGGTCCACTTAGCACTCATTACATCTAGGTGATCTTCACAGAGGTGAAGCATTGGGCTTTCCCGGGAGGTCACCCATCCTGGTACTACTCCAACTCAAGCGCACTTAACCATGGAGTTTTCCCCAAGGTAAAGCCCGCTTAGCTTGCAACCCCATTTGCAAAACCTTCACCAAGTGTTGTGTCTTATGAACTTGAATGCCACAAATAATTTAACAAGTGCAAAATTAAAATGGATCCTCTCTCCTATCTGCCCTAACTCTTACATCGAAAATAATAAAAATAACCAATTTAAAAACAATATAAGTAAAAAAAAAAAAAACAATCCAATAACCGTATTATTTCCCCAACGTTTTCAAATATGTACCGATCCAGTTAAGAACTATGAAACATACTTCATATATAAGAGATGTCTAAGAATACGACTGCCCAAAGTAGATCCAAAAGCCTTGTGCTTTCTACTCAATCTGGACAGCCGTGGGTACTGTTCTTCAGTTTAAACGGATTGGTACAAATAGAAAGATTGAAAATTGTGTTGAAAAGTGTACAATAAATCAAGCAAAGGAATGGAATGAATAATTCCTGTAGTTGCAGGACAATATGTCCACCATTTCGGGTGCCCAACATTCTGACACTTTATAAAAATATTTCTATACAATCTAAACCAAATTTGTACTTACTGTAATTACAAGATACATACAAATCCATTGCCTCCCTGTTCATGTTCAAGAAAGGCACAATTACATGTTATTTTAAATCAATTGTGAATGCTGTGTTGCCCTGCCATGACTTCTATCAAGCAATCCGGCCATAATAACCATCTTCCTGTACTTCCTGGATTGAAGATCCATCGTCACTGTGCTGTTCTGGTAATTAGTACCAGAATCATTATTGTTTTCATCATTTCTGAGCTTGGAAACCACACACAGCAAAGCAGATGTGAAGCAGATTGCACAGAGCCTCCCATAAATCACCAAAACAAAGAGAATAATAGCCATCAGAGTGGCACCCACAGTGGTATCAATTGGCCTCCTTCCTGCCTTCCGCAAAAAATCCTCTGGTTGCTGTAATCTGTTGGTTTTCTTTGGCTGACCATCGATAGAAAAAATCCTTCCAAATTTATTATTCTTCTTCTTTCCCTTCTGTTTGGTATTGATGTTTAGGCTCCTGCTGCTGTTTTTGGAGGCAGAAACAGGAGGACATATCACAGTAGGGTTGCTAAGTGCACTCAATGAAATCAGGGACCCTTCTGAAAACCCTTCTTCATTTGTGATCTTATGCTCTGGAGATGCCATAGGTTTCTCTACTTGCTCTGCCTCCTCTGGAGGCCTAGTTCTAAGGTCTGGGTTTGTCTTCAAGTAGATTAAAAGCTCAGAGAAATAGAAGATCCCCGTGTCTATGAACCTCCTCATTCCCATGACACCACCAAGACACATCCTCGGCAGAGAACCCACCAACAGAACAACTGCCATGGCTGCTGCAGGCAATGAAAACTTGCTGGTCAAAATAGCACTCACTTTCTGCACCACAAGGGCAGCTGTTTCCAGATATCTAGACCACCATGGCAGTATGCTCACAGCTCCACCCTCTTTCCTGCTTGCAGATCCATTTATACTTTTCCCACACCCTTCATCACCCTTCACATCACTGTCATCCCCATCCTCCTGTGGATCACTGTTATGATTCTCCTTGCATTGACTGTCCTGTTTTGTTCTGACATGTGGTAGGCTGGAAAGTTTAGAAACCACACCATCATAACCAGTTTTTATCACCACAGGAACCCATCCTTTGCTGGTATAAGCAAACCTCACCATGGCTTCAGGGATCCCTGTCTTCCTAGAAACATATTCTCTTTTTGCAGACAATTCTGCACTCATTCTGGCAAATTTGTCAAGACCAAGAGTGGAAAACGGATTAAAACAAGATTTTTTCTCAGGGTGTCTCCTCCCCCTCTTCTTCTTCATCAGTTGAAGGGTGTTGGCATCCCTGAGAGAAGAAGGGATTATATCTTCTGCCTCCTCCTCCACTGACTCCATCAATAATAATCTCTTCTATTTATTTATCTCTTTTTATGCTTCTTACAAAATCTGCCGTCCTGGTCCTGTTCCTAAATATAAGTCTATTCAAAACAGCTGTCAAGCCTTCGAGTTTCCACCGACCAGCTGTTTTTCCTAGCAACCCAATCAAAGCGAGCAAACAAGATGATGATGAGGAATGGGTTTCTTTTTCTAAGCTTCCAGAATAATTAGACAAGAAACTTGCAATTTGGCATTCCGGTTTGTCCTCTTCCATCATTTCTCCACCAAACTCGTTAATACTGAGTTGAAATCCAAATAGGAAGGCCTCTCCAAAAGCATTAAGACTATCACTTCTCCCACCAACCTCATCTCGTGAGCAAACCTGCAATAGATCCATAATATTTCATTAGACAATGCATAATATTGATATCAAGTTGAGGGTGTAATTTTTTTTACCTTTTATTAAAGATTAATTGACATTTATTTTGTATTCATTTTCTTTGAGAAAAATTTCATTCATTGTAACCTTTATATCTTTATATCTTTATTTTATATGAACTTTCACAACTTTTTTTAATATAAAATTGTAAAGATTATAACATTTCAATTATTTAAATAATAATTTAATAATAATTTATAATTTTTTTAATAAAATTATATAAACACTATTATAATTTTACAAAGCATTAATATGATATATAACAATATTATCATCTAGGTTAAATTTAAATCTTTTGTAAAAGAATCTAAATTCATTCCTTTTACTATATTTATAAATATAGTCAACAATAAAAACCTACATGATGTAAGAGTCACACAAAGGACTTATAGGAGTAGTGGTCTACTTGCAACACCAAATAACCTTCCACACACAAGAGATAAGCAATAAAGAAACTTAATATACCAATAATGCTACAAGATGCATATACAACATTTATACAATATGTGTAATGTATAAGAGAAATTTTGCTTATAAAGAGAAGGTGAGAGCAAGGACAACATAGGATTATGACAAGTATCACAATCATATCACATGAAACACAAAGAGATGAGTATCCTAAGTGTACCCTAAAAGTTCCCTAAGTAAACTTAACAACTAGGTGTGAATAATTCATAGAAGAGAACTAATTAGGGAATAACCCTTTCACACCAAGACCCTAGTGCAACTTAGGGAGGAAAAATTAAATATAGAAATACAAAGATGGGTCCTAGCAATAAGGTCTAATAAGGTACCCATGTACAAATAATCTCTCATAAAGGAGAAAAGGAGAAAAAAATGTGGGAAAAAAATCCTCACCAAAAGAGAGAAAACATGCAAATAAAATATTTAAAAGTTCAAGTGGGAGGATTCAAAATGGCCCCCAAGGACAATTTCCTTCACCCCAAACATCAACCACAACTAAATATAATCGAGCAATATTAAAGGCTTAGGGAATATGTCCTTAACTTTCTCCCCATTAGGAAAATACTCCAAGTTGAGAACACCATCTTAGATGAGCTATTTGATGAAGTGCATGCGGATCTCAATATACTTAGTTCGTTGATGGTCCATTAGGTTATGTGAAATATGAATGTAACTTTGATTTTCACACCAAAGAGTATTTGGATTATCAAAAGGAAATCCAAACTCAATCATTAATTGTCAAAGATAAAGAACCTCTTGGCCAGCCAAGACTACACCTTGATACTCATCCTCTATCAATGATAATATAATAGTTATCTACTCCCTGTATGACCATGCAATAAAAAAACTAAGGTAGTAGACAAAACCAAAAGTAGACTTTCAATCATCAAGATCACCAACCCAATCTAAGTCAATGAAGCTTGCAATTTAAGAAGCTACTAATGTGATGTGTAAAGAATTTACCTCAAGATATGTTTGGTTGATTTATAGTGACACTCATGAGGGTTCTAAGAGAAATAAAGACAAGTCCAACTACAAAGGAGATATCAAGATGACTATGTTCCAAGTACAAAAATTGCCAACCTACTATTGATACAAAGTAGCATCAATTATAAGAGTAGTACAACTAGTAAATATACAATACCTAACTAAAATGGTGTGGGTGTAAGCTTTCAATAAGCCATGTGAAATCACTAAAGAAAATCACAAGTATATAATTCTATTGAAAAATGAAAATCCTCTCAAATGTCTCATGAACTTGAAGTCCAAGGAAGAAATATAGAAGTTCAAGATCACTCATATCAAATTGTTCCATCAATAATCATTAAATACTCTAGATCATGGAAGTGACACTCCTTGTGAGATTCAAATCATCCACATGTATAATATAAGGATTAGAAGATCTTCCCCATGTGTTTGATTGTAAATATAGGATCAAAATGGTAGTGTACAAAACCTAAATCAAGAAAGAAGTTTTCCATGTTTTCATACCAAGCCTTAGGTGCTTTTTTGAGACCATACAATGAATAATGAATCCTAAAATAAGTGAAGAGTCTTGCATAAATTTTGGATGCTACTCCATGTAGATATCCTCATAAATATCACCATGCAAGAAGGCACTCTTCACACCCATCTAAAAATTTGACCATCCCTATGATGTAGCAAGAGAAAGTACAAGATGAATAGAATCCTCCTTGCTAACAATAAAAAAGGTTTTAGAATAGTCAATACCCTCATCTTGAGAAATTTTTTTAGCAATAAGATATGTCTTGTACTTTTCAATAGAAAAATTTGTTGTATATTTGGTGTGGCACACCCACTTGTACCAAACCAAATTTATTCCCTTAGGAAAAGGAACAAGATACCATGTATGGTTCTTCATCAAAAAGGAATACTCCTTAGCCATAACACTATTCTACTTTAGAATGTTTGAAGCATTTGAAATTTTTGAGGATCAACTAAAAGTGCATGACTAAAAATACTAATTCATGAAATCTGTGAACAAGTGTGGTGAGTATCTATGACATCACTAACAATAGGTCTAGCCTCCTTATGATTTGTGTGGGCCTAATGAGGAAAAATATAGCTAGAGGATGTGGGTGAAAAACATCATCTGTATCATCCTCAAGAAGAAAAACATCCTTAAATGATGAAGAAGGTGGATTAGTGATAAATAAGTAGGGGATTAAGTATCCATAAATGTGAAGAACTCATCAAACTCAATATCTCATCGAAAGTAGAAATCCTATGTAGCAAGATCAAATAATCTATAGGCCTTCTCATCCTAATAATAGAAAAAATAATCAAAGGTTAACTCTTCTTCTCCATTACCTTATGTTGACCATCTGAAATGAATACCCAAGCCTCACTATCAAATACTTTGAAGAAGTAAACATCATGCTTGACATGGGACCATGCCTCCTTAGGAGTCATATTTTACATTGCCTTGTGAGGCATACAATTTTGAATTTAGTTGGCACAATTGACTACTTTATCCCAAAAGGTCAAAGCCATGGACCTATAATAAATCATGCAATTAATTATCTCATGCAAATTATTGTTTTTCCTCTCAAGCACGCCATTATAATGAGGATTGTAAGGAACTATGTATTGATGTTGAATATCATTCTCATTGAAAAATATTGAAATTCCTAGTTCACATACTCCCCTCATTATCTATGTGTATCTATCAAAGATAAAGACCTAATTGCTTCTCTGGGTGATCCCACAAAGTTGGTTTACAATTTCTGGGAGGATCTAATTTTTGCTAAAATCACATACTTTTAGAAAATATGATGATTTAAATCTTAAAAATTTCTATTTAAAGCATTCCAATTGAGGGTGGTTTGATTAAACTACCTTAAATCAAACCCCATTGGATAGAACCTCACTAATTTTAAACCATACCTATAATGGAGTCTCCTTTACACCTATCACAATGCTGATAAAAAATCACTTTTGATTTACCTTTTGGGGGATCAAATGAATTAATTTTATTTTTATTTTTTGTATGTATTCCTTATTATAAGCTTCCCAAAAAGTATAATTTTAAATAAATTTAATTTTATTATTATATTTATTTTTTATTTCTTGTGAATGTAGGTTTTTCACCGAAAATCAAGCTCTTTGTTCTACACATGTGGAAAAATAATAGATTATCAAAAACAATTTTTGAAAAATATGAGTGCACCAGATATTAAAGTCCTTGATCCAAAAAAGAAAAAAAATTGAATTTTTATACATACAAAAAAAGTTACACGTTATACAGTCGCGCTATGTCTAAATTATAATTGGTTTGACTTCAAAACTTGATTAAAGAAAACATATTCAATAAAAAACTATCTAACCAAGTGGAAGCACTAGATATTGGAGTTATGAATCTAAATTTGAAAGAATTAGAATTTTATCCTTCATGGAAAAAAAATTATGCATTATACGGTGAAAGTCACTTTTTTAAAATGTTGTTTTTTGAAAAAAACTAGTTTTCGAGGGAGATGGAAAAAGAAGTGCAATCTGATTCCAAAATTTTTGAAAAAAATATATTTATAATCTATAGACAAAATTTCATGAAACTCTAGTTTGTATCATCTTCAAATTCCTCACGGTTTAGCCACTATGGGTGCCCGAAAGTAAAGATTTAGTTAAAAAAATTTATTTCAGTGTCCAGTTTGGCCAAAAATTGTAAACCACTATTGTGGGATCACCCTTCCACAAATGCTTTGAATGTCATAAAATTAGTAAAAAACTCACTCTTATAATTAAGAAAGTACACCCATGTGTATTATGAGAAGTCATCAATGAAGGTGAGCACATACTTTCCCTCTAAAAGTGGAGTTAAACATAACATAAGATCACTATGAAGCAAATATAGGCATGTCTTAGCATGTGTGGCCTTACCCTTAAGAAAGGGATCCTAATGATGTTTCCCAATAATAAAACCTCAACAAACTCCCTATATCCATGAAATCATAAGAAGACCAACTCCTAAGTCTTGTATGTTCAACTGTTGAAGATACCTATAGTTTAAGTTACCAAATCATTCATGCCAAATTATACTCAATGGTGTATTATGAGAATTCATCAATGAAGGTGAGCACATACTTTCCCTCTAAAAATGGAGTTAAACATAACATAAGATCACTATGAAGCAAATATAGGTGTGTCTTAGCATGTGTGGCCTTACCCTTAAGAAAGGGATCCTAATGATGTTTCCCAATAATAAAACCTCAATAAACTCCCTATATCCATGAAATCATAAGAAGACCAACTTCTAAGTCTTGTATGCTCAACTGTTGAAGATACCTATAATTTAAGTTACCAAATCATTCATGCGAAATTATACTCAATGAATTTGCATGGCCTAAAAGAGATTATCTTCATGAAGACTCAAATCCATCAAACCTATACAAATGAGCCCCATGCTTAGTTGTCCCTGAAGCAACAACCTTTTCAAGATCTTGTATTTGTCAAATAATCACACATGGAGTAAACTCAACTTTCTTTCCATCTATAGAATGAAAAATCTAATTTATGGATATAACGTGTGTAGAAATATCAAGAACAAGAAAAGCATTCTCAATGCAACCATCCTAAAATTGAATGAAGCCTACCTCCAAAATCAAAATTTGTGAAGAGTTACCTATTGTCACATGAAATTACACCCTGCTAGAGATAGGTCTAACATTCCAATGACACAATAAAATTTACCTCAAGGTGTGGGACCTTGCAAATGAGGTTAGATCTCCAAGGAAGGCCATACTCCTCTCTAATATAGATGTAGAGGTGCTCATTCAACTCAACACTAAACAACCCTAAGATAACCCTATTTATCATCTTGCAAGAGGAAAGGGAGAGAGAAATACAAGAAATTAAAGGGGTGGTGATGCACCAAGATCAAAATATATTTCTTCATGCCTTAAATTTTTCACAGAGAGTCAAAAAATTTATTAAATAAGTGTTGGTAAATATATTTGTCATTGAATATTTTAAAGTGACTTTCCTAATGAGTAGTGACAAATATTCCAATGGTTGGATAAGTTGTTACTGGACTAACAAATTTCATATGTGTTTGAGAGGCGAAGCTCCCTCGTATGATGAGGGTATTTGTAGTTTTTGTGTACTTTTAACCTAAAAAAACAAAAAAGAGAAAAGATAAAAATAAAATAAAATGAACTACAAAAACCCCAATGGTAGACACATGAATACCAATTGATGTGCAATGACGATGAAAGAAGGATAAAAGCCTCAACACATGAGGATATAAGTTACTTCTACACAGTCAAACCAAGATACCAAGATATGCTTGTGTTTCATCAATTACATAGGTTTTTTAAAATAGATGGCTAATGATTTCCATAAATACAAAAAGGGATTACCAATTTAACATACGAGAAACTAGTAATAATAAATCAAAAATGCTTTTAGGACATACAAACCAAATGCATTCTTCATCAAGTCTTTCTAAAATTATACAATTTTGAAAACCTCTTAAGTACAAAGTGTCAAGCCAAAAGTCTTAATACAATATCATTGAAAAGTTTTCCTCAAAATCCCCCTTCTAAAAGTCCCTTTTACATTTGAAATATCCTTGTATTTATAGGCCTCTTCTTGATAACTACCTTGTAAACTAAATTGTACCCACTTCCTAACTAATTTTTGAATTGTAATGGTTTTCAAAATGATAAACCTTATTTGGTTAGGCTTTACATAACCTTTTTACAAATAAGGTTCAATTTCTAACTTTCAATTGAAATAAGTGACATAAGACACTTTTCCAAAATGAAAATTTATATTTATATTTCTTTTGGAAGAAAGAACAAATTTTTAGTTGAGGTGAGCTTTGTATCTTCTTGCAATCATGAACAACCTGGTCTTTGAGAACATGCACTTCAATTTGCATTTTAAAAATATTTTCTCTACAATAGACCTTAGTGAATTGTATTGTTGGTACCACACTAATCAATATTGTGGTTGGAGCACCTTTCCAAACAACCTTCGATCAATGGAAATGACTTCAAGGTCATTTGTTCCAAAGCCCCTCTTCGAAATATCATTACATATTTCATAATAAATTGCTCCTTTGTATCTTTCAAGTTATAGGATAATCATGAGACCTTGATGAATCTACATTATGTTGTGATTTGAGACCCAATCCTTTTCTTAATATGTTCCTTCATGATGTGTACTGTTGATGCTGAAAAATGTCAAGCAACAACCTTATGGGAAACTTAGTTAATGGGGGTACCAATTGTGCTAAACTGAGTGACCTCGGGTTTTTTAAAGAAGTTGACTTCTTCTGTATTTGGGGAGTTTGGAATGGGAAAATAAAGCAAATATAAAAAATAAAGATCTAACCTAAGGTGATGTGCCAAGAGTTAAGCATGGGCATCGTAAATCTTACTTTCAGATGGGATTTAAGGGCCCGTTCAACAATCTGCATGTCATAAAATAACATAAAGTACAAATGAAAAACCTAAGAAGTTTATTAAATAACATAAAATAACTTCCATACACATTTACTGAAAAGAAGAGTCCAAGACATGGTTTGAATCAACAAACTTATATTGAAATTATAGAAGTTATGCAAATAAACTACTTAGTACAATAACTACATAGTATAATGTTTTGTCATTTAGCTAAGAAATAGAAAGGCCGAACAAACATGGCACAGTCTATGAATCTTAATACAACAATAAAAAACAATACAAAGGCCTAGTGTCTTTTCACAATTTTTTTGTGTATTCTCTGAACTCAGAACCCCTTTTTAGAGAGTTGAAGCAGTATATATAGAGAAGCATCCCACTGCCTGAGAGCCAGTAACAGAAAATATTCCTAAGCATGAGAAATGATGTTCATCGCAATGATTTCCCATGGCCGTTACAACAAAAAATATTTTGAAGCATGGAACGTAGTCACCTTCGAACTAGATACATCCCCCTGTGAATGATGATTGTGGTCCCAATGGAAGCAACAAAAAATTCCCATGCAGACATGTGTCGCTCACCCACATTGTTGGCTAGGAAACATGGCGAATATAGGATGGGGCTTGTCTCTCATTCTTCCCTTTCGACGCTGAAAATCCCCACGGAGAAGACACGTGGAAGAGTCTTCGTCTCGAGTGTTGACTGTGGGGTCTGCCAAATGATGCCTGCAGAATGATGCTACATGGCACACAAGTGGAGCACGATAGATCAGCAAAGGGGAGTGGGCTGACAAATGCCCACACTACTAACACGTGGAAGCATGGCGGGGCTTGATAGAGAAGCGAGGGAGGAAATATTTGTAAGGAGCACGCGGTGGACACGTGGAGAAAGTGGACAAAGCTCCTCAAAAAAGGCTTCAAAGATATCCAAACATATGAGGCGCAGGCTGAGGCTAAGCAAAATAATCTTATCAACCCGAAGGGAGCTCAAGGGATTTATAATCCATAGCTTTTGGCAACTACTAGGGGTGTTTCGCCTATGGAGTGAGAATCCAAATTTTCTAGTTCAACGACCAAAGGCTTATTTAATGGGGAATGGAGTCAGAGCTTTGAGAGCGCAGTCTATAGAGGCAGCCAGTCGGCCTCGAATGGTATTGATATGGCATGCAGATTCTCTTGCACCTCATGTAGATCGATCACTTCTTTGAAGGGCAGCTTCATGGATATTCTGATCTCGGACTCAAGGTGAAAGAGCAGCTGTGCCATCTAATGGGTGATGCCTTCAATGTCCTCAGTAGTATGGGGTTGACTAAAATTCTGAAAAGTGGATAAATATTGTTGATTCTCCTCAATTTTTTCTATGATATGCTCCACTGTGGCCACCGAATCATCAGAAAGAAATGGGGAGGGCAAGCCCATCTGAGTTAGCTAGGAGAATTTTGTTTGTATACTGGTCATAGTCTGACTCAGTGTTGCTAAGCAATCGTTGGCATGGAGGATGGCCACATGAAATCAAATGAATTTTTTTGCCATCTTGGCACCTGACCTCCAATCTTCAATCCCCGCATTCACCAGGTCCTCATTCGCCACTATGTATAACTTGTCTAGCAACTTCTCTGCCTCGGGCACCTTCTCTACAATGAACTGTGGGAACTATTCAATTGTTCCATGAACCTTTCTACTTAAACTTTCCGCTTCTGGCATGAATTGAAATGCCAACTGAAGATTTAGACAGAAAGTCTTGACCTTTTCCCAGTAGGAGATGTATAGTTGTTGGGCTACTAAAAGGAGATCTGACTGAGTAGCAAGGGGATGGAGAGGATTCTTCAAAGCACCAATTTCCATCTCCTTCGACTCGACATCTTGCGTTAGCTCCTCAATTCTCTTGTCTACAATAGAGAGTCATTCCTTTAGAGTCCCTAACTCGACAAGTAATTGTTCCTCAGCCTGGCCTCGAGTTGTGGATTCTTTTCCAAGGAAAGCTTTACTTCTTGGATCTCCCTCTCAAATTGAGCTTGTCAACCCTACAACTCCTTGTCCTTTTGCTATATTTCCTGCTCTAATTGAATTCATTGCTACCAAAGCTCTTCAGTTTTATGTTGCATCTCTCCCTCTACTCGGGCCAACCGGTCTTGTAATTTCTAGTTTTTTTGCTGCAATTCAGCGACCAGGTTGGGATCTAGGGACTGAAACTTTTCAAGTTCCACCCAGAGCTTGAAAATTTCTACTTGTGTTTGCTGAGATATTCACGTAATTTCAACTTCCCTCTCCTTTTCTTTCTTTAGCAGGACCTCCATCCTTTCCTTGAAATTATTGAGCTCCTCTTCCTTCTTCTTCAGTTTGTGACTATCCTTGAGGAAGTCAGTAGTCACCACTCACTGGGTTTCCTTCATCAGTTCAACCTTGTCTTGCAGCCGAGCTGCACACAAATCAATCCCTACAGCATGGATTGTATAGTCCTTGGGTTGCATCTCTCTCTGCGGCTTGATGGTGTTCGGATGTATGGTTGCAAAATGCAACATCTATTGAACTTCATTGAAAAGGGTTTGCATGCATGGCTCGACCGACTTTGCAACATCTTTTTCTTTTCACTTCTGGACCTTGAGAGCCCATGTTGCTTTTGTTTTGTCACCTTCTGACATAAATTTTGTTGGTGATTTAATCAATTATCCATTGAAGGGCGCACCGGGAGGAAGAGCAAAAGGGAAAGAGAGAGTTGTGGTCCTAACTGATGTCTTCTTCGACAAAGAGACCGTTAATGGGGATAACGGGGGAATGTTATACCAAGGCCCAGTTGGGGAAGTAGTGGAAGGACTCATGGGGAGCGATGGTGGTAGTTAAGATGTAGTGGATTCCATCTATTGGGAAAGTTGAGTTGGAGCTGACACAATGGGAGTGAAAGGGGGAGAAATGGTAGATCCAAACTGGGCTGTGACAAAAGGTGGGACAGACCGTGGGGGAGTGAAGGAAAATTGTCTGATTTGGGAGAATTGGGAGAAACCTCTCGTGACTATGGAAGCAGAAGCATAAAAAGAAAGGCCAACACTTGAAGTAATTGGGGGTGTGGATACAACAGAGGTAGCAGGAGTAACCAAAGATTGTGTAGCAAGAAAAGGGGAGAAAAGATACCTAAGGTGCAAAGGACTCTGATCCTTGGCTCGTTGCAGGCTCCTATGAGCCTTCTCTAGAAGTTGCATCTGTGTGCGGCCTCTTATCGGGTGGGGAATTGTCCACCTCTATGAAATCTAAAGGTTGTTGGGATACTCTGGCTCTTTTCATAGCTTTTGTGCATGGTTGTGAGACCTCCAACTGTGATATAGTCACTTGCTCTCTCAATGGATCTTGTCGAGCTACTTCGTCGCTTTTCTAGTTTTCTAGACTTGGGCCTATTCCACCTCCTTTCCCTTCACCATATATGTATTAGCTTCCTCTTAATCTATATCCTCATCATCACTTGCATCAGTATCTTCATTCCCTATGTTCCATAGATCATCGAATATTTCATCTTTGCCTGTCTCTTGGAATGGGGCATTAAGGAATTTTTTCTCCTGACGATAAATCCAGAAGGCTACAATCTTCTCTTCACTCCACTGCCATTGCTTGACCAATTCATTGCGAAGGGTGGCCCCCATTTGGTGCTTCTCATTGGGTTTCTCCAAAGGAAAATAAAAAGAGAGCCACAAAGGCCTCTTATCTTCAATAGGAATATAGGCCAAGTCCACAAATAGATCATCTTGTTCTGACTGTAGATTTCGTCGAGCTTCCCAATAAGGCCGGGAGCTATGATTCACCTTAACTTTTAGGTTCGCTAAGTCATTTTTGGGGTTATATTGCCACTTGTCACAAATTAATACCAACCCCAAATGAGCCAGCTTTGCTTCTAGCAGACCATGTGTCTGCTTCTTTACAATTATCACCATTTTGAAGCTCAAAGGGTAGAAGAAAAAACCTTTCTGCTTCTTTCCTCCGCAAAAGTTGTTATCGATAATCGACAGTTGTTGAAACACTTTGAGGGCCAACACCTTGTCTATGAAACATGTCGGGAGTCAGAATGGCTCCTCGGTAAAGCCATGTAGCCTAACAAATGTGAAATACTCCCTGAGAAACCAATCGCAAGGACGAAAATTATGCATCCACCCTATTTGCTCAATGGAAAGCTGATAAAGCTTGCCATCTTCTCTAAAATATTGCAAAATCAGAGTCAAGAAACACTCTAAAAATGCATAGTAATCATAAGTTGCAGAAAGGAGGGGAGTCCACACAGAAACCGACCTTCTTACTCTATTCTCATCAAAAATAGCCAAGCCCATACGATTTCTAAAGAAGTCAGGTTTCTAGTGCAAAAACATGTGAGCAAGGAGAGAAGAAAACATGAACTTATGTTGTGTGTTGTACTCCTTGATTTGGTTCAACATTTCTTGAATGATGACTTCCACGCAGTCATACCAGAATAAAGAATGTTGTTTTCTCAACTCAAAACCCAAACCCATTTGAAACTCTTCTACGTACTTGTCATTGTCCATGCCACAAACAAAAGCCATCATAGAGAAGGCCTCCTACAAATCTGAGCTAAAAGCATTGTGCGCGACCAAAATTTGTGGCAGCTTTGCAAAATATTCTTTAGGCCTTTTGGTTTCTCAGTTATAAAAGTCCAAAGTGAGATTTTTGGTCCTCCAGAACTCTTCTGCTCTTTCTGGAGTGAACATCTCCATCTTTTCTGCTCTAGAGCTCCTTCCAGGAGGGATGCATAGCATATCCCTTATAGCCTCCACACTAATCACAACCCTCAATTCTCGGCTTTCAAAGGTGCCAATATCTAGGTTAAAATGTTGAATGCGTTCGTGAACTTGTTCTAGGCAGTAATGCACAAAAGGAACCATATACTGTGGGAGACCGCAAAACCATAGCTTGTGCACCAAAGATTGTTGGCTACTAGCTTGTTTCATTCTCTCACAGGCTGCTTCCCTAAGATTCTTAGAGTTGGTTTTAAGGATAGGGTCATGAATGTTATCCCATTCTTCCATTATCAGGGTTTGGTCCCTGTGAGCTTTCTTGTCCATGTCCCACGTGTGGATCCACTTTGGCTTCTCTGGTATCCTAGGCGAAGTGTAAGATATATTATCAAAAATACTGGCCACTGGTGCCACACACATAGCATCAAATAAGCTTTGTGTTGCTTCTCCTCGTGCTTCCCTCTGAGGATTCTGGGTCATTTCAAGATTTTGTGGACCTTCGCAATGCTCAAAATTTCTGCAATTCACTTGGGTTCTTTGGCAATTCTGCACTTAAAGCTCTTAGTGATGAATAGTGTACTCAGAGAACTCTTCACAATGTTGTTCCTTCTTATGCAATGCTTAGCCTTTTCTTGACTTGAAGTTGTAGACAATAGTTTCCTTTTCGCAATAAATTTGGCATGTACCGCCAACTCTCTTATTCATGCGAAATGAATTCCTTTCCCTTTTGAAAAGATAATAATTCATATTAACGATTAGTCATTATGTCCTAAGGTGCCATTTCTTGGGAAATTGAGGTGATGATTGAAGGTATACAAAACCTTTCGCATGCTTTGCAATTAATAACCTAAAAAGAATGATTAGACCAAAAGTGTAATGAGTACAATAAAAGATTGAGTTCATCCTTGGAGAAATAAAAATTCCCACAACATGACATATTAGCACTTGATCGTGCGGATGATCACTTGGGACTGCCACCGGTTTTAGCTAATTAATTACTCCTTAACTTCGCACACAACAATTCGTACACAATAGATGCAACTGGGTGG
Source organism: Sequoia sempervirens (assembly GCA_007258455.2). NCBI lineage: Eukaryota > Viridiplantae > Streptophyta > Pinopsida > Cupressales > Cupressaceae > Sequoia > Sequoia sempervirens. The sequence goes on along the minus strand of VDFB02026320.1, from coordinate 12,885,457 downwards.
GATTCTCAAGTTTGCTCTTGGTAGGAATTTTTAGTTGGCTCCTGATGGGATTTTTGAGTTAATACCCAATCAACATCATGCTTATCACATGCATGTACCTTAGCTATTTCTATAAATAGGCCCAAAGACAATAGCAAAATGTGCATTTGTTTGGTAATTGGGAAGAATTAGCATTTGGTAGTTAGAACTAGGTATAGACACAATGAATACTCCAATTAGGCTTACTAGCAATAAGTCACAGGCAACATTTCTAGGTGAAATTTCTAGCAAGCATCTTAAATGCATGACGAAGAACAAGCATTATTTGGAAATATTAGCAATGAAGTGGATACTGGGGAGGGATTGCATAAAGTATGAAAATAAGTATAAAGTTAATACTAACATTTGCTCCCATTTCATTGCCTCTATGCATGACATATAGGTACCCAAGCCAATGATCCTGCGACTCACATTGGAACTCTTCTTGAAGTGCTACCTTGGTGGCCTTGGAGAAGTTGTGGAAAATGTGGTTCATGGCCTTGGTCTCCCCACAATGAGTGACCTCCGTAGACATATTGAAGAAGATGTAGTGGTGTCGCGGGTGCCATTTCTAAGCGGATTCTACATTATGACACTTGGAGAGCACTGCCAAAGAGTCACTTGTGCTTTCCACTTCCTGTTACATTGCTACAATGTGGTGTTGTTCTACGACGTGAAGTGGTACACCGATTTTAGAAACCTGGTGTATCCTCCACTGCTTGCCATTGTTGTTGTTGACGCTCCTACTATTGTTCCAGATTCTATTGATGAAGATGTTCATGATGCTACTGTTGTTCCTGATGCCCCCATTTGAAGATTGAATTAATCATTTCTCCCATTTTTTGCATATATGCCTTTAAAGGATTTAAATACATGCTCGAAAAACTACATAGTATATATATATATATATATATATATACTCAAAATTATGGCCTGAGAGCCATTTTGAAATGTAATGTCAAAGAATATAATACCGTATAATAAATATACAAATCTTTAATCAATTTTCTGTCTCTTTTGCTTTCTCTAATTCTGTATTATGGGTTCCATTCTCTGCTTCTTGTATTATGAGTTCCTTTCAGAAAGACCGGTCGAACAAAAAACAAAAAATCTCAAAGGAAATTTACATCATTACATATTTACACTGGAAAAATGATTAATGAAGCTTAATTGAACAATTTGAGGTGGATTTTGTTAACTGGAATCCCCAATGCTTCTTTTTCCATATTTTCCAATTCAAATGCATTATGTTGCTTGCATTAAATAATGTGAAAAGGGCCCTCCCACAAACTATCAAACTTTCTGTGTAGGCCAGGCTTCGCGGCCCTTTCATTGAATTTTAGCACTAGGTCTCCACATTTAAGACCCTGGTCTGAGGTCTTCTTGTCAAACTACCTATTGGTGGTTAGACATGGTTGTCAAGGCTTTTTCTATTTTCTCCTGCACGTCCAACAACTCGGCCAACCGGACCTCCATGGCTCCATTTTGTTCAACCTCTAAAGACTTGAGCAACTGTAACATGGGGATTTCCATGGAGATGAGTAATAGTGCTTGCTTCCTATATACTAGTTCGTATGATAAATTCTTGAGGATTTTCTTAGGAATTATCCAGTCTGCCCAAAGCACTGCCCAAAGGTTCTTATGCCACTCTTTTTGGTGCTCCGACCTGATTCTTTTAACATCAAACTAAATTTTTATTAGTCAGCTCAGCAAGACCATTTCCCTATAGGTAGTAGTTTGAAGATGTTTTTAAGAATATGCCATGATTGAGTGAAAATTGGCATACCTTTGAGCCCAGGAAAGCCTTAGCATTGTTAGAGATTATGGTCTTTGGTGGGCTAAATCTTGTTACCAGTTCCTCGAGAAAGTTCACAATCTCCACCTTCGTCACATTCTTCAGGGGCATGGCCTTGGTCCATTTGGTAAAGTAGTCTGTAGCTGTGAGGATCCATTTGTGTCCAACACTGGAGGCAGGATTAATCATCTCGATAAAATAAGCCCCATTGTGCAAAGGGATCCTCAGTAACTATTGGATTTAGGGGAATTGTTGAGTTCTTCCTTCTCCCTATGAAGATTTGGCATTCCTTGTAGGCCTTGACCAAAGAGTGTGAGTCATTAAATAGTGTAGGCCAAAAATATCTGGCACACATAATTTTGATGGTGGTGGTCTTTGCAGAAACGTGTCTGCCCACGGGACTGCTGTGAAAAATGTCTAGAATTTTATTTTCTTGCTCTATGGTGACACACCGCAAGAGAACACCATTGAAGTTCCTTTTGAAAAGGACTCCTTCGATGAGCGCATATCCACTATTCTGTAATCTGTAGAATCTTCTCTTCTAAGAAGGGAGGCCCGTCAGATATTTCCCAATCTGCATAAATCTCATCCTATTCACCAACCAGCAGCCTTCAGACTCAGGTTCATTCATCAAGATCAGCTTAGGTTGTTCCACTTCAATTGCCATTTCTTGATCATGCGCCAAATACTCACATAGTCCTCTCCCTCAAATGGTCTTTGTGGGCCTGACCTCAATGTCATAATCTAGGATCTTAGTAAGCCAGTTGGCCCTTTTCTCTGTGATTTCTCCTTCCATAATGTATTCACGCACACTAGAATGCGCAACATATACTACCACCTTGTTGCAAGATATGACCTATCGGAACTTCTTGAGTCCCTTAACAATGGTGAATGCTTTCCTTTCAATAAAGTTATAATTTGTGTCAAAATCCTTTAAGGTCCGAGAGTGGAATGCTACCAAATGTTCTCCCTTTCCTTCATCATCCTTCTGGGTCAAAACAGTAGCAATGTTGGATTTTCTACTGAATACATACATTATGAAGTCCTTTGATAGGTCTAGATTTACAAGCATAGGAGCTAAAAAAATAGCATCTTTAACCTTCTCAAAGGCTTCTCTGGCCTCTTTTGTCCATTTGAATAATTGATCCTTTTTGAACATTAGGGTAATTGGTCTAATTAGTCCTGCAAAATTAGAAACAAATTTTCTCACAAAATTTACTTTCCCCAAAAAAGGACTGAACTCCCTTCTTGTTGACTGGTAGGGGAAGCTACCTAATTTCCTTTACCCACTCCAAGTCAATTATGATTCCATCTTTAGACACCACGTGCCCCAATAATTTTCCTTGTGACACTCTGAAAACACATTTATTTTTGTTCAGGGATACCCCAAACTCCTAGCATCTTTTAAAAACCATTTCTAGATAGTCAAAATGGTCATCTTTAGACTTAGAGAATACAGTCAAATCATCCAAGTATATTAAGATAATCTTGTTGATCAATTCTCTAAAAGCAATATCCATTGCCCACTAGAAGGTAGCTCCTGCATTTGAGAGACCGAAGGGAATTTTTGTGTAGGAAAACATTCCCCACTTGGTAGTGAACGTTGTTTTATGTCGATCTTCCTCTTTTACCCGGATCTGGTTGTAGTTAGACAAGTCGTCCAATAGAGAAAACATTTCTGACCTAGTCACTATTTGCAAGATAGACTACATGTAGGGAAAGGGGTAGTGGTCCATCAACAATGCTTTGCTCAGGTCCTAGAAATCCACACACAGGAAGATGTCTCCATTATTTTTTTAGACAAGAACCAGGTTGGACACCCATGTGTTGTGCTTGATCAAGAAGACGATCCAGGATTGAATTAGCTTTGTCAACTCTCACACCATCAAGGCTTCAATTTTCGGATTTACTGGCCTCTACTTCTGGTAGACGGGTTTTGCTCTTTTCGTCAGTTCTATAGTGTGCTGGATGATTTTAGGATTATATCCCTTGAGGTCATCATATGACTAGGCCACTACTTCATATTTTTCACAAAAATGGATGAGCCTTTCTTTATCATGATGTGAAACATCCTTTCTGACCTTGAGCTTCCTTCCATCTCCGACCTAAAGATCTGCATAGTCACTTTTGTCTGCTACAAACTTCCTCTTGTCATTCCTTGCATCATCACAATCGAATAGGTTTTTGAGAGTGACCAATCCTTTTGGAAGCTTGTTGGACCTTAACTGAATAATTTTCCCCTCATAGGCCTCAACAATTTTCGGTTGGATTTGCTCAACGAACTCCCCTAACTGTTGGATGAATGAGGCGATGTATTCATCACTTTCAAACACTTGCCAGCTCTGATCATTATCTGGGATTGCCAGTCGGACAATCACTCATACAGAGTGTACACAATAGTACAATAAGAAATTAGCACAAACTTTAGCACCAAATTTTAGTGTATTTGAGTCCATCATTTTGGAGTCATCTGACTGCACAAAAGTTGGCAAAAACTCGTTTCTTCGGTTCATCGCCCGATTTTGCACTGGATTTAGTGTCGTCATTAGCACCCATTTTAGCGCTAGATTTTGTGCCAAAATTTTGGTGTCAAAAATAGCATCTCCTTTAACGCTAGGAATAGTGCTGAAAATTGGCATTGGAAATAGCACCTAAATCGGCACCCAAGTTGGCTTCTATTTTTGCTTTCATGTCTGCTCCCATTTTTGCTTCTAGTTTTGCTCCCAGTTTTGTTCCCAGGCTTGCTTCTGATTTTGCTTCTAATGTGGCATCCATTTTTGCTTCTAGTAAAGCTTCTAGTTTTGCTTCCAATTTTTCTTCTATTGCTGCTCCCATTTTTGCTTCCATTTCTGCTCCCAATTTTTCTCCTAGTTTTGCTTCCGGTTTTGCTTCCACTTTTTCTTCCAATGTTGCTTCCATTTCCGCTTCCAGTTTTGCTTACAAATTTGCTTCTAGTTGTGCTTCTAGTTTTGCTTCCAATTTTGCTTCCAATTTTGCTTCCAGTTTGCCTTCCTGATTTGCTTCCAATTTTGCTTCCAGGTTTGCTTCTAATTTTGCTTCCAAATTTGCTTCTTGCGTTCCTTCTAGTTTTTCTTCTGGTTTTATTTCCAGGTTTTCTTCCGATTTTGTTTCCAATTTTTCTTCTAGATTTGCTTCCAGTTTTGCTTCCATATTTGCTTCCAAATTTGCTTCAAGTTTTGCTTCTAGTTTTCCTTCTAGTTTTGCTTCCGGTTTTGCTTCCGGTTTTGCTTCTAATTTTGCTTCCAAATTTTCTTCCATTTTTACTTCATGCGTTCCTTCCATTTTTGCTTCCTATGTTCCTTCCAATTTTGCTTCCAAGATTTCTTCCAAGATTGCTTATGTTTTGCTTCTAGTTTGGCTTCCATTGTTGCTTCCTTGTTTGCTTCTAAAAATGCTTCTTGTTTTGCTTCTTTTTTTGCTTCTAAAAAATTCTTCTTGTTTTGCTCCTGATTTTGCTTTCGGTTTTGCTTCCAGATTTGCTTCCAGTTTTTCTACCAATTTTGCTTCCAAAATTGCTTCTAGTTTGTTTCTAGTTTTGCTTCCATTGTTGCTTCCTTTTTTGCTTCTAAAAATGCTTCTTGTTTCACTTCATTTATTAATTTAATATGTTTTAATTCAATTTAATTAGTTAAATAGATGATGTCTCTTAAATAACTCATATGATTATAGAGTAAGTAATTTAATTATTTAACTCATATGATTAAATAACAAGATAATTATTATAACATGATCATCATCTATAATTAAAACAAGTGAGTCAAATATCTATAACTTAATTGAATTTGATAACATCCATCCTGAGCAGTAAGTTAAAATAATACGTAATAAATATCCATCCAAAAATCATCGACCACTTTTAATATATATAAATTGGCAAGTCAATACTGATAATATCATCATCATATATAACTAAAACAAGTGAAAGTCAAATATGCCAGTAGATCAATAACATGTGAAAACGATACATGTTCAACAGTCGACATAAGTCAAAATGATACATGTACAAATGATATAAGTAAAAATGATAAATTATTTAACTCAAATTGATACAAGTCAAGATGATACATGTCCAAATGATATAAGTGAAAATGATAAATTTCAATATGATACAACTCAATAATATGGTATTGTAGGCCGTGAAAATGAGACATATGATAGTAACCATGAAAAGAGGCATCATAACGATATATCAACAATGATCCATGATGCAGTCTATATGATCATGAATGTCACTGGGTACTACCAGTAACTGTCTCATCATCATCACCACCATTGTGATCATCATCATCATCATAATGATATATCAACAATGATCCATAACACAATCTATATGATCATGAATGTCACTGGGTACTACTAGCAACTGCCTCATCATCACCACCACCATCATCATCATGGTCATCACCACCACCATCATCATCATCATCATCATCATTGTCGTCGTCGTCATCATCATTGTCATCGGCCTTAGTGTCTTTTGTATCTGCGTCATCATCATCCTCTACCATGTGATCTGTACCGACAAAACCAATATTTTCTGGATCTATATCACGATGAGGATCATCTTGATCTTCTGGAAGAACTGTATTCTGCAAAAAAAAAAAAACATTTAAAATGAAAAGTTATTATTCATTTCATGCAATAATTTATTTTTTTGTTATAAATCTAATATTGAAATATATGAGACAAAACCATAATCATATTACATCATATCAAAGTGCACATACCATAATAAAATTTCAAAAAAATTACAACTAATATGTGATTCCAATGATGTAAAACATGCAACAATTCTAATAAACGTTAGTAAAGATCATAAAAAAAATTGTTATACAATTTAACTATCAACTGTAAATTCTATTACATAACCTTAAGTGCCAACCTTTTGCAAAAGAATGAGGAGATTGCAAGAAGATTGGTTGTAGGGGGCATTGGTACAGGAGATGGACATGGCTCTTCCAAGCCATCCACTAAGATGGTTTCATACAAAAATGTGCAAGATATCCTCGTTTCTAGAGAGCTCATGTTTCAAGTTGATAGGAAAAATGATGTTGTTCTGGTACCCATATATGGCATCATAGTTCCATTTCATGTAGCCACAATCAAGAGTGTTACAAGCCAACAAGATGGAGGGAATTCTTATATAAGGATAATTTTTAATGTTCCAGGTACTAGCTTTAATGCCAACTACATGCCAACATTGAAATTCCCTAGCAGTATTTATGTTAAGGAATTTCCTTTAGATCCAAGGATTCAAAGAACATCAACCATGTGGTACAAATGATTAAATACCACATATGATTTGTAGCAATGAAAGAGTTTGAAAAGGTAGAGAGAGCTACACTGGTGACTCAAAAGAAACTTCAGCTTTCAAAAACAACATCAATTAGGCTAGCAAACTTGTGGATCAGGCCAACATTTGGTGGAAGAGGAAGAAAGATGACTGGAACTCTGGAGGCCCATCATAATGGATTTTGGTATTCAACCATGAGAGCAGAAGAGAGAGATGATATCATGTATCAAAACATTAAGCATGCATTCTTCTAGCCAGCGGAGAAGGAGATGATTACTTTGCTTCATTTTCATTTGCATAACCATATCATGGCATGGGAACCAAGAAGACCAAGGATGTCCAATTTTATGTGGAGGTAATGGATGTTGTCCAAACTTTAGGAGGGGAAAGAAGGTCAATGTATGATCCTAATGAAATTGAGGAAGAACAGTAAGAGAGGGACAAGAAAAATAAAATCAATGCAGAGTTTCAAGGATTTGTCAAGTGAGTAAGAGAGTTATGGGAGTAGCCTCATCTAAAATATTTTGAACTAGAGTTTGATATACCATTTAGAGAGCTTGGTTTTCATGGAGTTCCTTTCAAAGCCCCAAATTTTATTGTTCCTACGGTAAAAGTATTTGGTAGAGTTGGTGGAATTACCTTTCTTAGTAATCACTATTAGTGAGATTGAGATTGTTAATCAACTAGGTACTAATTTCCTATAGCAATGAAAAAGTATGAAAAGGAAGAGAGAACTACATTGGTGACTCAGGAGAAACTTCATCTTTCAAAAACAAAGGAAATTAGGCTGGAAGACTTGTGGATCAGGCTAGCATTTGGTGGAAGAGGAAGAGAGATGACTAGAACTATGGAGGCCCACCATAATGGATTTCAGTATTCAACCATGAGAGAAGAAGAGAGAGTTGATATCATGTATCAAATCATTAAGCATGCATTCTTCCAGCCAATGGAGAAGGAGATGATTACTTTGCTTCATTTTCATTTGCAAAACCTTATCATGGCATGGGAACCAAGAAGACCAAGGATGTCTAGTTTTACTTGGAGGTAATGGATGTGGTCCAAACTTTAGGAGGGGCAATAAGGTCAATGTATGATCCTAATGAAATTGAGGAAGAACGGCAAGAGAGGGACAATAAAAATAAAATCAATGCAGAGTTTCAAGGATTTTGCAAGCGAGTAAGAGAGCTATGGGAGCAGCCTCATCTAAAATATTTTGAACTAGAGTTTGATGTACCATTTAGAGAGCTTGTTTTTCATGGAGTTCCTTTCAAATCCCCTACTTTTATTGTTCCTATGGTAAACTATTTGGTAGAGTTGGTGGAATTACCTATCTTAGTAATCACTATTAGTGAGATTGAGATTGTTAATCAATTAGGTGCTAATTTCCTATAGTAATGAAAGAGTTTGAAATGGTAGAGAGAGCTACACTGGTGACTCAGGAGAAACTTCAGCTTTCAAAAACAAAGGAAATTAGGCTGGAAAACTTGTGGATCAGGCCAACATTTGGTGGAAGAGGAAGAAAGATGACTGGAACTCTAGAGACCCACCATAATGGATTTTTGTATTCAACCATGAGAGCAGAAGAGAGAGCTGATATCATGTATCAAAACATTAAGCATGCATTCTTCCAGCCAACAGAGAAGGAGATGATTACCTTGCTTCATTTTCATTTGCATAACCATATCATGGCATGGGAACCAAGAAGACAAAGGATGTCCACTTTTATGTGGAGGTAATGGATGTGGTCCAAAATCTTAGGAGGGGAAAGAAGGTCAATGTATGATCCTGATGAAATTGAGGAAGAACAACAAGAGAGGAACAAGAAAAATAAAGTCAATGCAAAGTTTCAAGGATTTTTCAAGTGAGTAAGAGAGTTATGGGAGTAGCCTCATCTAAAATATTTTGAACTAGAGTTTGATATAACATTTAGAGAGCTTGGTTTTCATGGAGTTCCTTTCAAATACCCTACTTTTATTGTTCCTACAATAAACTGTTTAGTTGAGTTGGTCGAATTACCTTTCTTAGTAATCACTATTAGTGAGATTGAGATTGTTAACCTTGAGAGATTAGGACTTGGGAAAAAGGCATTTGATATGGCTATTATTTTCAAAGACTTCAAACGGGATGTACTCCGCATTGACACCATTCCTCAATCTTTGCTTGATGGCATCAAGGAATGGCCGAACTCCATGGATATAAAGTATTATGAAAGCAAAATGAACTTGAACTGGTGGCAAATTTTGAAGACTATTACTGATGATCCAGACAAATTTATTGAAGATGGTGGTTGGGAATTTTTGAATATGGAAGCTAGTGATTCTGATTCTAATAATTCAGAAGAGTCAGATCAAGGATATGAACCCTCTGATGTAGAAGAGGAATCAAAATCAGATGAGGAAGGTTTAGAAGATGAATCTCTTATGGATTTAGATGAGGACGAAGAAGAAGAAGAAGATTCTGAAGGGGAGGAAGGTAAAATATGGGATGAATTAGAAGTTGAAGCCAAAAATGCAAATAAGGAAAAAGGAGATGAGTTTGACAGTGAAGTGGAAAGGCGGCGACAAAAGGTAAAAGCTACAAGGAAGTCTTGGGCACCTAATATTAGAGATTCAAGAGGAATGCTTGCCAAGAGGCATAAAGCTAGATGAATTGAGTTCATCTACATCCTTCTACTATTTATTCATGCACATAAATGGTTCAACTATTTATGCAAATGATGCATATATGTTAACTTGATCAGTGTTGTTACTTCAGTAGTTTGACTTCTATGACAACCAGCCATTAGGTCATTCTATGTGGGAGAACGTTTGTGGTTTTAGTTAGCTTTTTTGGATATCTCTACTTGGTGTTAAGGACATTCCATTTATATTTTGAATGTTAAGAAGTCTAGTATTACACGCTTCTCTATGTTGATCAGATTAGGTTGCAGGTTTTTTACTGCTAATTTCTTTATTTATGGAGTTTTTTTAACTTGGAAGATAGGAATTTACTGCCTTTTTTTAAATTAGATGGAAAAATTAAGTGGCTGGTTAGCTACAGAAAGTGATGTAGACTAGAAGGATGTGTTAATCTATAGGATGCCTACCAAGATGCATCAAAACATTCTTACATGTTAAAAAAATGGCAGCATTGTGAGGAAGGATGACAAAGATGCATGTGGATCACTTAGTAGAATGGCAACATGAATTCAAGGAAGCTCTCCTTGAGATACCATGTTTGAGAGAAAAGAAGATAAATAAAATCAACATGGGACTAAGTTACTCAAATGATACAACTCATAACTTAAATGAGCACACTTAAGAGATATTAAAAGACAATGGTCATTAATTAAAAGATGCGATAAAAATAGGGCATGAATGTCACCCACTACCCTTTAAGGCAAACAATATTGTTTTCCTCAACATGAAATAATGGGACGATTGAATGGGATCTAGGGACAATAGAGAAGCACTTTAGAACTCATCCTACACATCAATAAACAACTCTACACAAGAAATGCAAATTGACATATTAACACAACAATATCCAACTAAGCTATTGAAAGTCGACTATTGATACCTCGTTCTCCATCCAGATTAACAAATCGGCCCACTTTTGCTTTGTAACTTTTCCTTTTCAAATTGCTTTGGATGCTAGCCATATTTCTCCTCCTGTCAAAACATGGCACATGGACTAGTTAAACTAATTAATATGTAATCATTTACTTTTTCCTAGGGCATTAAAAAAAATATCATTTAACATATTAAATATACTTACAAAATTACATATCAAGGCCTATAAACCTTTCTAGCCACTATGATGCATGGCACAAAGTTTTTGAAGCCTAGCCTTGGAGGCCTTGTCCTAAAACATATGCTAATTCAATTCAACTATGCACTAATAAAATTTAAAAATCGTTTAATTAATTTTATATAATCTTATGAGAAAATTCAAATACCTGTGTACTCTCCTCACTAGACTTCCTCCATGCTTCAGACTTCTCATATGCTTTTACAAGCTCTTTCCATACTTTGACACTTACATCAATTGGCCTTTTTTTGAGCCTTAGCTTAGGAGGGATTTTTTTTATCTTCTTTGTTGGGTTGCACCGAAATCTCTTGCAATTTTGAGACATTCGTAGCCTTACCTTCTTCATAGACCAACCTGTGCCAAATTCAGTCTCCATGTCATTGATAACTACTTTTTGTAGGTGTATGGGTATCTTTGAGAATGACAAATGTAGATGGTCTTTGAACCGTTGAAGGCATGATTCCTTCAACCTATTCACAAACCCTTTTCTAGCATCTGTCATTCAAACTTCCGCTGAAACCACATCGTATTCTATCTTCTTATTGTAGGTACCAATGCAAGAATGAAAACTTGCCATGGTGGAATAAGTCTATGTCCCAGGAGTGGGTGGGACAGTGGAAGCCTCTGCTCATGTTCTACACTCCTAGAGTTTATTGTTATTGATTTCTTCCTAGATCTTTTGCTCATTCTAGGACTACTTGGGGAATCAATTTATTCCCTTTGACACGGTTGATTTGGTTGCAATGTTTGGGGGGCTTCACTAGATCGGTTTTCTATGTATCTGGAAAGCATTGTCCAACGTGCATCATCCAAATTGTTCACTACCTCTACCCCCAATATGGAAGTCAATGCCTCTTTATCTTTGTCAGTCACATGTCCCTATATATATATATAAAATAAATTTCTTCTTTTAAATTTAATAATAAAAAACTAAAAAGTAAAAATGAAAGAAACAAGGGAAAAATTTACAAATCTATAAATTGACAATGAATTACCTCATTGTGGCCAGAGTCTGCTCCCTTTGTTCTCTTCCCTCTATCACTTGAAATTTTGAGGCAACCTAGGGCAAATTATTTTCATCCAGTCTGTGGAGGCAAACAAAGTACACACTGTCAGGTATGAAAATTTTTGTCTAGTTTGTGGTATGAAAGTTTTACCTTGAAGGACTCTCTTTCTGGATTTAAACACTTATGACTCAATTGCTTGTGCACCTGTATATAATATAAATATATTTGAAAGGATATAAATATATGCAAAATGAAACAAATGTATTGTAAAAAATTCAACGCTTGCGCACCTGTATAGAATTGTAATCTTTGGGGGATAAAAAGGGTGCAGAGTGTGGTTTCATTGAGAGTTAACACAGATAGGTCCCATGCTCGAGTCGCATCCCCTGATTAGAAAGAAAATGAATGTGTGTGCACAATCAATTCGAAACCATGAGCTCATTGTTTTGTACAAGAATAAGTGAAAAATTTTAATAGCTAATTTAAGCCTGAAGGTCTCACAAATTTGAGGAAATGATCTATTATTCAGGTGTCATCTCAAAAGCCCTATCTCCTCATATTGTCTCAACCAACCTCTGTTCCCATGGGACCTGGCTATAGTGGGGTGGATGTAGTTTAACGACTTGTCTTGAAAGCACTCGACTACTTTTTTATGGAAGGAAGGTCTGAGAAATCGAACCGAAAACCAAAAGCTTGGGATGGGAATGATAAGCGAACCAAGGCATTGGGGTTTCAAAAATGTGTTCACTGCTTTTGGATGCAGAGGAAATAATGCAATGTCGACAATTTTACCCTCCTCCTTTGCAACCACATGAGACTTGAACGATTTGCGTGTAAACAAAAAAATATTCATAATCCTTTCTTCACAATCTCTCCATTTAATCCAAACAAAAATATTTATGGGAATGAAAAAAAAATTGTAACCTTACCTATGGTGTCGTAAACTAAATCGAATTTCTAATCTACTTGCTTGTAGCCCTCCTTCACATCAATTTTCCCTTTTTTCTCCTCTCTTCCTTCGTGCAACTTTTTTCTCATGTCATCTCTTCCTTCTTGACATGGGAAGTTTTAAATTTTTGTTCTTGATTCAATAGTCGACACTATAGTCAGCGTAGCAAAGTGTGCTTAATTTAACGTTGCCTTCCAGCCAAAAAAATGTTATATGTTTGGGATGCAAAAGGTGGCATAAAGTGCGCCTAATTTAGCACCGCCTTCCAGCCAAAAAAATGTAATCTATTTGGGATGCAAAAGGCAGCACAAAGTGCGCCTAATTTAGCGCCTAACAGTGCAAAATGATGTACTTTGCTTAGAAGTTGATAAATAAATTGATCCTAAATTGACTTCATCTTCATATGTACCAAGGGAGCAATCATGGTTCCCTATTTTATCTATTCCTTATCCCATGCCAATTTTGTGGGTGCAAAACTAATAGAGGTTAGATTTTTGAACTCAGAAATGACCCCCATACAACTAGATGAGTCGTCTAAAGTGTGAAATATATGTCTAAAGTGAGGTTTTGTGTTGGATAACATATTCGTTGAAATGATATAATTGGCGTACTAAATATTATTTACTATGTTGTGTATTATAGGGGCGAGACAAGGCCATGGCAATAGATCATGTCATGTCAAATGAGGAAACAGTGGCTGAAGTGGGACATTAGGTACTCAAATTTTGACTTAACTTAGGAAAAAATGATCTGATGGCATTTTGTGATACGCCCATCTTTTTTCACAGTATTATTAAAATTTATAATGTATTATCCAATCTTGACATAAATTAATGCATGTTGTTGATTATTTTAGATGGAGATTGGACCAAATGTAGAACCTGAGCATTCAACTACCAAAAGAGGACGTGGATGTGCACCTAAAACTGTTAAATCATGTAGAAAATAGTGGGTGTTTGAGGATATCACAAATCATGCAGAAACAACAAATGATTGCACTGAACAAGAGGTTGGTCAGGACTATAGTACATGGGATGAATACTTTGAGAAAATATATGACTAAAGTGAGGTTTTGTGTTGGATAGCATACTCGTTGAAATGATATAATTGGTGTAGTAAACATTATTTACAATGTTGTGTATTATAGGGGCGAGATGAGGCCATGGCAACAAATCTTGTCATATCAAATGAGGATAGAAAAAATGAAGTGGGACATCAGGTACTCAAATTTTGACTTAACATATGAAAAAATGATCTGGTGGCATTTTGTGATACATCCATCTTTTTTCACAGTATTATTGAAATTTATAATGTATTATCCAATCTTGACATAAATTAATGCATGTTGTTGATTATTTTAGATGGAGATTGGAGTAAATGCAGAGCCTTGGTGTTCAACTACCAAAAGAAGAAGATATGTAGTAGACGTGGACCTAAAACTGTTAAATCATGTAGATGACAGTAGGTGGAAGAGGATATGACAATGGATCTTCTAGACACAATAGATGATTGCACTGAACAAGAGGTTGGTCAGGACTATAGTACATGGGATGAATACTTTGAGAAAATTGTTGTGTGTGGATGTTATGTATGTCGTGGAAAGAAACAATTCAAACAAGCAATTGTAAAAAGACGTTACATATATGATGAGCTTCTAGTCTGTAGTATGCCTCCTACAATCGATTCAAATCCAATAGGAATTGTGGTAAGGAGTTTTCCAATTTGATATAAATAACATGTATACTTCGTTTAAACATTGTTTTATATTATTTAAATAACTAATTTGTTTCTCAATGGATACTTGTAGGATAAATTTCTTGGTTTAAAGTTTCCTAGATCACCGACTTCTAGCCTAGAGGGCAATGATCATTTATCAAAGGATACATCTAATAAAAATATGTGCCAATATACTAGCTTGGAAGATGAGGAATTGATGAAAACAAGTCACATAACAAGAACCGGTTTAAAGATGCATAATTTGCTTAAAGATAGGGCGAAGGTGGACTACATACCCTATGAGAATGAATGTGATGGAGATGATGACTTGCCCCTAAGTTTGAGATCAATTTACAAAGAGACATTTAATCGTCGACTATATTGCACTTGGCCTAGTGATCAACAACTACCTAGATTGTATGAGGTGTTTCAATTTTGGGGATATAGCTACATGATACGACCCTCCAATATTCATGGAGTGAATCTAGGCCTCTTTATTGTCCAAAATGTACATGTGGGATCTAAACATAGAAACAATTCAGAACAAACCACTAGGAGATTAATGCCATAGTATGGTCCATCATATTATAGTGGTGAATGGAGAAGGCTAGCAGAATATAAGCCTAGCATGTCAACATATGGTCTAAATTCAAATATGTATACACATTGTCTCCAATTGGAAAGTGGAAAAAAATTAATAGAGGTCATCTTATGTATATAGATGGATGTGCATACACACACAAAAATATTGCAAGATTTATAAGTAGTAGTAAGGGAAGGGACCCTAATGTAAGACCAAATTGTCAATTTGTTGAGGTTATAAATGATAAAGATGGAGATATGAAAAGAGAGGTTGATAGATTGATAATGGTTGAGGCTATTAAGGACCTTACCATTGGGGATGATTTATTGATTGATTACCCCTTCTTAAAATGCACTCCTGCATGAAAGAAAAGGGAAGAACAAGGTCTCCCTAAGGATGTTCTTAAGGGCAGAAAACCAAAGAATAATAAATGAGTGTGGACTGATGTTTTATAAACTATGTTGTCAAAATTGTGTTTTATTTAAATTATTGTATAAAAAAGGTAGTCTATAAAATAATGTTCCATTATTCAATTGATGTATATATGTTCATACAATTTTTATTTTTATGTTTTAAGCCATATTTGATTATATTTCTTTGAAATTGATACATTTATGATTTATCCAATTGTTGGAAAACATTAAATAATGCTTGCATTTGTTGATAGGTAGAAGATTTTGATGAAACACATACTAATACCCATGATCCAACTGGGTTATTAAGATTTGGACGGGATGATCCAAACCATCCTTTAAACAATACCAAGGTGAAAAGAACAAGTTTGAAGAGATTTCTACCACCTGAGAAATTTGAAGAGCTGATGAGATATGCATCACTGAAGAGATGCCACCTAGCCTTAATGATGATGATCATGATAGGGAAAATGCAGTGCATGAAGAAGGATTGAATGAAATTATTACAAGTTTCTTTGGGGATGGAAATAATGATGCCAATAATGATCATATGGTTGATAGTAATGATGATAGCAGGGGTAATTACCACCAAAGTAATGTTGATGATAACAACCTAAAAGACTCCATCAAGCAAGCAGCGAAGACACCTGTGTTCAAATCGGGTGAAGTAGAACCTCACAACTAGCATGAACATTAATATTATTAGAAATCAAGTCACTATTTGGTTGGTCAAACAAAGGATTCACTACCCTACTGAAGTGAGTTGAAATCTATTTCTTACTTTGCATTGTCAATTGGTGTACACAATTTGTAAAAATTCATTGAATTTTTTTATATTTCTTTAAGGGGATTTTAAAACCATATATTGTATATAAAAAGTCCTAGTATAGATTGACATATCAATCATGTTCATCATAAGTCAAACATTCAATTGATTTAATCTCTGGCAATCTTACAGGGCACTAAAAACTAAAATATTCCCCGAAGAGAATGTGTTGCCATCAACTTACAAAGAGGCGCGTCTGTTGTTGGTTGAGTTGGTGATTGATTATAAGCAAATTCATTCATGTCAAAATGATTGCATTTTATACAGAGATGAATATCATAACCAGGTAGAATTCCCTATATGCAAAGAGAAGACATGTCGTACAAATGTACAAGGTCCTACAATTCCAAAGAAGGTTTTACGTCACATGCCAATTATACCTAGAATTAAACGAATGTTTCATTGCAAGTCACTTGCACAATTGATGGATTGGCATGCAAAGAATAGGAGTAAAGATGGATTCATGGGAATTCTAGCCGACTCCAAAGCAATGAAACACATAGAGGAAAAATGGCCAAGAAAATTCAAAGATGAACCCTGTAGTATCAGGTTTGGTCTTTCAATTGATGGAGTGTGCCCATTCTCTTTCTTGAGCTTAAATTATAGTGTTTGGCTAGTCAGATTGATAGTATACAATATTCCCCCATGGATGTGTGTTAGAAAGGAGCACCTTATGTTGACTCTCATTGTTCTAGGAAAACATCAAGTTAAAAACATGGATGTTTATCTTGCACCTTTTATTGATAAGATGCAACTGCTATGGAAAGGCATAAGAATGTATGACATATCACGTCCTCCATCAAATAGGTCCTTCATGTCATATGGTGTGCTATGTTGGACTATTCATGATTTCCCAGGACTTGGTATTTATTCTGGTAAGATAATTACGTATTTACACTCATAATTTATTTTCATCCCAACTTTCATACTTAGTTTTATACTATTCTTTTGATGTTATTAACATTACTTGTTGAATTTCAGGGCTTCAAACAAAGGGTATATTTGCATGTCCAAGATGTGAAGAACAATTTCAAGGGCAGTATTCTAAAGATCTACATAAATTTATTTACGCAAACAACAAGGTTTTTCTACCACTAGATCATAGGTTTAGAAATTGCCAGAAGAATCAATTTGATGGAAAAGTTGAAAATAAAGGCCCTCCCATGATTATGGGTCCAGGTGATTGGCTTAAGAAGTATGGAGATGTTGAATTGGAAGCTTGGGAGGATTTTTTTGATTGGGGTGATTCAATTGAAGAACTAGAACAAGTTGTAGTTCATATTCTAGAAGGAATGAAAAGGAAATCCATATTTTATGAGCTCCCTTACTGGGAGAATCTATTAATATCTCACCTATTAGATCCTATGCACATCTTCAAAAGTGTCCCAAATTCTATATTTCGACATATATCAGGCAAAGAGGACACCTTTTCTTCAAGGAGAGATATTGCTCTTTCGCGTACCAAATTTGATAGAAAACATTTGTGACAAAGCAAGGAAAATGAAACATGCAAAAGTTCCATGGATTTTGAAAAAAAAAAGAGCTAGACCAACTAAAAAATGTCATTTGTTCAATAAGGACACCTATTGGCTATGGTTCATCATTGGCTAAAGCTTTTACAGCTGATGGACATATCACATGATTTAAAACACATGATTTTCATAATTTAATGAAGGTATTATATATCATCATTTAACATTTACTTGTAACATTGATTAAGTACTGTTGATGCCAAAATTTGGCAAGGTAACAACCCTTTTATGGGAAACTCAGTTTATGGTGGACCTATTGCATTAAACTGAGTGACCTTCAGATTTTTAAAGAAGTGAAATTCTTCTATAATTGGGGTATGGAAAGGGAAAATGAAATAGATATATAAAAATAAAAACTAACCTAAGGAAATGCACCAAAACACAGATAATAGGCACGATAAATCATAGATTAAAGGGCCCGATCAACAGTTCACAATGTCCCAGAAAAGCATAAGCTAAAGATTAAAATATAAATAATTCATCCATTGACATAAAATAATTTTGCATGCATAATCACTGACAAGAAGAGTCACATGACATGATCTAGACAACAAACTTGCATTCAATTTATAGAAGTTATGTGAATGAATCATCCAACAATAGCAACACAATTTAAATTTAATGAAATATCATAAGAAGAGTAGAAAGGTCGAATGATTGGCACAATCCATGAGTCTTTTTGCAATAATTGAAAAAACAATAATAGAGGCCTGGTGTGTTTTCTTAATCTATATTCTTCTGCCAAAATCCTAGAACCCCTCCTCCGAAACAAAGAGGAGTATATATAGCCAAAATGCTCCCACCACCTTGGCGAACAGTAACATAAAAGATCCATGAATCCATGGCAATGATGCAAAATCAAAGATTCCTCCCAACCGTTGCAACCAAAAATATTCCAACCAAAGTGTTTGGTCGCTCCAAGTTTAGGTGCATCCTCTGCAAATGATGACAGTGGTCCCGAAAAGGTCAAACAAGTGTCATTACCCTGTTGAAGCAGTTATGACATGCGTCAGGAGGTCAGAGTCCTTGGCTTGCTTCATCCATCATTTAAAAGAAACACTTGTTGGATAGACACATGGCGACATCGCGCAACCCATGCTCATCTTTTTTTTCTCGCTGTTGAAAATTTTGTGCCAAGGAGACACGTGTAACCTGCCTCATCTTTGGTACCGACTATGGGGCCCACTACAGTATGTGAAGATGAGGCCATGTGGCATGCAAATGAAGCCCAATTCAAAAATGAAGGGAAACGGCTTTCAATCGTGCACAGAGCGGACACGTGGCAACATAGCAAGGTTAATCAAAAAGGGCCAAATGACTTTACATGAAAAGTGTCGGCTGATATTTGAAAAAAGTAAAGCCCAAAGGGAGCTCAATGAATATTTTATTCAAAGCTTCTGGTGACTATCAGGGGCATTCCTCTTGAGGAACGGAGAACTCAAAATTTCTCTTTGGTTCATAGACCAAGACCAAAGTGTCATCCATTGCTGATAAAATTAGAGCTTGGAAAGGGCCGCCCGCAGAGGCGGCCAGTCGTCTTCGGATGGTCTCTCCACTTTGCGGAGATTCTCATGTGCTCCTCCTAGGTCAATCATTTCTTTATGAGGCATCGTATCAGGAAAACCAACTCCTGCTTCACAATGGAATAGTAATTATGCAAGAGGATGGATGACATCTTCAATGTCTATTGTAATAGGAGGATGGTTGAAATTTTGGAAAGCATTTGGATCTCGCTCCTTCTCTTCAATTCTTTCTGTAATCTGTTGGGTCGTTGCAATCAACTCATCTTCAAAAAATGGAGATGGCAGACCCATCCTGCCCAGTAGGGAGAAATTTTCCTGCATACCATCTATTGTCTAGTTCAAGGTGGCTGCGGCCACCTTAGTCCGCTATAAGGCCAAGTGGCAATGGATGAACTTGTTTTCCGTTTGAGCAACAACATCCCAATCTTCGATCCCTACCTTGCCCAGGTCTTCATCGGAGACTGAATATAGATTGGTGAGCAGACTCTTTGCTTCTTGAGCCTTCTCTAAGATTAATCGTGGGAATTGCTCAATTGTTTCGAGGACCTCCTGGTTTAATCTGGTTGATTTTGAGATGAACCGAAGCATTGGCTGCAGTGTCAAGCAGAATATTTTAACCTTTTCCTAATAAGAAATATATATCTTCCAGGCCAATGGGATGAGGTTGGGTTGCGCGGAGGAGGCTTGGAGAGAGCTCTTCAAAGAGGTGATCTCTGCATCCCTTGAGTTAATGGCCTCTGTTAATTCTGCATTTTTCCTCTTCACGGATGCTAATTGCTTCCTAGACCTGCTCATTTATTTATGCCATTTTTCCTTGGCCTGGGCGCGGTTCACCAATTCTCTATCGAGGGAGAACTTCGTCTCTTGAAGCTCTTTCTCTAACTAGGCCTTTCGGTCCTCGAATTCGACATCCTTCTCCTGCAGATTTTGTTCATATTGAGCTCGCTATTGATCTAGCATCTCATCTTTTTCCATAATCCCTTGCTAATGTTCAACGTGCCGCCATTCAAACTCCTCATTCCTCAGCTACAGATTTTGTTCCACTAGAGTTAATTGGCTCCAGTACTCCTTATTCTTAGCACACAACTCGCTTATTACCGTGGGGTTGATGGATTGAACCTTTGCAAGTTCCTCCTAAAGTCTATTCTTCTCTGCCTTTGCTATCATCACTCTCTTTCTCAGGCGCACAACATCCACTCCTAGGGATTTCTCCCTTTTTTCCAAGAAACTAGCTCTTTCTTTCAAGGATTTCAATTGCTCATCCATCTTCTTCAGTTTGCGGCTAGTTTTAATGAAATCGGAGGTGACCACTCGTTGTGTTTCCTCCATGAGCTCAACTGTATCCTACAAATGACCTACCCTCATGTCAAGCCCCACGGCATACATATCATAATCTTCTGGACGCATCTCCCCCTATTGCTTTGACATGATTGGGTACATGGTTGCAAATTTCAGCATTTGTTGAGTCTCATCATAGATAGTATGCACCTTTGGTTCTGCCAGCTTCCGATCATCCTTAGCTTTTCGCTTTTGAATCCTACTGGCACGCGCCTCCTTTGTAGCATCATTTTGTGCAATAAAATGGGCTGGCGACAAGACTAGCCTGCCTATGAAAGGAGCGCTAGGAGGTAGGGCATATGGATAGGTAATTTTAATAGGCATGGGTAGATTCTTCTTCTGAAGAGTGATGGTCTACAGGGAGAAATGAGGCACATGCCAAAGCTCAGTTTGTGAACCGATAGAAGGGCTTGTCATTTTCCAAGGTTCCATTGGTGAATTGGTGGGAGGGCTCATGGGTTGCAGTGGTGAAGGAGTAGTCATTGTAGAGTCCGCTTGTTGTGAGGAAAAGGTAGGATCCACAATGATATCAACAACATGGATGCCAATGATAGGTAAGCTTTTTGAAAGTGAGGCAAAAAAGGACTGACCGACAGCGGTTGGTGTAAGGGTTCACGGAGGAGTAAAGGCAAATGGATTCACCCGTACAGGTTGGGAGAAACCTCCCACAATCATTGCATCAAAGGTGGGAAAATAAGGGCCAATACTCATGGTGGGGGGCACCGTGGAGATAGTGGAGGATACCAAAGACTAAGAGGCTAGAAAATTAGGAGTGAATGTTACCTGTTGAATGGTTGATGGTGGCTCCTAGCTCATTGTGGGTTCCACACACTTCTTGGGCTCCTAGTTGGCTGCAAGCACTTGGCTAGCAATGGGTTCTTGTGAGCATCCTCCAATAATAGTTTTTGTGTGTTGTTGCTTTACGGGTGGGGTTTCACCAACCTCAGTAGTCTCTACCGGCTAGTGTTGTGACACTCTTGTTGATTTAGTGGCCCAAGTAAGTTACTGTGAAGCCCTCGAAACATTGAATCACACATTTGAAGTCGCGTAGGAGGGCCTCCTTGTGAAGCTTTTCGCTTGTTGAGCGGAAGACATTGGGGTCCCTGCTTCTTCTCCTTGTTGTTTGGATTCATCCCTTGGGCTGTCGTTCCCTCCAGTGCTTGAGTCAGAGCTTGCATGACCATCATCCCACCATTCTTCAAACTCTTCATCAGCTTTCAAACTTCTATAAGGGGCTTCAAGCTACTTTGTTTCCTGGCGATATATCTAGAAGCCTCTCATTTTCTCTACAATCTATTGCTCTGTATACCGCAACTCGTTGTACATGGTGGTCCCCATCTTGAGATTCTCATCAACCACCTCCACAATGAAGTAGAACTTATGCCATGGCTCCCTATTATCCTCTGTGGGAATATGCACCAGCTCAACTAAATACTCATCCTTATCTTCCTGCGGGTTACGCCTCTTTTCCCAATAGGGTCAAGGAGCATGAATAACCCTCATGTGTGCATGTGGCAGATCATTGAAAGGATTATACTATCATTTATCACATATCAAAACCAACCCTAAATGAGCTAGTTTATCTTGCACTAGTGGGTGTGTCAGCCTCTTTGCTAGGGTCACCGTTTTGAAACTTATGGGCAACTGGAGCCATCCCTTCTTCTTGGGAGGTCCTCCACAAAATTTGTAGTCGATAATGCATGCATGTCGATACATTTCAAGAGCCAGCACTCTATTTGTGACATAGGCCGAGAGTTGGAATGGTTGTTCACTGAAACCCTGCATCCAAATGATTGTGAAATCCATGCCGAAGAACCAATTGCATACGAGAGTAAGGAATTGCATATATCTCGTTTGATCTGTGTTGAGTTGGATCATGCCAGCTTCCCCTTGCAAATCTTGCAAAATATGAGTTAGAAAGAATTCTGAAAATGCATAGTAGTCAAATGTTGCAGAGAGGAGAGGTGTCCATGTAGATACTGGCTTTCTTCTCCCCTTTCATCAAAAATAGATAAACCCACATACTTGCTGAAGAAATTAGGGTTTTGATGCAAAAACATATGGGAAAGAAAAGATAGGAACCTAAACCTCCGTTCCTCTGGGAAATTCTCTATTTTCCCTATCATTTCTTCTATGAGGTAGTCCGTGAAATCATAACAGAAGAAATTGTGCTACTTATGAAATTGGAAACTTGGCCCCAATTGAAAAGTGTGCACCTCTTGGTTTGTGTCTAGGCCACAAAAAAATGCTAGCATTGAAAAGGCCTCCCTCGAGTCATTCTCAAACGCACTATGCGACACGAATACTTGGCGGGTTTTGGCTCATCACTCCCTACCTACGGTTTCCTTAATTAAAAACTAAGGGCCCTTTCTCATTCCCCTCCATTTGTTTTCCCCTTTGTTGGTAGTGAATGCCTCAATCCTCTCTTTTTTGGTGGATTGGTCGGGAATGCATATCATATGCCAGATAGCCTGCAGGTTGATATTAACTGTTAAAGTTTGGCCCTCAATGTTGGGGTGCTCGGGTTGTAACGTTGAATGGACACATCAACCAATTTTGGGCAATAGTGCACTAAAGGGACCATGTACTGCGGGAGCCCATTGAGCCATATATTTTCTGCTATTGATATCTATTTTTTGGATGCCTTCATCCTTTCACAGGCCCCTTCTCTCAAAGACAGTGTTTTTTGCGAGTTGTGGGTCATGAACATTGTCCCAATCTTCTTGGACCTGAACCTAGTTTCTGTAATTTTTGGGCTTGTTTAGCTTCAGCGTGTTCACCCACTTTGGCTTGTCTAGTATACCAAGCATAGCATATCAAATTTTTTCATAGATGTTGACAGCATGTGATGCATGTATGGCCTTAAGCCAAGATTGTGTTGCCTCCCCTTGTATCTCTTGTTGCAAACTTTCTGCCATTGTCTCAGTTTAATGAAAGCTTTTGCTAGGTCTGAACTTTCTATAGTTTCTTTCTTGACTTTGGATATACTAAAAACCTTCACTCACTTGGCTTAGCATATCTGAAAAGACTCTTAGGTGTTTAAATTTTTTGCATGCGATACTTAGCTATCTTTTCTCAAGGTGGTAGACGAAAGTGGTTTTTGCATTTAATTCGGTATGTTCCAACCACCCTTTGGCTCATGCGAAAATGGATTACTTTCCATTTTGAAGTGACAAGAATTCATAACTGTCTTAGGCAACCATGGGATACAGAGTGATTTCCTTGGAACTTGAGCCGACAATTTTCTCTTAGCTTAGCATTTGTATGCATTGGCAATTAATATCCCAAATGGAATGATTAGGCCAAAGCAAGCGATTAGCACATGAAAAGATGTGAATCTTTATTTGGGTTTTGGGAAACGCCTGAGAAGTGACGCAATATCTTCAGGACCGTGCAACTCACTGTCGATGAATGCCACCATTTTATGCTAATTAATTAGCTTTCATTAACTTTGCACGCATTGAAACGTACTTAGTAGGCACAACTAGTTAGGAAATTTGAGCAAGCCCAGGCACAGTTTTCAAGTTGGCACTTGATTATCATCATGTTTTTGGAAAGGCCATTACCATGCCTTTATGTGCTTTTTCTATAAATAGGAATCTAAGCGGTAAAGAAATCACAATTAGCATTTGAGCAAGCCTTAGTAATAGGTTATTGACTTAGCATTTGGCTTTGGTATTTGGCGAAGTATTTTCATAGGCTAGGCTTTAGGCAACTTTAGGAGTAGTTGCAGATAGTTACAGTTCATTACCATGAACACCCCCATTAGGCTAGTGCTGTATAAGTCACAAATGACCTTTCTTGGTGAGATTTCCACCAGATGACTAAAGAGAATGACAAAGAACAAACACTCCCTAGCTCTGATAGCCATGAAGTGGGTTCTTGGTCGGGACTATTTAGAGTATGAGGACAAGTATCGGGTTAATATCGACAGCTGCTCACACTTTGTCGCATCCATGTTGGATATCAGCATCCCCAAGCCATTGGTGTTGAAGTTGGTCAAGGAAATTTTTCCCAAGAAGTATTTAAATGGTCTTAGCGAAGTTGTTGCTAACACTGCGTACGAGGTGGGCTTTCCTACGACAAGCGACCTTATGCACTATATTGAAGAAGCAGTCATCCTATGGCTACCGTTCTTGAGCGGATTTTTCCTTCAGTTAAAAAATGAACACTGCCAAAGGGTCACCCGTGCATGCCATTTCCTGTTCCACATCTATAACGTGATGGCGTTCTATGATATTGAGTGGTACACAACTTTAGGAACCTAGTGTTCCCTCTGCCACTAGCTATTGTTCCTGCTGACATTGTCTTTGTTGTTGGTGACACAACTACTGATGAAGAGATAGTGGACGCTGCAATTGATGCATCCATTGATGTTGCACATGTCGTTGGATGAAAGTGCCTCTTTCTTTGCTTTCTGCTCTTAAGGATAAAATACCCATTTCTTAGTTTTTATATATATGCCTGAAAAAGGCCCGCGTATAGCCAAAGAAAGCAACATATAGTCATATACTTTTTGAATTATGGCTCTTAATCCATTTTTCCATGTAGATATAATAAAATATAGCTTTATAAAATCTTGGCTCCTTTTACTCGGTATTCTGCAATATGAGTTTTTGTTTTTTTAGCATATGTATATTATTTATCCACATGTCGGTATTATTTTTCTTCGTTCACCTTGCTATGAATTGATTTGCCCCACTCTCTGCAATGATGGGTTATTTCTCCGCCTGTGGGTATTATTTTTCTTCATTCACCTTGCTGTGAATTGATTTCCCTACTCTCTGCAATGATGGGTTATTTCTCTGCCCTGAAGCATGAATTAATTTTAAAAAGACTGACCAGCAGAACAAGGTGAATGAAGAAAAATGAAAAACACTATTAACATATTTACATCAGTAAAAGCATGCAACTTAATAGAACAATTTAAGATGAATCCTGTTGACCGGAATTCCTAATGCCTCTTGTTCCATATTTTCCAATTCAAAGGAATTATGCTCCTTGCACTTAATTATTTTAAAGGGGCCCTCCCAAAGGCTATCAAGTTTCTCGTGTTGACCTGGCTTTGCAGTCCTTTCATTGAATTTAAGCACTAAGTCTCCATAATTTAGGCCTTGGTTGGATGCCCTTTTTCAAACCATCGCTTAACCACCTGCTTGCAGTTAGTGATGGCTATTAGGGACTTCTTCCTTTTTTCTTGTACTTCCAATAATTCAACTAACCAAACCTCCATGGCACCATTCTGCTCTATCTCAAGGGATTTTAGTAATTGGAGTGTTGGAATCTCCATCGATATAGGAAACAGTGCCTCTTTGTCATACACTAGCTTATAAGGAAAATTCTTAAGGATTTACTTAGGAGTCATGCAGTCTTCCCAGAGCACTTCTCGAAGGTTTTTATGCCATTCCTTTTGTTTTTTTGAACCAATCCTTTTGAGGAGTCAGACTGGGTTCTTATTTGTCGACTCGGCTAGGCCATTACCCTATGGGTAATAATTTGACAATGTCTTAAAGAATATGCCATTTGTTAGTGTGAAGCGACATACCTTTGCACCTAGAAAATCCCTAGCGTTGTCTAAAATGATAGTTTTTAGAGAGTTGAACCTTGTCACCAGTCCTTCGAGGAAATCCACTATCTCTGCCTTTGTTGCATTTTTAAGCGGTGCGGCTTTTATCCACCTTGTGAAGTAATTTGTAGTCGTTAGGATCCACCTATATTTTACACTAGAAGCAGGATTGATCATTCCAATGAAGTCTAGGCCCCATTGTGCGAATGGCTCGTCCACTACTATAGGTTTGAGAGGCATCACAGAATTTTTTCTTCTTCCTGTAAAAAGTTGGTATTCCTTGCAAGCCTTCACCAAGGAATGAGAGTCATTGAAAAGTGCCAGCCAAAAGTAACCAGTGCACATGATCTTGAGGGTGGTGGTCTTAGCGGAGAAGTGTCCACTCACAGCGCTGCTGTGGAAAGTGTCAAGGATTTTCTTCGCTTTCCCTAAGGTAATACATCATAGGAGGATGTCATTGAAGTTCCTTTTGAAAAGGACCCCTTCAATTAGCACATATCCATAATTCTATAGTTGATAGTACCTCATCTTTGGGGGGAAAGACCAGGTGGATACTTCCCAGTTTGCATAAATTTCACCCTGTTCGTTAGGTAGCAGCTTCTAAACTATGACTCATTCGTTAGAACAAGTTCTAGTTGCTCTTCTTCAATTTTTACTTCTTCGTCATGTGCCAGGTACTCACACAGTCCTCTTCCTTAGACGGTTTTGGTGGGTTTGACTTCAATGTCATATTCGAGGATCTTGGTGATCCAATTAGCTATTTTTTCTGTGATTTCTCCCTCCATGATGTATTCGCACACACTAGAATGTGCGACATAAACTATCACCTTATTACAGGAGATTATATGGTGGAACTTCTTAAGTCCTTTTACTATTGCAAATGCTTGTCTTTCAATGAAATTAATTCGTCTCATATTCCTTCAAGCTTTGGGAGTAGAATGCCACTAGATTTTCTCGCTTTCCTTCGTTATCTTTTTGAGTTAAGACAGTAGCTATACTTGACTTGCTACTGAATACATACATTATGAAGTCCTTAGATAAGTCTGGATTAACCAATACAGGAGCTGAGCAAATAACATCCTTAACTTTCTAAAAGGCTTCTCTGGCTTCCTTTGTCCACTTAAATGCTTGATCCTTTTTAACATCAAGGTGATTGGCTTGATTATCACTGCGAAGTCGAAAATAAATTTGCTAACAAAATTTACTTTCCCTAGGAAAGACTAGATGCTTTTCTTCTTAACCAAAAGGGGAAGCTCCTTGATGGCTTTTCCTGCTCAGGATCAATTGAAACTCCTAATTTGGACACCACATGTCCCAATAGTTTTCCTTGCGACACTTTGAATACACATTTTTTTGGATTCAGGGAAACCCCAAACTCCTAGAATTTTTGAAAAACCATTTCTAAGTGATCAAAATGATTATCCTTAGATTTAGAGAACACAGTAAGATCATCTGAATAGATTAGGATAATCTTATTGATTAATTCCCTAAAAGTGATATCCATTTCCTGTTGAAAGGTAGCTCCTGCATTTGAGAGACCAAACGACATTTTGGCATACGCAAATGTCCCCCACTTTGTAGTGAACGTGGTTTTGTGTTGATCCTCCTCTTTAACCTGGATCTGATTATAACCTGAGAAGCCATCTAGCAGGGAAAACATTTCTGATCCTGCCACCGTTTACAGGATTGACTCCATAGAAGGCAACAGATAATGATCCTTTAGGGATGCTCTATTTAGGTCTTAGAAGTCCACACACAAGAAAATATCTCCATTCTTCTTTCGGACCGGGACTAGGTTGGATACCCACATACTATGCTTAATTCAAAAGACAATCCATGACCGGATTAGTTTTGTTAGCTCCTATGCCATTAGCGCTTCAATCTTTGGGTTCACCAACCTCTGCTTTTGTCGGACTGGCTTTGCACCTTCTGCCAACTTGATTATCTATTGGATGATGTCAGGATCATATCCCTTCAAATCATCATAGAACCAGGCAACTACTTCTTCATACTTCTCGCAGAAATTCATGAGCCTTTCTTTATCTTGATGTGGGACATCCTTCTCGATTTTGAGTTTTCTTCCATCTGCGACTTGAAGATTTGTATTGTCGCCTTTTTCCACCACAAACTTCCTATTGTCATTTCCTACATCGTCACAATCAAAAAGGTTTTTGAGAGTGACTAATCCCCTTGGAAGCTTGTTAGATTTGAGCTGAATGATTTGTCCCTCATAGGCTTCAGCCACCTTTGGTTGGAGCTAATCGGCGAATTCTCCCAACTGTTGGATGAACGAGGCAATGTGTTCATCACTTTCAAACACTTGCCAGCTTTGATTGTTATCAGGAATTTTCGGTTGGACTATCACTCATACAAAATGCTTGTTGTGAAGGAGGTCGGAGGCAGGATCAAACTGGGATCCAATTGTTGCCATGTGATCTGCATCGCTATTTTGTTCTCGAGGAACGGTCTAGATGTTGAAGGCTTCAAAACCCTCAAGTAGGTCCTAGACCCAGTGCCAATAGGACCTCATGTGAACATTCTTTGCCTGGAAATTCACCGAACTTGGTTAACCACTAGTTTAGAATCTCCAAACACCATTAGTTGCTTGACGCCCATCCGCTCCGCAAGGCTTAAACCTTGTACTAGTCCTTCGTATTCAACTTCATTGTTCGAGCAAGCAAACTAGAAGCAAAAAGACCTTAGTTTCTTAAATCATTCTATGGGGATATTAAACATATCCTAGCTCTTGTGCCATTTTTACATCTTGCTCCGTCAAAGTGCAACATCCATAGTTCAGATGTTTGGCCACCTTCGAATCCTTTGGCAACCTTTGGGAGCACTTGGTCTTCATCATAGATGACATAGGTGCCCAATCTAGTAGCATGGTAGTTTTTCAAAGGTTTGTTTTCCATATGTTCGCTCAAGAGAGCATCTTCTTGATCACTCTGGTTTCCGGTCACCTTTTCATCTTCTAGTAACTCAGCGCAATACATCTCTTCCTTGGTGATAGAGGTATGTGCAACTTCAAAATTGATCATGGCTTCAACAACTACATGTTCTGAGTGTAAGGCTTTAGATTCTAACTTCATCTTCGTACCATGCTTGGTTCTAAGGATCAAATGCGACCAATCCAGGGACAAGTATCCAACCAACTTTGAAGTAAATTCTCAGAATAGGAAGAGGCCAAACATGGGTGAACATCTATGATCATAGTGTCTTGCAGCACTGTGATACTGGGGCAAGAAAATAGATTCAAGGGGAGTTCCTTGATGACACTTACAATCTCGACTTTGTTTCCATCAAACTGCATTACTCCCCTTTTTAAGGGTTCATAGTTGAGTCCTAAAGCTTCACCTATTTGCTTAGGCATAACCATGGTGCTAGCACCAGAGTTAATCATGGCATTGTGTAATAATTTCTCCCCTAGAATAAGAGTTAAGAAGAAGGGTTGAGGCTTCAGTTTATCTCATGTTTCAGCAGGGGCTTCCATTGTGCTATTTGTAAGAACTTTGGCGCAAGAGGGTTGATCAACAACCTTTACTTTGGGCAATTGTTCCATTGGCGTTGCGTTGAACTCTTCCTCGAGAGCCTTTTGCAATAGCGTCTTTTGTTCCGAGATAGCTAGGATGTCCCATAGGAACACATTGGCAGAGGATTTCTTTAATTTTTCCACCACATTGAAAGGTGGCAAATTCGACAGTTTATGCTCCTTTTCTCTTGTTATACTAATTTCCTTCTGTGGCTAATATTGTGGCATTACTGCCGAGGTACTAGGCGTCTGGTCAAAAGCACTTTTAGGTTGCGGACTGACTAGTTGCGGAACAACTAATTCACCTGTAAATCTCCTCTTTGAGCGAGTGTTGTAGTCAGATTGTACTTGTGGTGTTTTAGATGTGAATGTATCATTGGCAAACACTGCTTCTTCTTCTTCCATCCATGACAAGAGTGTGTGATCAGGAGCGATGTCTGCTTCTTGTTCTAGTGACATCCCTTGCATTTGTGTGGTAAGCACCACATTGTCCATTTATGAAGAGGTATACATGTAGCTTGCGAGGGCTGATGTTGTAGCTTGGTTGGGCTGCTCTGCCACCTTTTGTTGTAAGTTGTCACGCGGGAAATTTTGAGGCATGTTTGAATTGCTGCAAGGAAATCACCAGGGGTTGGTGTCATCCGCTAAATTATTTTGACCCACTATCAACTCTCTACTCGAGCTTAAGTTAGTGCTCTGTAGTAGAGTGGGTACCAGTACCATTTGATTTGTTGTTTGCGCCTGTGGATTTTCCCAAGTGCCTCCTTGGAACTGGTTTTGTTGGTAAGAGGACCTTCCACCTTGATAGTTTTGGTAGGCAGGCTACGGAGGTGCGGCCTAGTTGTGCTTGAGGGTAGTTATGTCGTTTTCCATAGTCTGCAGCAATTCCTTGAGATTGCTCATTTCATCCTTAGAAGAGCTAGATGTAGAGATGACACCTTATGGCACTGTCACATACACGTACATTGACTAGGGAGGTGCAGGCATACTAGTCGATGCGACTTCCTGGGCGAGCATCAATATTTTGGGAAATATAGGAATGATGGGTCGAGGTGGCAACTTCCTTGTGTCTATCAAATTGTTCTTCACTTTAACAATGATGCTATATGCGCCTAGTACTATGGTTCCACCTAGAGACTGGATCATTATTGAGATGTCAGGATTGATAGAATTTAGGTAGAAAATGAATTCTAGGTCCGGTGGCGGGCGTATATCAACTTGAATCCTTTGTCAGCTCGTATGGAACCGAGTATTGAAGTCAACCATGGCTTCGTGTGGGGCCCACTTTATGACCGAGAGCTGGTAATAGAGCGATGATTGATCTCCTTCATTTGAAAATCTCTAATAGAAAGGTTCGTCAAGCTCATCCCAGGTTCTGATAGTATTTGCTTGCATTGTGCGATACCAATTCAGTGCCTTCCCCCTAAAAGAGGTGGTGAGCAATCTTAATGCCACATTTTGGGTTGTAACCCCATGCACCAAGAAAACATCTGCAACATCTTGCAAATGTTCAGACGGTGTCCTTGAGCCATCTTCGGTAAATTTAGGTATAGCCTTTAGGGTGGAAACTGGAATAGGGGCCCAAACGGTAGGTGCTACTAGTGCAACAAGAGGGCTCCCGACATCCCATGCCACATAATTTATGTTAGCAGTAGGCAACATGGCTAGCGGAAAGGGAGGAGGAAGTGGAACATTTACTAATTGGGTCATGAGTTGTACTATCCCTAATGGTGGTACTAACAAACCAGGATTATTTGTTGTTTGGGAGCTAGTAATAGACCGATGGCTCATACACCCTTCTGAAAATTTGATTCATTTAAGCACGGTCCCACCGGGCTTGCCAGAAAAAGATAAACTGTTGATGCCAAAAGCTAGCAAGGTAATAGCCCTTTTATGGGAAACTCAGTTTATGGTGGACCTATTGCATTAAATTGAGTGACCTCTAGATTTTTAAAGAAGTCAGCTTCTATAATTGGGGTCTGGAAAGGGAAAATGAAATAGATATATAAAAAAAAAAACTAACCTAAGGCGATGCACCAAAACATAGATAATAGGCATGATAAATCATAGATCTAAGGGCCAGATCAGTAGTTCATAATGTCCCAGAAAAGCATAAGCTAAAGATTAAAATATAAATAATTCATCCATTGACATAAAATAACTTTGCATGCATAATCACTGACAAGAAGAGTCACATGACATGATCTAGACAACAAAATTGCATTCAATTTATAGAAGTTCTACGAATGAATCATCCAACAATAACAGCACAATTTAAAGTTAATCAAATATCATAAGAAGAGCAGAAAGGCCGAATGATTGGCACAGTCCGCGAGTCTTTTTGCAATAATTAAAAAAAAATAACAGAGGCCTAGTGTCTTTTCTTAATCTATATTCTTCTACCAAAATCCTAGAACCCCTCCTCTGAAATAAAGAGTATATATAGCCAAAATGTTCCCACCACCTTGGTGAGCAATAACAGAAAAGATCCACGAATCCATGACAATGATGCAAAATCAAAGATTCCTCCCAGTCGTTGCAAACGAAAAGATTCCAGCCAAAGTATCTAGTTACTCCAAGTTTAGGTGCATCCTCTGCAAATGATGACAGTGGTCCCAACAAGGTTATGCAGACAAGTGTCATTACCCTACTGAAGCAATTATGACACAAGTGAGGAGTTCGAAGTCCTTGGCTTGCTTCATCCATCATTTAAAAGAAACACCTACTAGATAGACACGTGGTGACATCGCACAGCCCGTGCTCATCTTTGTTTTCTCGCTGTTGAAAAGTTTGTGCCAAGGAGACACATGTAACCTACCTCATCTTTGGTACCGACTGTGGGGCCTGCTAAAGTATGTGAAGATGAGGCCACGTGGCATGCAAATGGAACTTGATTCAAAAACAAAGGGAAGAGGCTTTCAATTGTGCGCAAAGCGAACACGTGGTAGTGCAGCAGGGTTAAACAAAAAGGGCTGAATGGCTTTAAATGCAAAGTGCAGGCTAATATTTCAACAAAGTAAAGCCCGAAGGGAGCTCGATGAATATTTTATTCACAAGTACTAAATATATTTTGATATTTTGTTGTGAGAAAAAATTACTAATGACCTTTTCATAAATGTGTTTGATAGCATACCATGTCATTGGCAATTAGGGGGGATTCCTATCTTATAGTTGACTTAAGGAATGCCATAAGTTGATTGTCAACATTTACAAGGTATGTGGTTATATGAAATGTTCATGTGTGAAAGACATAGAGATATTATATTGCATTTTAATTTATGACTAAAGTTCATACTAATTTACTATTCTTATATTAGGTGGGTGACCTCCAAGGAGATCCATGAATTTGAAGTGCCAAAGTGGAAGAAGGAAATTATAGAAATTGTATGTGTATTTGAGAAGGAGCTTCGTACAAGTTTCATGGACCTACAAGTCCATTTACTTATACACCTAGTTGATGAAATTGAATTGGAGAGTGTCGTATCAACGAGGTGGATGCTTTTCTTTGAGAGGTATATGAAAAATCTTAAAAGATACGTCCAACAAAATGCACATCCAAAGGGTTGCATGGCTAAAGGATGTGTATTGAATGAAGCATTTTTCTTCCTGTGTGAATTCCTTGGTAAGTATTTTGAAGATGGGCCACGCGTCTAGGATGAAGAATGAGCATAAGATATTATTGATGGAGAAAAACCACAATCTAATAGTGTTGAAGCAGAAATTAGTAAGTAAATTCACAATCAATGTGGTTGTTTTTCTTGCAATCATTAATTTACTCTGTAATTTATTTGTCAAATTAATAGCATGACATTTGGAGTTTGAAATAAACATGTTGACATGTAATAGGTGTAGAGGAAAGTTCTATACTTGACAAGTTCATTCTGTACCACATGGACTTTATGAACAAATGGATTGATTTGTATGATAAAAAGAGAGAAAAAGTGTTAGAAGCAACGAGACAATTTAAGAGATCGAACCCAAAGAATACTCCACTTCCCACTGATCTACTTGGGGATGTTGGATATTGTTGATATGTGGTTTTCATTGATGTCAACACTATTGACATTGATGTCTTTAAGGTTGTATATGTCAAGGATATTGAGAAAATTGTAATAAAATAAGTTGCAGGTTGTCAGTGATGTAGTGAAGTTTAGTCTAATGGCTAGCTTAGTATGTTGATGATTAGAGGTTGTGGATTAAAGGGTTTGTTGTCAAGTATATCTAGTTTATCCACGTAAAGTTTTAGAGATCCACATGAATATTTGATTGAGTTATGAGTATCTGTGTTTTGACAGTTGTTATGTCCCTTTAGTTGATGTTCTTGAAAGAAGATAATGTGATTCTAGTAATTTGAGTTGTTTTGGATGCTTATGTAGCGATTCATGATGCTCGTGGATGTTTCTAGATTGTGCTTTATCTATGTTGTATGACTGCATTGATCGTTGTGCTTGTGATTGGTGATTTTCTTTTGTGAGTTCATATTTTTCATGATCATGGCCGATAGGGTGATTGTAGCATGTTGTGGATCTTGAGACATAATTTTTTGAAGGTGGTTCATGTTCGAGGATGTTGTTTTGGGTCTTCACTATGGTATCACCAACTTTGGTTGGTGCGCATTGATAATTTTTCATTGATTTGGGCCGATAGTTTGTACTTATTTTATATTTTGTTGAAGCCAACATGTAGATGATGTTATTCTTAGTTGCGAATATATATGATTGATTGTTTCTACCATTTGAAGGCATAGGTGTGTGAGTGGTGTGCAAAATGTGTGAGTCCTATGTGTGAATAATGTTCTAATCTTTTGAATGCAGAAGTAAAGTGTGAAGAAGAGTGAGCAAATGTTTATGAGCTTAACCAAAATTGTAATCAGGCATTAGCAAATGCTATTTTCTCAGTTCAAAATCTTTTGGATGTAATCTGAATGTTTATGTAAGATAGTGTGTCTTCCTTTGGGTAGAAATCCTTTTGTATTTGAGTAGTGAGCTCTAGGTAGTGTGTTTGAATGCATGTGCATTCCCATTTATATTTATTTTATACTTTTAACAGAGTATAATATTGTGGACTAACCTCCACCGTGGTTTTTCCCCTAATGGGGTTTCCACGTAAAAAATATTGGTGTTATGTGTGTTTCTAATGTGGTGATGGTTTATGCTTTCATGTTTATTAATTAGATTTGAGAATAATTTTAATAAGTTTAATTTTTGTGACAATTGATTCACCCCCCCTCTTAGTTGTCTGCCCTTGTGTTGCCAACAAGGGAATGGGGAAAAGATTGCACACTAGAATGGGTTATTGAACAAATTCAAAATCAAATAGAAGATGCACGTGCAGATTCAAACATAATAGAAGATGAAATCAACATGTCTAGAGGATGTGAAAGAAAGGTACAGTTGGAATTTTACAAAATGTTGTTTCCTTACAGTTTTGACACTATTAACTATTTTAATATTTGTCATTATATTTTTTTTCATTGAAATAAATGGTATTTCACAGGCAAGGAAATATCCAACAATGTGGGCATATGGTCGACATTATCGTGTAGAAAGTGTAGATGTAAAGAGGCGATCCTTCGATTGTGGCATCATGGTTGAATTCAAGCAATCCAGTCGATCAAGCTCAAAAGATAAGAATATAATTGAAGGGAATCTATAATATGTTGGGAAAATACAAGAAATTATTGAGTTGGATTACCGCTCTTTTAAATGTTGTATTTTTAAATGTAGATGGTATGAAGCATTTGAGAGGACATGAAGACGTGATACCCATAGTGGATTTTTTTCTATAGATTCCTCATGCTTCCTACCAAAGGATAAGGAGCCTTATGTTCTACCAATTCATTGTGAGTAGGTATTTCTTTAACTCAAACAAGAAGCAGTAGTGATCATTAATCTATTAATTCATAGTTTATTGTGAATATATACATATGTTTATTAATCAATAAAATTGTTATAACATACTTCTAATATATGTATTTCATTCATGTGCAGGTATTTTTCTATGAAGATATTTTGGACTTGAAATGGATGTTTTTCATACATTATGATCCAAGATTAAGGCATGTGTTTGATGAAACATTAGTGGATACTGAGCAAAAAAATGATGGCAAACAAAATGAGAGAGAGGGATTAGGGAATATTGAAGAAATTTACATCCACGATGATGTTGAAGATAGTTATGTTTAGTCACAAGAAGACAACAATCCAGAGTTAGATGATATTATGGAAGACAACAATATGGATGGTATAGAAAATGATGATCCAAATACATCTGCTAACAATATAGATGGTGTACAGTCAATTTTCAATGATGATGAAGATGATGCAGGTCAAGATGAGGATGATGCTAATATTAAATACTTGAAAGAACATATGAACATTGACAATGATACTCTGGATGACATTGTAGTAGACAATAATGTCAATGACCAAGACTTCTAAATTTCCAGAATTATTTGCAATCCATGTTTAAAAAAGGATGATTCTTATGGCCCAAACTTTGAAATGCTTTAGTAATATTATTTGTGTCGATACAAATTACCTATTGCAATATCCTTAAATTGTTCAATCTTTGGTATGAATTGTTGGCAGAAAAAATTACAATTACTTGGATGCTTCTTCCATTCATTTTGTATCAACATATGTTCGTGAAGACACAAAAATTAATAAAATATTAATGCATGTAACTCACAATTATTTAAATAAGCGACTTTGTTAACTTTTTTATTTTTAAATAGTTTCCATTTTTATGTTGAACATAATTTTGAAGATGTAATTGAAAACATCCACAGTAAATGCTTTAATGTATCAGCATATTCATTCACATAAGCACAATATTGAGGCTCAATAACTGATATTCATTCAAATATAAGAAGAAATAAGTATGGAAAATATAAGAAAAAATACAGAATGATAACATATTCATGGAGAATCTCTACTAATAATATGTTCTATTTCATTCATAAGCTCAAAATAATCACACAATAACAGAAAATGTACCCTAATAAATCTTATTAATTTAAATAACTCGAAGAAACCACTTTGGAGACAGTACGGTAACAGATAAGCATGAAATTTAACACAACAATTGAACACCAAAATAGATTACCAATTATGAACAATCTTCTCCATTATGTTGTTTCATATATATATACATTTATAGCAGAAGTCTTTGATATGATATGGATGGGTGGAATGTGCAATCTATCTTCTTACTAATGCCTACTATAACGGAAATGAAAATGGAATATGATATGATGATCCTCTCAAAATTGGCCTTGGTTTCCTATTCATTCAAATATAAGAAGAAATAAGTATGGAAAACATAAGAAAAAATACATAATGATAACACAGTCATGGAGAATCTCTGATAATAAGATGTTCTATTTCATTCATAAGCTCAAAATAATCACACAGTAACAACAAATGTGCCCTAATTAATCTTATGAATTTAAATAACTTGAAGAAACCACTTTGGAGACACCACAGTAATAGATAAGCTTGAAATTTAACACAACAATTTAACACCAAAATAGATTACCAATTATGAGAAATCTTCTCCATTATGTTGTTTCAAATATATATACATTTATTGCAGAAGTCTTTGATATGATATGGATGGGTGGAATGTGCAATCTATCTTCTTACTAATGCCTACTATAACGAAAATAAAAATGGAATATGATATGGTAATCCTCTCAAAATTGGCCTTTATTTCATATTCATTCAAATATAAGAAGAAATAAGTATGGAAAATATAAGAAAAAATATAGAATGATCACACAGTCATGGAGAATCTCTGATAATAAGATGTTCTATTTCATTCATAAGCTCAAAATAATCACACAATAATAACAAATGTTCCCTAATAAATCTTATGAATTTAAATAACTTCAAGAAACCACTTTGGAGACAACACAATAATAGATAAGCATGAAATTTAACACAACAATTGAACACCAAAATAGATTACCAATTATGAGCAATCTTCTCCATTATGTTGTTTCATATATATATACATTTATAGCAAAAGTCTTTGATATGACATGGATGGGTGGAATGTGCAATATATCTTCTTACTAATGCCTACTATAACATAAATGAAAATGGAATATGATATGATGATCCTCTCAAAATTGGCCTTAGTTTCCTATTTATATAGGAAGCAACAAGCTTCAGGCCTTTCACAAAAAGAGACGACCCTTCAAAACTACTTCTTTTACTAACTAATTAATTTTCATAATTGAAGAAATAACAAGGCTTAAGAAACTTTAGACGTATGTTTCCTTTAATCAACGTAGAAATCCCATGATCATCGATCTGGAAAAGCTTTCCTCTCCATGATAGACATCCAGATGCCCTCGCCTTAGTGACCTACTCATATGAAGCCAAATACTTCTCTTCCCATTGATACACAGTAAAATCTGATGGCCACTGATATTCTTGGATCTTTGGTATGTTTGCAAGAT
The DNA here is from genome assembly GCA_007258455.2 of Sequoia sempervirens. Lineage (NCBI taxonomy): Eukaryota > Viridiplantae > Streptophyta > Pinopsida > Cupressales > Cupressaceae > Sequoia > Sequoia sempervirens. The sequence goes on along the minus strand of VDFB02026320.1, from coordinate 12,847,092 downwards.
GTGTCTGCCATTGACTATCCAGTAGTTCCTTTGTATCATTGAAAAATTTCAAATATCCAACATCAAGAGCAATCAATCCATCCATGATCAAATTGAGCCTGTGAAGACCAGTGTCACTATCCCCCTGAACATGGGTTAAACACTTGTGAATAACCTCACCAAATTCCTTCTTCCATTCATCCAAGTATTTTACTTGACCATCATCTTTCACAATTTCCAGCGTATACCATTGTTTTAAGGAATGGAAGGAATCCATTCGCGCCACAATCCTCTTATCCTCCCCTTGTATATACTAAAATTCATCAACAATCATTTTTACTATTTGCTCAGTCATTTTTAATGTTGTAGGAGCATCAAGACTCCTTTATAGAACTGTATATAACTTAGATAGAGTGTGGTGAATAGGCTGCCACCTTTGAAATAGGGGGTCCAATATAAGCATATGTGCTTTTATTTGATGAATTGCTCACTGAAGTGATTTATAACTATTATGCACACTATCCAGTTTATCAAAAACCAACTTTATTCTATACTCAATAATATTTTCCATAACTTTAGAAACTTTCCTTTTTACTTCATCCTAAGCCTCCTTCATTGCATCCACTTCCTTCTCAGGATCCTTTGCTTGCTCTCTCATAATGCTCTGTACAATATTTAATGGAGCACTAGGAGGCTTATATAACACTATATCCTTGCTTTGTGAAGTTCTTGCTCCTTTTAACTATTCTTTCAATTTGACATTCTCCATAAACAGTTTATTAACTTCATCATTTAAGATATTTTGTTCCTTTTCATACTCCTTTAATATGTCATCCAATCCCTTAATAGTAGCACAAGTGAACATGGTTGAGTGCATGGTAATTGTGGCTGCCTCCAAAGGGGTGGTGTCTTGTATTGTTCTTACCATTGTTGCCCCTTTCATTCCCTGTATTACATCCAATAATTTAGGCTTTTGTGTGTTTTTCTGCTTGATCTAAATGGCCAGGGTTTCAATTTTGGGGTTATACCTAGTTCCATTTACTCCTTCATCAGATTCAAACTCTACAACTAACATTGGATCTTCTTAAGCCCATACTTGATCAAGAAAAAACATTTTCTTTAATTCCAACCCAGCAAAAATGATCATATTGCTCTTTAAAATCATCTCTCTAGCCTTCTGAGGGCTAATGTCAATGTGGTCAACCCTCAATTCATTGGAGATTTGTGCCACCATTTGATTCTTTTCTGGTTCTTCAATTCCCACTTCATCTGACTCCATTTTCTCTTCAATTTCTTTTATCTTCATCTTTGTCCAGAAATCACTAAAATTTGGAGTCTTGATGAAATCATCATCCTCTATAAACCTCCTGGCAACAATTTCTCTCCCATCTTCATGTATCTCTATACTAGTTTTTTCTACATCATCCATCCTTTCCTCATGCCTATAGGCACTAGTCTCATGGATGGGCTAATCAACCTCAATATCACTCTTTAATGATTGCAATACAGTGGCCACAACTTCAGTATCTCACACCCCTTCACTCTCCTCATAAGGTACCAATGGCCCAATGCTATGTGTCTTTTGTCTCTTGGGAGGCAATTGATCCATGGGAGACTCTGATGTTGTGTCTGGGTTGTGCTTTGTAGTTATCTTACCACCATGTTCTTGAAGATATACTTCTTTTTTAGCATATTGATATAAATCCTTAAATTTATCAATTATCCGATTGATCCTCCTAATGGGGTCTTTTTCTTCAACGAAATAGCCAAGGAAACTTCTATCATTTTGCTTCTTCCTTCCTTCAAGCTTCATTATAACCTGTCAATTCTTTCATCTGAGGGATGCCTCTTGAAAAGTAAGGTAGTTTCTTATCACATCTTCCTCATAACCTACTTGGTGTGTCACTGTCATCTTGGTAAGAAGATTATGCCTTATGTTATTCATATGATTTTCAGGGTCAAAGGCTCTTGCTTTTCCAGAACCCAATGCATATCTTGTCTTCAAGTAATATTGCAACTCCTCTAGTGTATCTGAGCCTACTATCCAATCTCCACATTTGGTTAAGTTTGGCAGAAATGTGCCCTTCTTTTGTTTGTGCATTACATCCTTGTCCATCCACATCATTTGCCACATAAATTCAAGAAATGCTAATTTGAGGGGCATGAACTTTGGTAGTATGTGTGGAGCAGTAGGGAAGCCATAGATTCTTATTATTGTAACTTATGGGAAAAAGAACCAATCACCAAAATTATGTGTGTGACCCTGTTCCTTTCTCAAGGCCAAAGGTCTTAACAATTGTTGCATTTTGTTTGGAAATATTGGCATTGAATAACCAAGAAATTGAAGGATTTTGTGCACAAAGTCTTCATAGAATATAGCAAAGCTTGAATTCTTACAATGACTATCCCAAATATAGCACCACTTCTGGATAGGTGTGGTGTTCCTTTGCTCATCCACTGTAGCCAAGTCCATTCGTTTAGTCCAATGGTCCCAATTCTAGTATAGTATCAAATGGCATAGTAAGGAATAGTGTCTGAATGTAATCGATGCTCTATCCTCTATTACTTGTGAGAATTCATCATCCAATGCCCTCTCAAGGTATGAAGCAAATTCATACTCAATATTAGTCTTAGGGTTTTGAATTTTCATGGCCATCATCATTAGGCTTATTGGCATTTTATCTTGAGCATCCACCCCTAGTCCTTGGCACAGAGCTAGATATGCATTCACAAAATAATATTGAAAATCTGTCACAGTGAATGGTTCACTATTGGAAGTAGAAATGTGAATCATTCTATTACTAATGCCTCTTTTCATATATAGGGGTAGCTCATCACTTCTATAAGTTCTTCTTAACCTCTTATAATCTTCCTCGCTCTTCTGTAGGTTTATTTTGGTCAAAGGCTACTTGTTTAAGCCAAAACACTCAATGATAGAAACTCTGGTTACCTCTACCAATATTGAGCCATTTGGAAACCTTACTGTCTTGGTTGTAGAGTGATAATCCTTGGCTAGTAATCTGATAAACTCCACATCAATAAACATGTTTGGGACAATCAACTTTGCTAAATCCAACATGCAAGGGTTTGACACTAGAATCTTCTCATTTGTCTTACTGTAAAAATACCAAAATAAGTCCCACCTGGATTTGGGAATGAGAGCATCCCTACAACCTTGTGCAATGTCTATGAGAAATTTCTTATTTCCCTCCTTGGTTGATCCTGGAAGTATATCTAATATAGACTAGTGGAGTGATCTCTTCTTTACATTAGGTTCTTCTTCCTTAATTTTTTCCTTACTTTCTTTTGCTTCTAATTGTTTTCTTTTAGGAGGAATATTTCAAATTTTCCTACTGACTTCAAATAACAGAGCTCTACCAAATACTACACCAATCAAGCTTCTTCAAAGGGTTATTCGTGCACTTACCCGAGTGCTCGTCTTTCGCAGAGCTCCTTTTCTAGGGCATCCTTAGCTCTATCCACAACAATGCATTTTAACTGAGAACAATCTTAGGAAAATTCACTTGTTTTTTAGGGCACGTTATTTAGTCATATTAGTATTAATGCCAATTCTTCACCAAATAGTTTCCCAACAAGCTCAAATCCTTGAAATTAATTTTGAAGAATGTGTGAGGGAATTTATTGCTATAAATTATAATAATGCCACGATTAACGTACTACCACCATCTCTTATTATACCCGCTGTGGTATGGCAGTGTTTTTCCCTTCCATTTTGATGTTTACTGCACTACAGCCTTGCTCAAGACTTCTTGTTGCGGTGTTGCGGTGTACACCACTCTACCGCATATGTTGCTCACACTCCTGGTGGTATAGCAATGTATGCTTTATCTTCTTGTTGTTTACCACCTTACCACACTCCTTTGAATCACCTTATGTGGTACTATGGTGTCCACTTATCTTCCATGCTTACCACTCTACTGCATTTCTCAAGACTTCTTGTTGCGGGGTTGTAGTGTACACCGCTCTACCACATATGTTGCTCACCCTCCTGACGGTATAATGGTGTATGCTTTATCTTCTTGTTGTTTACCGCCTTACCGCACTCCTTTGAATCGCCTTATGCAGGATGGATTAAACACAAGTTAATTGAAAAATATTATGGCTCGACTATAGGGAGCATTTAAACAATTAACTATACGTGATGACCAACTAACTTAGAACTCGAGGCTGGTACAAAGAACGATTTTAATGGCTCAACTCATGACTTAAACGCCTGATAACTAGATGTAGTAGGTCAACATGAAATTATTGTAGGGACTTCACTTCATTGTAATTGCTATGGAAATTTTATCTCCTAAGGCTCCAATGATGACGTCCTAAATAAATAATGTACATTATAATTCCCAATTACGGGAAAAAAAATTCTCATAATTAAATAGTCAAAGCAATAAGAAAAATTTTGCATGCGAAAAAAATGGCTCTATAACAGGAAAAAATGATAGCTAAACGGTCAATTTTCTAACACTGACTAGCGCTCCTATGGGCCTTTGGGCTATGGCAGATAGTCGTCAAATCTAAATAGGCCTGTGCAACATGGATATAACAAAAAAAATCCATTTAGGTTTTGTCAGGCATAGGTTTTCTAAACCTAACTGGGCTCTGTTTCGCTCATAAAGGCATTTTCTTTTAGAGACGTAACCAAGTTTTGACATATGTGAAGAAGATACTCAATACAATGTGCCAAGATCTAATCAACGGGGCTTTGTTCCACACCCTAATGGTGAAGATTTGTTCTTCTTGAATAGGCATTATAAGGAGGAGAGGCATATTTCAGATCATCTAAAGAAGATGAGCAACAATATCGTCGTGAGAGGCAACAATCAAGAGTGGAATCAAGTTTGTTAGATAACAATGTATAAAACAATAAGCACAAGAGAGGTCCCTTCAATCCAAATGAGCAAGAATATATGTCTATAGAAGGAAGAGCTAGAGCTTATGATTTTCGGGGCCAACGAAGTTACGCTAAAAGGAACCCTCGGGATGATTTGGATTATCAAAATAATGCAGTAAAGACTAATCAAGGGAATACTATAAAGGATATTTCAAAGGATACAATGCAAGGTATTACCCAAAAGGATCAAGCAAAGCAAACACTTCAGAATGTGGAGCTTCATAAACAAACTCAAGGGGAAAAAGGGGTTTCACAAAGGAGAGATGAAAACCTTCTTGTAGGTTTGCAAAGTTCTTTGCCATCTAATCCACATTCCTCCAAACAAGATCAAGCAAAAAATGAGGCTAAGAATGTGGGGCTTCAAGATAAACCTTAGGGCCAAAAAGGGGCTTCCCAAAGCAGTAATGGAAATCCTTCTCCAGATCAGCAAAGAATTTTACCTACAACACCGTCTACTTCCAAGCACAGAAAAAGAGTAAAGAAGAAATCAAAGAAGAATCAAAAGAAAAATCCAATTCTACAATGGCAGTGTAAACAGAATCAAGTTGCTTTGGAGAATACGCTTTTGGAAGAAGACAAGTAGAAGGGTGAGAAGACACATAAGATGGTATCTATTACTTTTCCAAAGGAAATGTTGATTCCACAAATCCAAGATTTGTGAAGTCGAGCTTTAATATGTAAGTTTTTGCACCTTTCCCTTGATCTAGATAAATTACAGGATTTAATCTTTGAGGAATGGGAAGGGGCCACCAAAAAAAATTATTTGCATAAAGTAAGGGGAATTTTCATTGTAATTTTTCAAGAGAAGGCTCAGAGAGATGCCATTTATAAAGTTAAATCATGGATTTATAAGGGGTCAGGTCTATTTTTACAACCCTAGATCCCTAATTTTAAACCTAAGCTCCTAACAGTTAAGTTTGTCCCCTCCTCGATTCAACTGAAGGACCTTGCTCTAGAATATAGAGAGCTACCTCTAATTGAAGCTATGGAAAATAAGATAGGGATCTTCCTTAAACATGATAAATATTTTTTCAAAAACCCTTGAAAGCCAGTTAGGGTGTGTGTCTTTTTAGATGTCGCAAAGGATATTTCGGAGTACATCATTTTGAAATCTAAGTATAGGGTGTGGGATCAGAATATTTTAGTTGAAACGCCTGAGAATGTCTATCTCAAATTTCATGACACTGCCCACTCTAGCTCGTCCTGTCACTTATTAGATGATCCTATGCTTACTCCACTAGTGGAAGGGAAGATAAATAGGGATGCTGGTCAAATAAGTACTCCAATCAATGGGGGAAGGGATTTTTCAAATTTGGAAGTCATCCACGTTCATTCAGAAATGGGAAGATATCCTATCTGTATTTCCACAGGACATATCTGTAAGGAAATCATGTAATCAAATTTTTCCTTAAGAGGGAAATAAAATGAAATTTGTCACTAACTCAATTGCAGATAGCCTTTCTATCTCTTCTGGTTCTCAGAGCATTTTGTTCTCAAGACATTCAGAATGTGGCTTTACAATTTCTCTAAACAAAATTTTCCAGTGTAATCCAGGCATTTACATAGTCAATGGTTTTGTAAATGGCTTGAATTCATACACGCTTGCTTTTAAACCTGCATCATATTCTTAGGTGGAAGCTATAGTAAATCAGCTAATGTATTTAAGGGATTGCCTTCAGATACTAATCAAGTTGATTGTCTTTATCTTGAAAATGGAAAGAAAGAAGGGTTCCCATTTCAGGAGAAGGATCAACTAATTAAATATAGGGATTTGGAAGATTTCATCAACAAGGTTCTTTCTTCTGTAGGATGTGAGATGATAGAAGAAATCACAGAAGAAGTACTAAATGAGGATGACAATTTTGTTGTTAGGAATGATGAATTTCTACAATATTTAGGTGACAAACTAAAGGATCAAGAGGATATGCAACCGAAAGTTGAATTTATGCAATTGAAAGAGGAAGCTATGGTTATAGATGAGTTATAAATCAAGAGTCTCATTGTTGAGTACGATTACTCCAAGTCTCTTTCTATAATGTAGACTCCAAGTGTAAACCCTGTATTGGTAAAAACCCTAGGAAAGTGTGGGAGATAGTCTCATGTTACCAAAATGAAGGAGGAAATTGTTGCTGGTATACAAACCATCCTAGATTCTTCTTTGTTGGCATCTACAAACAAGCGTCCGAGGAGAGCATCCTGCTCTCCTCGGACACAATGAAGATACTCTCATGGAATTTCAGGGGTGTCAATGCCCCTGACAAAAAAGCTCAAATCAAGCAGCACTTGGATACTTGTGGAGCGGATATAATTGTGTTGCAAGACAAAAACTTCAAAGTTAGCTTATGGATCATCCATTCAAAAATGGAAATCTTGGAAATTTGTGCATTCTCCAGTGCAAGGTGCTTCGGGAGGTCTCCTAATTATGTGGAATCCAAAAATAGTAGTTGTTGAGTCGATTCAAAATGAGAAGAACTGGCAATTGGTCAAAGTCAAGCATTTTGAGCTACAATTCTGGCTAATTAATATTTATGCTCCAACTGCTACAGGAGACAAAAAGCAATTGTGGGAAATTTTGACAAACATGTTGGATGAACTTTCAGACAAGAAAGTACTACTTGCTAGAGATTTTAATACAATCACTAGTTTGAAAGAGAAGAAAGGTGGCATTCTCCCCCCTCATAGGGTAATGGATTACTTTTCTTCATTCATTAAAGATAATGTGCTAATTCACATCATTCCACAAAATGGTAGCTTCACGTGGACAAATAAAAGGAAAGGTTTCTACAGATTACAGAAAAATTGGACAGATTCTTGGCATCATCAAATTGGTTTATGGTTAGGTAGTCTTTGACTTCCCAAATTCTTCCCTTAGCAAGATCGGATCACTTTGGTAGAAATTTATGCATTGAAGGAGAGGGGCAAAAGGGTAAAAGAAAATATTCTTTTAAATTTCAGGGGATGTGATTTAGACACTTGCAATTCTTGGAACTACTAAGTCAGTGGTGGTCAAGTGCACCTTTTTTCAGGGGTTCTCGAATGTTTCAGCTAAATAAAAAATTATTCTACATCAGGAAACAAATTATACAGTGGAATAAACATGTTTTTATAAACATCCTTCAAGAAAAATAATGGGTGTATAAGCAGTTGTCTAACATCAATGATTTGATAGTTCAGAATGGGTTAGATGACACTACCTATGAATATCAGAAAAGTTTGTAGGCGGAATGGGTAGAGTTGTTAGCAAGGGAGGAAATATATTGGTGAGAAAAGTCGAGAGAGTTGTGGCTAAGAGAAGGAGATAAGAATAAAAAAAAAATTCATGCATCAACTCAAGTGAAGAAGTCTTTGAATTCTGTGTTTTCCATTCAATCCTCGTTAACAGGTGAAGTTTTGACAAAAGAAGAAGATATTCAGGGGGAAGGGGTAAGATTTTTCTCTAATCTGTTGTCAGTTCCTATGAATAATCTAGATTATGCTCCTAAGGATGCTGAGGAGCTACTTGAGAATATTCCTAAGCTCCTTCATCAATAGGATAATGATTAGTTGCTGAAACCTTTTACTCTTGAGGAGATTAAGAAGGTTTTTTTTCCCTTCCACCTGACAAAGCGCCAGGTCCAAATGGTTTCACTAGCTTATTCTCTTAGAAATGTTGGGATTTTGTTGGATTTGATTTCTTGTTAGCACTAGAAGAATCTAGGAAGTCAGGGTCAATGCTAAAACAATTTAACACAACTCACATTGTTGTTATTCCTAAAGTCAAAGAGCCAAAAGCTTTTGCAGAGTTTAAGCCAATATCTTTGTGCAATACTGTATACAAAATCTTCACCAAAGCCATTTATCTCAGGTTGCATCCTCTCATACCAAAAATAATATCTCATGAACAAGGGGGCTTTGTTCCTGGTAGGGAGACACCGGAAGGGGCACTCATAGCCCATGAATTGTTGCATTCAATTAAATACAATGCTTTGTCTTCTTTTGTTATCAAGCTTGATATGATGAAGGCATACGACAGGGTTGATTGGGATTTGTTGATGCAGGTCCTCCAAAGGTTTGGTTTTTCTTTGAAATGGTGTAAGTGGATTCGCTCATGCTTGTCAGGAGCTAACTTTTTAGTACTAATTAATGGAACTCCAATAGGATTCTTTAGCTCTACTCAGGGGGTGAGGCAAGGAGACCCACTCTCCCCATTTCTTTTTATCATCATGGTAGAAGCATCGAGTAGAAAAATCACAAAATTTCATGAATAGGGGCTCTGGCAGGTGGTCATCATCCCAAATACTAAAATACAAGCCACACATTCTCTATTTGTAGATGATACCTTACTGTTTGCTAAATCTTCTTTATTGGAGGAAAAACAAGTTAAACACGTGCTTGAAAAATACACTTCTGCCTCGGGACAAAAAAAAATGCCTCTAAATCAAAAGTTTATATTTTTAATACTCCCCCATCACTCTCAAGAAGAATACTAAATTTGTTGGGATTTCATGAAGCAAATCTTCCAAGTGCATACCTAGGCATTCCTTTCTTTTTAGGGGAAGATAAACTTCATCACTGGTAGAAGGTTATAGATAGAATAAAATATAGAATCTTATCTTGGAAGGCAAGGTGGTTGTCTTTTTTTGGCCGAATCCTTCTGATAAAATCAGTCCTAGTAGGAATCCCTAACTATTTTATGGTTGTACTGAAGGCTCCAAAAGTTATTGTGCATAAAATTGAGATGCTCATTAATAATTTCCTATGGAGAGGAAATATGGATGATAAAAGAAAGATCCCTTTGATCTCTTTGGAAAATTTGTGTACAAATAAGAACAATGGTGGAGTTGGCATGCATAATTTTTCTGCAAGAAATTTAGCATTGGGAGCCAAATTAGTTTGGCGTATGTGCCAAAAGCCAAATCTGAGATGGTGCTCTCTCATGCAAGAAAAGTATTTGGATAGTGACAGTCCAAATAGAAATTTAACCATTTCAAAACCTCATGTTGGATCTATGATGTGGAACTTCTTGGTAACTTGTAGGGAGGTAATTATTCCATATCTAACATGGGAGGTCCATAATGGGGAAAGTGTACATTTCTGGAAGGATTCATGGAATGGATTTCCTCCCCTATCTTCAATTCAAAATTTATCCCCAGTTGAGCATGTATATTCAGATTTATGGGGTAGTAAATTGAAGGATTATATAGACAATATTCATCCTCTTTCTGGCAAAGTTGCTTGGAAGGATTTTTCTTCCCCTTTGGTATCATCCAATTAGAGAAGTTTTCTTTTGAAACATCTGTAGGAAAGGATTGTGTTCTTATCAGGAGCCACAGATAGGTTAATTTGGGTGCCTTCAAAGGATGGGAATTACAAAGTTAAGCAAGGTTATAAATCTCTTACAGTTTTTGTGGCTCATTTTCAATCTCATAGAGCGTACTCCTTTTGTTGGAATTCAATAATTTTGCCTAAGGCTAGTAATTTTACATGGCTAGCTCTTCACAAAAGAACATTAACAAGTGATAGATTGAGCAAATTAGGCTTTGTTGAGCCATTCAAGTGTGTTTTTTGCCAAGAAGTTAATGAAACTATAGACCATTTATTCTTGGAATGTTTTTGGGCACAAGAGTGTTGGAAATTTATCAAAAAAAATTGAATCTCTTTTCCAATGCCATCCACCCTATGGGACCTATTTACTGTCTGGCATGTACTGTTTAAGTCCTTCTTTGCTTGCATATGAAAAGTTGTTCTTTCCTTAGTAGTTTGGAGCTTGTGGTGGGAGAGAAATAAAAGAATATTTAGCCAGCAATCCCACTCAGTCATGCAAATTAAAAACAAGATTGAGAAAACAATCTCTAAGGTAGTAAATGCTTATGTTCAAAGGCATAAGAATGTTTCTTCAGTGTTTTCGAATTGGGATAACTGGATACTTCAAAATTGGGAATCAATATCTCTTCCTTTTAAAGGATCTCAAAAGATTTCCCCACAACTCAAAATTGATTTAAGTAAAGTCAAGTGGCAGCCTCCTCCAAAAGAGTTTATGAAGCTTAACTTTGATGGATCTTCAAGGGGCAACCTAGGGTTGTCAGGTGCTAGTGTAGTCATTAGAAATTGGTCAAGTTCTCTCCTAGCAGCTAAGGCAATCCATTTGTTAAATTGCACTAATAATATTGCAAAAATTCTAGCTATGCTTTATGGTTTGCAAGTTGCAAAGTCTGTGGATATTCATAATTTACACATTCAGGGGTATTCTTTGATCATAATAAATGCTTGCAAAGAAAGATTCATACATAATTCGAATCTTAGATATATTTTGTCTAAAGTTTGGCATATCATATATTCTTTTGAGGAAGTCCAGATATCACACTCATACAAAGAAGGTAACAAACTAGCTGACAGAGTAGCAAATATGGGATGTGATGGGAAATTTTTTGAGATCATTGGGAATCGAGAGATTACAAATAATTTTCCTCATTTTTTAGTCCTCGCTAATAAGGATGGAAATCATAACAGTTATTAAAGCTCATTCACCAATGTGCAAATTCAGGGTTTGAAGTGTTTATTGTCAACACTTGCTTAGTTGGTGTGACAACTAGGATGTGAGATGTAAAGGCAGATTTAGCTTCGTTGGCTTGCCAACAAGGATAGGTGATGTGGAATTTCCTTGTATGAGGGGAAATTTTTTCTTAAATAGTGTACTTGGTTGTCACTTTGGTAATGTATGTTTAATGATTACTACCCTTCGTCATCAGGATGTCGACGGATTTGAAAGGCTCACCTCAAGTATTGATTATGAAAATTGTGTCCTTCATTGAATAGGTGTTGCCCAAATAAATCTTCTTTAATGTTTGTTGTATGTAAAAGTACAAAGTGGCATGATGATTAGGAATGAGCTTCAGAAATCAGAGCTAGGAAAATAAGTTTCACACGCTCCATCTCAAGGAATCCCTATGTCAATATCTAAATTTGCAGCCATATTACAACATAATATTCTCCAATAAATACACCAAAGATATGCACATGTTTTTTACTGGATATAAAGGAAGGTGGGCGCTAAGTGGCATCATCCTGCAGCGTTGTTTAATTTGTCTTCCAATATTTTTGTCTAGGTGTGGAGAATTTGCAGCATGGTTTTCAAGCCTTGGAATTTAAGGGTGTACATGGAGGTTCAACAATGGGAATTTCCTTTTGAGGAATACCTCTCACATGACTATCTGAAGGTGGTGTTTAATTTTTCTTGCCCTAGAGTGGAGGAAACTATTCCCACCATCCTTGGAATGGAGGTCACAAGCCCGCGTGCTAGAAGGATCATATTTCCTTCATAGGTGCTCTCTGTTTTCCTATCTAACATAATGGATTTGTTGCAGTCTTATAGGGAATTAGTGTTTATTGCCGAACAATTTGTCAAGCCTTGTTTTCTTCAGCATAATGCCCTATTACTTGCAACCCAAAAATATAATGTTTTTGTTGGGGAAGGGGATATAGGTGGTTTATTCCCAAGAGAGTTTATCTTTCATTGCCAGGGTTTTGAGGATATCTTTGAGTCCATTAGATTAGCCCTGCAATACAAGAGTGATAGCAAACTGTTAAATTTTTTAAGGAAGCATTGTATGAGGGTTTGTGTGAACATGGATAGGGCAATAAAAGATAAATATTATGCAATAGCTTTTCTCAGGGCTCATGATCCCCATTCCCCTATTAATTCTACTGGGAGAGAAGGTCGAGGTTTTTTACCAGCTTCAAATGTGGGTCATGTGGAAGGTCGTGAAGATTCACCAACTCCAAATGTGGTTCAAATGGAATTTCAAGGGTTTTCACAAAATTCAAAGGTGGGTTGTATGGAAGCAAAGGTTGTTGGGTCGTATGGAAGTGTTGTTGGCAAAGAATTGGGGTCGACAGTTCGTCCTTGGAAAAATTTGGGTCCTCAAATGTCAAATGCTTCGGGTGAAAACCAAGGTTTCAATGACCATGGGTGGCATGATCGTCATGCCCCAGTTGCAGTAAATGCCCTATTTGATGGTCAAGGATCTAGTGTACATGACTGGCCTATTCAGCGAGAACCAGTTGCAGATGATGCTCTTGTGGGTTGTGATAGCCAAGCCGGGGGAAGTTCTAAGGCACAAGGTGAAAATTCCATTTAGATGGCTTCAATGGAGGAATAGCCAATAATGGGTCATGAAATTTTTTGTGAATTTTAGTCTGAACCTAGGATTACTGTAATGCTAATATTTAGATGGTCAAAAAGTTTGGAATATCAGAGTAGTAATAGGTAGAATATTCAAAAGTTTTACATTCCCTATGCATTGTACTGACATGTTTCAACTATCTAGGAAAACATGTATTCATAAAATCCACCTCCTATGTATAAACTTACTTTAATTATATAAATAAATATATGGGCTTATTCCCTTTGCTTTAAAAAAAAATCTCATAATTAAACAGTTTAAAAATAAAATTAAAAACTCAACTAATATACTGAGAATGGGAATTATAATGTACATTCTTTTTGTATGTACATTTTGTTTTTGTTTAGTAATTTTTTTTTATTCAAATAATGAAAATAATAAAAAAAAAGGAGCCAACAAAGGTTTCCAAAAGAGAGAAAAATATCACAACTAGGCTAACAACCAGCAATACAGCCACCAAAAATAGTAGGAGATTGTATTAATCAAAATTCAAAAAAATACAGATCGTCTGCCAATGCAGGAATATTCATGAAACCCTAATTTTAAGCCTCACTAGAGGCCAAGACCCTAAACCCTTAAACCCTATATATAATTTGGACCCTAAAACCTAATCCTTGAACCATATACCCTCTAGTACCCTCGACCATAATCCCTCAACCCTAGTTAAACCCTTAAACCCAATTACTAAATTCTCTACCCTAATCCCTCAACCCTCAACCCTTAATTAACCCTCTACCCTCAACCCTATTCAAACCCTCATCCCTCAACCCCTATACCCTCTACCCTCTACAATATTGGACCCTCAACCCTAATCCCTCAATGTACGTACCATATATGTACCCTCAACCCCTATAGCTGCACCCTCTACCCTATACATGATTGGACCCTAAACCCTAATCCCTCAACCATATACCAGCGTCAACCCTCTACCCTCAACCTCAAACCCTCAAGCCTCAATCCCTCAACCCTCAACCCTTAATCCCTCAACCCTCAACCCTTAAACCCTAAACCCTAGTAAACCCCTATACCCTCTACCCTCTACATTAGAACCTCAACCCTAATCGACCTTCAACCATATACCCTCAAACGTCCTAGCTATACACTAAACCCTCTACCCTCAATTCTCAACCCTCAACCCTTAATCCCTCAACCCTCAACCCTTAAATCCTAAACCCTAGTAAACCCTATAACCTGTACCCTCAATCCTAAACCCTTAATCCATCCCTCCCTCTCTACCCTAATCCCTCAACCCTATACCCTCAACCCTAATCTGTCAATTCTATACCCACAACCCAATACCCTAAACCCTAAACCGTTAAACCCTCAACGTCCCTCTACCGTCAACGTACCAATACCCTCTACCCTAGTTGACCCTAGTAATCCCTCAACCCTAATCCCTCAACCCTTAAACCCAAGTAAACTCTCTACCCTAATCCCTCAACCCTCAACCATTAAACCCTCAAGTACCCTCTACCCTCTACCCTCTACCCTCAAGGACCCTTAAACCCTAATCCCTCATTAACCCCTATACCCTCAACCCTAATCCCTCAACCCTATACCCTCAACCCAATACCCTAAACCCTAAATCGTTAAACCCTCTACGTCCCTCTACCCTCAACATCCCAATACCCTCTACCCTAGTCAACCCTAGTAATTCCTCAACCCTAATCCCTCAACCCTTAAAACCTCAAGTACCCTCTACCCTCTACCCTCTACCCTCAAGTACCCTTAAACCCTAATCCCTTATTAACCCCTATACCCTCTACCCTATACATTGGACCCTCAACCCTAATCCTTGAACCATATACGTACCTCAACCCTCTACTCTCAACCTTAAAGCCTCAACCCTCTACTCTATACATTAAACTACCCTTAACCCTCAATTCTCTACCCTCTCATCTACCCTATACCTTAAACCCTCAAGCCTCAACCTTTAAACCCTCTACCCTTTGATCTACCCTATACATTAAACCCTAAACCCTCAATTTTCAACCCTCATCCCTTAATCCCTCAACCCTCAACCCTTAAACCCTAAACCCTAGTAAACCCCTATACCCTCTACCCTCTACCCTCAACCCTTAATCCATCCCTCCCTCTCTACCCTAATCTATCAACCCTATACCCTCAACCCTAACCCCTCAACCCTATACCATCAACCCAATACCCTAAACTATAAACTGTTAAACCCTCTATGTCCCACTACCCTCAATGTCCTAATACCCTCTACCCTAATTGACCCTAGTAATCCCTCAGCCTTAATACCTCAACCCTTAAACCCAAGTAAACTCTCTACCCTAATCCCTAAACCCTCAACCCATAAACCCTCAAGTACCCTCTACCTTCTACCCTCTACCCTCTACCCTCAACCCTCAACCCTCAACCCTTAACCCTCAAGTACCCTTAAACCCTAATCCCTTATTAACCCCTATACCCTTTTCCCTATACATTGGACCCTCAACCCTAATCCTTGAACTATATACATCCCTCAACCCTCAACCCTCTACCCTATACATTAAACTACCCTTAAACCCCAAACCCTAGTAAACCCCTATACCCTCTACCCTCAACCCTCAACCCTTAATACCTCAACCCTTAATCTATCCCCCCCTCTCTACCCTAATCCATCAACCCTATACCCTCAACCCTAATCCCTCAATCCTATACCCTCAACCCAATACCCTAAACCCTAAACTGTTAAACCCTCTACCTCCCTCTACCCTCAACATCCCAATACCCTCCACCATAGTTAGCCCTAGTAATCCCTCAACCCTAATCCCTCAACCCTTAAACCCTTAAACCCAAGAAAACTCTCTACCCTAATCCCTCAACCCTCAACCCTTAATCCTATTAGAATTGAAAAATCTCAATTTTTTCAATAGCCTCCACCCACCTATCCTCCACATTTCATAGAAATTCATCACATTTTAATTTTATTATCAACACAAATTGTTGAAATTTCTGTGACAAGATCCATTTTGTAGCCCACATTTCCAAATTGAGTCACCCATATATGAGTTTGAGACTCCATAATCTTTCCCCATTCCTAAATAAAAATTAGCACTATTGGCCTAACAATGTCTCATCGGCGGAGCCCCCATCATAGCCTTGCCAATGGGCCAATGAAAATAGTTCATAACCTAGTATCAGTGTAACAATACCCTATCAGGCTGACTCCTAAGGCATTTTCCCCGATAGACCGATAGAGTCAACAAAAGTAAGCACATCGTTGTAACTCATGAACCTCAGTGGAACAAATGTTTGCTTTCCCCCGATGGTCCGATATAATCACAGATTATCAAGAATTAAAATATATCGAGGGAATTAATGTGTATCAGGGTAATATATTATGGCATCCCGCTAATAGACTGAAGGAAAGTTGTTCATTGGTGGAGAAGGTGGTTATCGGTGGAAGAAGGATCATTGTTTTGCCAATACGGCGATGATGATTGTACTAAATAAATAATGTACATTAAAATTCCCAATTATGGGAAAAATAATTCTCATAATTGCCTCACTCTTGGAGCCATAGTTGTAGGATGAAAACACTGGCAGAAGGACAGCTTCATAAACCAAGAAAGGATGCTTCATTCGTGTGGCTGCGAATAGGATGGGAGCTTGTGGTCTTTATTTAAACGAGCAGGTGGTGTATGTGAAGCATCTTAAAATTCATTTTGGCTTGTGCTTTTGTTTATGGTTAGGCCAGTTGGTCAATGGTAGAGTGATCAAAGGTTGGGCAATCAAAGGTTGTTGTTCCGATCTCGGCGAAGGGGTTGGTTTGGTTTTGTGTAGACACCGTAGTTTCTCTGATTGAGACAAAGCGGCAAGCAACCTTCAAGGAGGTAACAAACCTAAGACAGAAAATAATTTTGATCGATAATGATTCCCTCACTATGGTTGAAGTTAAAATGGTCTTGGGTAGGGGACATCTTGAGAGGAATCAGTACAGTCGAGATAACACGCATATCTCTTCGCATTTTTTGGCCTCCTTTCTCAATAATCAAGTCCCAAAGGGGGTGGAAAAGGAGCTAATGGTTCGCTTTTTCAAGAAGGACCTATTAGGGGGTCTAGAGGTGGCGGTAAAGTCGACATTAATTGGCACCGGAATTCCACGGCCTTCAGACCTGGAGCGCCTTTGGTCAAAGATAGATGACGAAGTCATGAAATTCTATCCTTTTCTTCTGGATTTGAGTGAGATGGCTCTAATGCGACATAGGATGATCGTGGTCGTGGCTATGGAGTACCTCAAGAAGTTGCTCGATTTATTGGAAGTTGGTGATGATGACGAGTGGGTAGAGGTCTTTGATTCCTTCACAAAATTAAATGGTTTTCTATAATCTGCGGTTGGGTGGGTTCTCATTTTTTCTGTTGAATGTGTTAGTTGGGTGGTGGTAGTAAATGTCTGGATTTTTTTGGGTTGGTCAATGCTCCGTTGAAATCAAAATTTTATCTCCTTTCTATGTTGGTCGAATGTATGTGATGGTTTTTTGGGCTTGGTTTGAAGTGAAAGAAATTCCTGCCTCACAGGTGCTTGTATGCTTTTTATTAAATCTAATATATAACTAGTATATATCATGTGATGGTGGATTTTTTTAAATAAATATTTCATGCTTTTTAAATATATATATATATATATATATATATATATATTATTCTTTTGTTTTTGATAAAGATAAGACTATCACTGTGGATTTTTTAAATAATTTTTGTGTTGCTTTTTTTTTAATAAATAAATATTGTTTAATATTTGTTGCTTTTTGTTTAAATATAGCCTTACATATCAAAAAAAATATAAATAGAAATTATACTTACTAATTCTAAAGTTTAAAATGGAAAAGAAAATAAAAATAATACAAATCCTTAGACTTAATTAAATACTAAAAAAAAACAATATGTATATGCAAAAAGAATGTACATTATAATGCATTCTCATTATTTAAATAGTTTTAAAATTAAAAAAAAAACTCAACTAATATTATCTAAACAAAATTATAATTACTAAATGTTCAGTTTACCTATTCAAAATTTTAAAATGGAAAAGAAAATAAAAAGAAGACAAATCCTTATAATTAAATACCAAAAAAAAGTACAATCCTTATAATTAAATACTTAAAAAAAGCAATATGTATATGCATAGAGTATTTTGTTAACCAAGTGGTTTATAAATTACCAAGCAAGGAGTAAAATGATAGAATAGTCAATTTAGTAGAATAAAAAGTAATTTCGTCTAGTGTTTGGTAATTTAGAGCTTGCAAAACAAATAATATTTGCATGCCTATAAAAAAGTAGAATAAAAATACTTTAACCACACATGATAGCAGATATTATGCAACACGGGGCAGAAATAAATTATATGCAATCCGTATAAGATATTATGTAGCACAAGGAAAAATTTTGCAAGTATTATAATAATGTGATCAAATCAAGAAAAGGGTATCAATGGACCAACTAGTTTCAAGGGTCGATAGTCTGATACCAACCATCGATTGCAGTTTTAGGTTTGTCTTCTTCAAATAGGATATGCCTTCGGCATAAAATATATAGCACCATCCTAATAAATAGCGCCAACTTTTTCAAAAAATTGGAGAAAAATACATTATTAAACCCTTAATTAACCCTCATTAACCTTCTACTCTCTACCCTCAACCCTCAACCCTAGTTAAACCCTAATCCCTCATAACCCCTATACCCTCTACCCTATACATTAGACCCTCAACCCTAATCCTTCAACCATATACATACCCTCAACCCTATACCCTCTACCCTCAACCCTCTACCCTCAACTAGCTTAAACCCTCATGCCTCAACCCTTAAACCCTCTACCCTCTACCCTCTAATATACCCTATACATTAAACCCTCAACCCTCAATTCTCAACCTTCAACCCTTAATCCATCAACCCTCAACCCTTAAACCATAAACCCTTAACCCCTATACCCTCTACCCTCTACATTGGAACCTCAACCCTAATCGACCTTTAACCATATTATTATACCCTCAAACATCCTAGCTATACCCTAAAACATCTACCTTCAACCCTTAATAACATTTGTCAACCCTAAACCCTTAAGTCCCCTAATATGGCCTTAAACCTTCTACCCTCTTATACCCTAAACCCTAAATCGACGTTAAACCCTCTACGTCCCTCTACCCTCAACCCAATACCCTCTTATACCCTTGACCCTAATCCCTCAACCCTAGCAATCCCTCAACCCTTAAACCCTTAAACCCAAGTAAATTACTCTATACCCTAATCCCTCAACCCTCAACCCTTAATCCCTCAACCCTTAAAGCCTCAACCCTCTACCCTCTACCCTCTACCCTTTGCAAGTACCCTTAAACCCTAATCCCTCAACCCCTATACCCTCTACACTATACATTAATGAACCCTCAATGTAACCCTAATATTCCTTGAACCATATTATACCCTCAACCCTCTACTCTCAACCTTAAACCCTCAACCCTCAACCCTTAAACCCTAAAGTACCCTTACACCCTCTACATCCCTCTACCCTCTACCCTATATATACATTGGACCCTAATTAACCCTGATCCTTGAACCATATTATACCCTCTACCCTGACCCTAATCCCTCAACCCTAGTTAAACCCTTAAACCCAATTACTAAACTCTCTACCCTAATCCCTCAACCCTCAACCCTTAATTCCTCAACCCTCAATTAACCCTCAACCAGCCTCTACCCTCTACCCTCTACCCTCTACCCTCAACCCTAATCCTTGAATCATATTCCCTCAACCCTCAACCCTTAAACCCTAAACCCTTAAACCCTCTATCATCTCTACCCTCTACCCTAGTATACATTAAACTACCCTCAACCCTCAACCCTTAATCCATCCCACCCTCTCTACCCTAGTAATCCCTCAACCCTATACCCTCAACCCTAATCCCTCAACCCTATACCCTCAACCCAATACCCTAAACCCTAAACCATTAAACCCTTTATGTCCCTCTACCCTCAACGTACCAATACCCTCTACCCTTTTTGACCCTACTAATCCATCAACCCTTAAACCCTTAAACCCTCAAGTACCCTCTACCCTCTACCCTCTACCCTCAAGTACCCTTAAACCCTAATCCCTCAACCCCTATACATTGGACCCTCAACCCTCAATCCTTACACCCTCTACCCAATACATTAAACCTCCCTTAACCCTCAATTCCCAACCCTCAACCCTTTAAGGACACAAAGTACTACAATAAAGGAAAATTTTGCTTTTTTTATGATTATCTAGAGGAATAAATGGGTATATACAAAGGGAATGTTGGTGATAGTATGGATCTTGTCACACAAATTGTTGCATATCATGTTAAATACAATGAAAAATCAAAGGCAATAGATCTTTTGATGCAAGTGAAATGTAGGCAAGCAATTGAAGGCTAGTGAATATTGGGGAAGGATTTTTTGTTCTAACACCCTTAATCCCTGCTATATCAAAACAATAAGTAGGTGCTAAAATAGGTTGTAAAGAAAGTGCTAAAATAGGTGTTACATCAGGCGCTAATATGGGCACTAAAGTAGACATTAATCTGGTTGCTAATTCAGGCGCTAATTTGGGCATTATCACAGGCATCATTTTTTGCGTTAATCTTGGCATTAATATGGGTGTCAAACTAGGCATTATTGTTGGTGCTAATTACAACGTTAATTCTGGGGCTAATTGGTGCTTGAATTAGTGTCTACTTGTTCTTGTTAGCACAAAAAAAATACCAAAAATAGCACCATCCTAAAAAATAGCACCGACTTTTCCCAAAAAATGGAGCTAATCATAGGTATTTTTTGTAGTGGTACGTTATGAATTAAGTTGGAAGCAGGGTCAAATTGAGATCCAATCGCTGCCATGCGATTTGCATTTGCGTTTTACTCTTTGGGCACTATCTAGATATTGAAGGCTTTAAAGCTTTCAATTAGGTCCCAGACTCTATGCCTCTAGGATCTCATGTGGACATTCTTGGCTGCGAAGAACCCCCAGACTTGATTGACCACTAGCTCGGAGTCTTTGAACACCATTATTTATTTAATTCCCATTTGTTCCGTGAGAATCGGACCTTGCATGAGGCCTTCATATTCAGCTTCATTGTTTGAACAGGAAAAGTGAAAGTGAAAAGACGTAAGGGTCTTTTCATTGGATGGGTACGTCAAACATATCCTGGCTCCTGCACCAACTTTACATCTTACTCCATCAAAATGAAACGTCCATAGTTTTGAGGCTTGACCACCCTCGAATTCCTTCATGACCTTCAAAATTGCTTGATCTTCATCATAGATGACATAGGTTCCCAATCCGGTGGATGGTAATAGCTGAAAGGATAAGTGTCTATATATTCGCTCAAGAGGACCTATTCTTGATTAGTCTGGTCTCCAGTCACCTTTTCATCCTCTAGTAGCTCAGTACAATACATTTCCTCTTTCGTGATAGAGGTATGAGTGACCTCAAAGTTGATCATGGCTTCATCTACTACATGTTCCACATGTAGAGGTTCAGACACTATCTTCATTTTACCTCCATGTTTGGTCCTGAGGATTAAGTGTGACTAGTCCAAGGAAAGATATCCACCTATCTTGGAAGTGAATTCCCGAGAAAAGAAAAGATTGAACATGGGGGGAATGTCTATGATCACGGTATCTTGTGGATCTATGATACTAGGGAAGGAGAATAGAGTCAAAGGGGGGTCCTTAATGACACCTACGATTTTAACCTTGTTCCCATCAAGCTGCATAACCCCTCTTATTAAAGGTTCATAGCTAAGTCCTAAGGCTTCAACTATCTGCTTGGGCATGACTGTGGTAATAGAACCAAAGTCAATCATAAAATTGTGCAACAATTTCTTACCCACAATAAGAGTTAGGAAAAAGGGTTTTAGTTTTGGCTTACCTCTAACTTTAGTAGAGGCTTCCTCTGTACTGTTTGTGAGGACTTTGGCTAGAGGTGATGAATCAACGACCTTTTCCTTGAGTGATTGCTCTATTGGCTCAGTGCTTGCATCTTCGAGTAGGGCCTTTCACAGTATTGACTTCTACTTCGGAATAGCTAAGATATCCCAAAGAGACACATTAGCAGAGGATTTCTTCAATTTTTCCACCACATTGAATGGTAGTGGATTGAAAAGCTTTTGTTCCTTACCCTTCGTTATAACAATTTCCTTTCATGGCTGAAATTTTTGTGCAATTGCGAAGGTACTCAGAGTTTGGTTGGGGGTAATTTTGGGCTATGAGACAACTGGTTCACCCGTGAATCTCCTCTTTGAGCGAGTGTTGTAATTGGACTACACTTGCGGGGTCTTTGGTGTGCAAGCCTTGTTTGCAAACACCGACTCTTCCTCTTCCATCCATGAGAAGAGCACATGATCTAGAGTTATATCTGTCTCTTGCTCTAAGGACATTCTTTGCATTTGTGCGGTGAGTATCATGTTTTCCATTTGTGGAAAGACATATACATAACCTCTTGAATATGACGCCATGCCTTGACTATGTTGTTCCACCACTCTTTTTTGTAAATTATCGTGCAGGAAATTTTGAGGCATATGTGCTTCATTACAGGGGAAGAACCAAGGATTAATTTCATCACGGACATTATTGTGTCCTACTATTAGTTCTCTAATCGAGCTTGGGTGAGCATTCTGTAGTGGAGTAGGTACCAGCACCATCTGATTACTTGTTTAAGTTTGCAGATTTGTGTGTGAGCCTCCTTGGAATTGGTTTTGTTGGTAGGAAGATCTTTCACCTTGATAATTTCTGTAAGTTGGCTTTGGAGGCATGGACTGGTTCTGCTTGATGGTAGTTATTTCATTTGAGATGCTCCATAACAACTCATTGAAATCACTCATCTCATTGTTTGAAGAATTAGACGTAGAAGTAGCACTCTGCGGTGCACTTGGATATGCGTACATAGATTGGGGAGGAGTGGATGCACTGGTAGATGCTATCTCCTAGGCGAGATTCAATAACTCTGCAAATATAGGCATAGCGGGACGAGGCGGTAACTTTTTGACATTGATCAAATTATTCTTCACCTGAACAACAACACTATATGCACCTGGCAAGGTGTTCCCTCCAAGGGACTCGATCATTACTGAAATGTCGGCTTTGAGAGACTTCAGATAGAACATAATTGCCAAATCTATAGGCAGATAGATTGTAGGTTGAATCCTTTGCCAAGTCATGTCAAACCAGGCATTAAATTCAGTCATGCCCTCCTGAGGGGTTCGCTTTATGGTCGTCAACTATTGATATAGTGAAGACTAATCTCCTTATTTGAAAATATCTCATAGAAAAGATCTCCAAGCTAATCCCAGGTACCGATAGTATTGGCTCCCAAAGTATGATACCAATCTAGCGCTCTACCTTTGAAAGAGGCTACGAGCAACCTTAGCACAATGTTTTGGTTGGTAACATCATGTACCAAATACACTTTCGTCCCATCTTGCAAGTGTTCCAATGGTGTTTTTGAGCCTTCCCCAGTGAATTTTGGTATAACTTTTAAAGCAGAGGCTGGGATGGGGGCCCAAATGGCTAGTGTGACCGGTGCTATAAGAGGGCTTCTAGTGTCCCATGCCACATAATTTATGTTAGCAATCGGCAACATGGCTGGTGGAGGGATCATAATGTTTACTGGACGGGTTCTAGTTCGTACTATTACTAACGGTGGCACTAGTAGGCTAGGGTTGTTCATTGTTTGGGATCTAGTAGCAAGCCTAAGATCTATTAACAAGCCTATGGCTCATACACCCACTTTAGATTTAGATACATTTAAGACAATCCCACTGGGGGTGCCAAAAAAAGAAATTGTTGATGCCAAAAAAATGTCAAGCAACAACCTTATGGGAAACTCAATTAATGGGGGGACTAACTGCGCTAAATTGAGTGACCTGCGGGTTTTTAAAGAAGTTGACTCCTTCTGTATTTGGGGGATATGGAATGGTAAAAGGAAGCAAATATACAAAATAAAGATCTAACCTAAGGCGATGCGCCAAGAGTTAAGCATGGGCACAGTAAATCTTACTTTTAGATGGGATTTAAGGGCCCGTTCAACAATCTGCATGTCTAAAAATAATAGAAAGTATAGATGAAAATCCTAAGAAGTTTATCAAATAACATAAAATAACTTCCATACACATTTACTGAAAAGAAGAGTCCAAAACATGATTTGAATCAACAAACTTATATTGAAATTATAGAAGTTCTGCAAATAAACTACTTAGTATAATAACTACACAATATGATGTTTTGTCATTTAGCTAAGAAACAGAAAGGCTGAACAAAAATGGCATAGTTTGTGAATCTTAATACAACAATCAAAAACAATACAAATGCCTAGTGTCTTTCCACAATTTTTCTATGTATTCTCTAAACTCAGAACCCCTTTTCGGAGAGCTGAAGCAGTATATATAGAGAAGCATCCCACCGCCTCAGAGCCAGTAATAGAAAATATTCCTAAGCACGAGCAATGATGTTTGTCACGATGATTTCCCATGGCCATTGCAACAAAAAATATTATGAAGCATGGAACGCAGTCACCTTCAAACTAGATACATCCCCCTACGAATGATGACTGTGGTCCCAGTGGAAGTAGCAAAAAATCCCATGCACACATGTGTCACTCACCCACATTGTTGGCTAGGACATGTAGTGATAGGATGAGGCTTGTCTCTCATTCTTACCTTCTGGCACTGAAAATACCCACAGAGAAGACACATGGAAGAGTCTTCGTCTCGAGCATTCACTGTGGGGTCTGCCAAATGATGTCTACGGAATGATGCTACGTGGCACGTACACAAAGCTCGATAGAGCAGCAAAGGGGAGAGGGCTCACAAAGGCTCGCACTGCTGACACGTGGAGGCATGGTGGGGCTCGATAGAGAATCAAGGGAGGAAATCTTTGTAAGGAGCGTGTAGCGAACACGTGGAGGAAGCGGCAAAAGTTTCTCAAAAAAGGTTTCAGAGATATCCAAACATATGAGGTGCGGGATGAGGCTAAGAAAAATAATCTTATCAACCCAAAGGGAGCTCAAGGGATTTTTAATCCACACGTACATATCAAAAATCAAATTATTTTGATCCTATGATCTCAATAATAAAGTTGTCTCGTCAACTTAAGTATATATCTTGAATCTCTAGTTGAAAATGGTTGTATTTTATAATTTTTTTTAGATGCCTCTTGTAGAATGTATCCTTCCATGTAGAACCCTCAAAATATCCATGATACAAGCACAAGATTGAATATCTACAACCTTCTAACAACCATCCCTTCTCATGATTTTCATGGTCATTTAAGATTGATACCTTTCCTTCATGCTTTGTTGAATGTTTATACCCTAATCCAAGAAGCTTTGCTAATCAAAATAAAACACCTTGCCATTGAACTCATGATCTATTAAAAAATTTCATGTTTTAATGTTTCTATGAAAAACCTTTGGCTATAATAGCTAATACAAATATGTCAATGCTTTTGTAGTTCTTAAGACAATCTTCATGTGTGCCTCCTGATCTCAACCAAACCAACCACACTAATTCCTTTATCTATCTTCGCCAATAACCAACACCCTCTAATAAGCAAGTGAAAGTCCCTTTTTGAACAAAATATTCTCAGGAATTTTTAGAAAATCTACATTTGTCACAAATTTTCCTCTTCTGAACACAACTCATCATTAAAGTTTCCTTAGATTAATATTTCAAGCCAAGTTGTGTTTTCTTTTAACCCATGAATCATCCATTCAATAGAAACTTGGATTTCAAGGAAATGCACTCCAATTGCATTTGCTAAGCATCCTTTCCTTTTGTGAATTCATAGTCTTCCCAATAAATGTAACCTTAAAATGACTAAATCATGATCACTTTTAAGTGGTTCTATTACCTAGTTGCTACCACTTGAATTCATTGAATCCCTCTATTAATATACTCGAGCATGTGAATCCTTCATAAAAATTATTTCAACCATTGCATGTTCTTCATTTAGAGAAGAAATTAAGTTTTCATATGCATCTTTAAGGTCTCTACTTTCAGTTAAATTACACCTAGTGTTTTCATCCTTGAAAGTATTCAATTTAACTATGTAAATTGTCTATTTTTAATAATTGTTGACCTTTCATGTTTAATTCTATATTTGACATGGCATGACATACCACTAAGAGCTTTCTCCAAATAGAGGCTTCAAGGCACAAAATAACCAAAGACTAGGGTTCTTGTTGTCATAATTTCTAACTATGCTTAATAAGGTCATCAATAATTTGCTTCATATTTAAGACCTAACACCCTTTATCAAGGATCACATTATCCTAGTAATGAGAGGATTCAACCTAGACATTCACAATTTATATCTTCTTAATGGATATTCTTCATATATTATATAAATATTACCCAGGGTTTTTCATCGTCCTCAAAAGAAGCAACATTTTCTATGTGTTGAATTTTAGTTTTGATGTGAATGCCTTAACATTCTTTTCTATTCATTCTTTATGCTTGTGATATATCCATCATAATGGTGTTAACAAAATCTCATTTTGTGCAAATGCAACGCTCCAAGAGAACACATTTCTTTTAAAAATCTTGATTTGAAGCTCCCATTTTAGCATAGGTCATGTGGTTTCCCAGCAGAGTTTGTGAGGTTGGGCGTTAAACTCGTTTTTAAATATTTTAACTAGAGTTTCTTATGCATTGTTGCACTCATTGCATTCCTCTGAAAATCTCTCAAGCCATTTTCAAATTTGTTTTGTGCATGTCAACTGTTAGAATAAAAGGTTTTTGGTTTCACATTTTGCATACATGATCACCAAAATGCTAGCAACTATAACGTTTGGAAAAATTCCTCTATAAGGAGTGGCATAAACTAATATCAATCTACTTATAACTGCGGCTTCAATCTTGTTCATAGTCTCACTTTGTAGGCACCTGTATCAAAACCAATCTTTCTTTTCTTTTCTTTTTTTAATCTTTTTTTAGAGCTTCCATTTTGTCCTACATTGGGATATGTTGGCAAAGGAGGAAGCAAGAGTTACACCTTCCCAATTCATGTGCTTGAAAGTTCTTAAAAACCTTTGCAACAAAATTATTTTGTATGTCTTGCATCATGAACATTGCATTCCATGAGATGACATCTCTCTGAGGCATTCTGTCAGGCAATGAAAACTTGTTTGTAACCTCCCAAAAATGGTGTGAAGAAATGAAGGAAAAGAAAATGAAACAAGTAGTGAAAATTCAAAACCTATCTTAAAAAGGAAGAATGAGTGGGTTGCGAAAAATCACAACCCACAACATAAAATTGTGTTGTGAAAAATCACAACCCACTCACATAAAGTCATGAAATAAGTTATGAGTTGTGAAAAATCACAACTCACCATCATAATTTAGAAAAATAGATTGTTAAAATCCACAACTTCAAAATTATTTAAAATTCCACAAGTTGCAAAGATGAGCAATCGTGTATTCAAGAAAGCTCTATAAAATTAGTTATTTTTGTAACTAAAAGAAAGAAGTGCAACATCCTTCATTTCTTCACACCATTTTTGAGAGGATACAAACAAGTTTTAATTGCCTAGAAATATTTGATAGAATGCCTCAAAGAGATGTCATCTCATAGAATGCAATGTTCATGTTGCAAGACATACAAAATAGCTTTGTTGCAGAGATTTTTAAGAACTTTCAAGCATATGAATTGGGAAGGTTTAACACTTGTATCCTCAACCTTTTCCAACATATCCCATTGTCCATGTAGGCATTGGATTATTTTTTGTCTTCAAACATTTACCATTGGCATTGGAGATACTTCATTATGAGGGGATCAATAGTCTCTATGAAATGTTTTTCTTTGCCTTAGTCTTTCGATCTTCGGCTTCCTTTTTTTTTGGATGCAAAAATTTTTGAGGCAATGAAGGGCCGATAAGAAAGATGGGAAATGCGCCACGTGGTGGTTGCACGGCTTTCTTTTTTATTGTTTTCCTTTCGGAGGAGGGCCCAGGACATGCATCGGCATGATGAAAGTTTTCTCCAAAAACATTTTTCGGAAAACATAAGATCTCCAACCGCATGACGTGTCATATCACTACTACAGGAGGATTGTGCCTCTTATAAGATGATATCTCTTGGAGACTATCAGAGCTTGTTGGCCTTTCTTTTCTTGGTTCTTGGGATGGAAGCTTTGAGTTAGTGCCTTGAGGTGATGTGATTGGTCAGTTGAACCTTTTTCCAAGCTGTTGTTTTTAGGATTTGATCGTTTATGGTCTTCCATCTTTGTTAAATATCTAAAAGGACATTAATGCAATAGCTAGGAATTAATGAGAAAAGATCTTTTGTGGCCTAACCAATGATCTATGATCATATTTTGACCTATCAAGTATCAACATCTGGCAACAATTACTTTTGTACTGAGGTGATGTTTCCTTCTTTTGGTGGCTATAAGAGGAGAGTGACAACACAATGAAGGGTTGGATTCCAAGTGACAATTTCTTTGTTAGGAAAAGTTTCTTTAGTTTTCTTAGGGTTTTAGAATTATTTTCAGAAGCAAGTTGTAGAACTACTTTACTTTGGCATGCTATATCTATTAAGGTTTAAAATATTGTCAGATTGGCATCCAACCTCTTTTTTAAAGTTCATTTGATATTTAAAAGCACGAACTATTGAGGAGAAATTGTTGAGACTATGCATGTATGGCCTTTTTCAAGTTTTATTTCTTTATATTATCGTTCTAAATGAAACATTGTGTCTTGCAAGCTATATCTAGGTAGTTTAAGTAGCGGATTTCTATGCTTTATGCTCGTATGGTAGATTAGTGACTTAAGAAAACTAGACTATGTCATTAGACTTCTCTATTTTTTTGAAAGTTGTTATTTTGTTGTGCTATGCTGTATTAGGAGGAAGAGTTCATGTGATTTCTAAAATATTGTTCTGTTACCCATAAGAAATATTTATGTTTGATTAGACCTTAATGAACACTGCCTACGGAAAGATTTGAAAGTCTGGACTATGCTTGAAGTTAGCCTTTGTTGTTCGTTATCTTTCCAACAATGAAGGGTTGTGGAGTTTTGTGTCTATTTATATCAATCATAGGAATGATTTGGGTTTGAAATGTTGTAAAAGCTTTGGCACATTGCCTTTTATGTTTTATGTTTACATTTCTTTCTCCCCTTATCTAAAAACCCCAAAGAAGAATCAACTTTCTATAAAAACCCTAGAGGTATTCAGTGAGGCACAATTTGTCCTCCACTCCTTGAATTTCCCATAAGACTGTCGGAGAGGCGCGAACTTTGACGATCAATGGTTCTTTTTTTGGCACGCTCGGTGGGAAAAAACTTTTCCAAAAGCTTGATTAGAAGTCAAAAATATTTTTTGAATCAAGCTAAGGAAGGAAACTGGAAGTTTCATGCCCAAAGTCCAAACAAGAGCATCCTCGAGAGGTCACTTCCAGTACTCTTAGTTACCTGCCTCAATCCCTAGAAGGAGAAGACTTATAGGTTTTGTATCACCTGTAAGGAGTAATAGAGCGAGAAGTCAGAGCCCAGTATCTAGAGATTTATCTACTCCACCCAAAGGCTTAAACTTCCAAATAAGACTAACTGTATATTCGATTCATAGGAATCTTCTCTTTATGGCTCTTGTACCTCCCTTGGCTCCTAGAAATTTTGTAACATGGGATAGTGGTAGCCCGCTACAGCCACCCACACCACTAGATGTATGGCCTACTATACCCACTAATGCCCTCAAGGTTATTCCAAGATTCTCTGAAGAAGATTTCAAAACCCCTTCCGAACACCTTCAATATATAGCAGAAGTATGTAGGGTACATAATATAGCGGAGAAAAATATCACTCTAAGGCTGCTAGCTACCTCTTTTAAGGGAAAGGCCCAATATTGCTATCAATCTTTGGTCTCAAGTTCTATCATCTCCTGGGACCAACTCAGAGAGAACTTGTTCGAACATTTTTAAGAAAAGGGAGATGACTCCTCACTATTACATCAATTAATCGCCATCAAAAGGGCCCGAGAGAAACCATGAACGGTTTCAACACCAGGTTTGATAAAACTTGGAAAAGGATTCTCGTGACTGCTCGACCCCTAGCTGTGATGGCATTCATGTTCTATCTGAAGGCTATCAATCCAGACATCGCAGTTATGATAACTTCCATGGGGTGAGACATCTTTCCCAATGTGTATGAGATGGTTGTACGAGTGGAAAATAGTCTGATTGATGTTGTAAAGATCCCACCATGAACCCCCATGCCTATGTTTGCAAAACATCTAGAACATCTCAAGAAGAAGCTTCTTCGAGCACTTTCGCTACACAAAGTAGCATGACGGGTACGCCGCAGTCTATGTATGTGTATCTCATCACATAAAGCAGCATGTCATGCTCCAACTTAGTCACGACAGATATTAACAACATGAAGAGTCTCATGTGGACTCTTGCTAATGAATTGGTTATCCTCAAATGGCAGCAGGCAATGCCTCTGTGTTGAAGTTGTCAAATCCAAATTTTGAGTCCAAGAACACCTGCATGCAAGAATACCTATCACAGGGAAGAAAAAAATGGAGAAAGAGAGAAAGAGATATTTTTCTCTGTGAAATTGAAAAACTGTATTCTCAACAACTGAATTAGCATAATTACATAAAAGATCAATCCTTAAGAAAGGAGATCAACAAAACCCTAAAAAGATAATACATTTAATAATTAATATAATTATTAAATGTCTTATTATGCAAACTAAGGTGAAATGTTAAGGAGATAAAGGTAATTTAATTAACATGATTAAATTTAAACCTTTACTCTAACACCCCCCCTTAAGATGAGCAAAAGTGCAGCTACAAACATATGCAAGAAAGCAAAGGTAACTACAATGCAAGAAAGTAAACTTGGGTCCCGGAAACAAGGCCAAATAATGTACCCAATTACAACCAAATCTCTGTAAAGTGGAGAAATAGAGAAAACCTCATGGGAAAAACTCTACTCCAAAAAGAGAAAAAAGCATGCTAAAAAAACATGAAAGAAGGAAGGAAGGCCTCACTGAGACCCCCCAAGGACAACTTCCTTCACCCCAAGCATGGAGTTCAACTGAAGATAGCACGGCGATGCCAAAGGTTTAGTGAAGATGTTTGCAACCTGCTCCTCTGTAGGAATGTACTCCAAGATGAGAGAACCATCCTAAATCAACTGCCTGATGAAGTGCATGTGGATTTCAATGTGCTTAGTTCGTTGATGCTCCACTGGGTTGCGAGAAATATGAATGGCACTCTGATTGTCACACCAAAGTATATTGGGACTATCAGGAGGAAACCCAAACTCAATCATCAACTGTCGAAGCCATAAAACCTCCTGACTAGCTAACACTGCTCCTCGATACTCAGCCTCTGTAGATGATAATGCAATAGCAGACTGCTTCTTGCAAGACCATGTAATAGGACCAGAACCAAGGCAAAAAACAAATCCAGAAGTAGACTTCTGTTCATCGACATCACCAGCCCAATCTGAGTCAGTAAAGCCAACAATGTGAGGGGATCCTGATGTGTAGTGAATGCCATAATGAGTGGTGCCCCGAATGTACCTCAAAATACATTTGGCTGCTTGCCAATGACTCTCATGTGGATCATGTGAGAATTGAGAGACAAGGCCAACTGCAAAGGAAAGATCAGGACGAGAGTGTGTCAGGTACAACAAACTGCCAACCAACTGTCTATACAGAGTAGTATCCACGGAAGAAGTAGTACAAGTGGAAGACAAGACAACACCTGACTGAAAAGGTGTGGGGGCAGGCTTACAATCAAGCATGCCAAAGCCCTGGAGCATAGTAAGAGCATACTTCTACTGAAATGAGGAAATCCCATCCAAAGACTGAATAACCTACAGGCCCAAGTAATAGTGCAAAAGTCCAAGATCTGTTATCTCAAACCGCTCCATCAAAGCTCGTTGAACATCCTGAATCATGGAAGATGAGCTACCTGTAATGATGAGATCATCGACATATAGCACAAGAATCAAAAGATCACCCTCCTGACCCCAAATGTACACTGTGTGATCAAAATGGCAACGTGTGAAGTGAGTGGAAAGAAAAAAAGAGTCCATCTTCTCATACCAAGCCCGAGGGGCTTGTTTGAGACCATACAATGAACGTCGAAGTCTGCAAACCAAAGAAGTGTCCTGCACAAAACCCTGAGGCTGCTCCATATAGATCTCCTCATGTAGGTCACCATGCAAGAAGGCACTCTTCACATCCATCTGAAACACTGACCATCCCTATGAAGCTACAAGTGAAAGTACAAAGCGAATAGAATTCATCTTAGCAACAGGGGCAAAGGTCTCGGAGTAATCAATACCCTCCACCTGAGAAAAACCCTTCGCAACAAGATGAGCCTTATACTTATCAATAGAACCATCTGCAGCATACTTGGTACGGTACAACCACTTGCACCGAACCAATTTTCTTCCCTTAGGAAGAGGACAAAGATCCCAAGTATGATTCTTCATCAAGGAAGAATACTCCTCATCCATAGCCATATCCCACTCAAGGTGACCTGTCGCCTCTGAAAACTTTTGAGGATCATCCAAAATGGCATGACTCAAAAGACTAGAACCAGATGTATGAGCATGAGTACGATGAGCATCTGAAGGATCACCTGCCAAAGAACTAGCTGCATCAACAGTGACACGGGCCCACCTAGGCAAAGACGGAGCACCTGGTGGTGGTGGAGATGGTGGACCATCATCTAGATCATCCTCAAGAGATAAGTAATCCTCAAGTGATGAAGAGGGAGGAGTAGGCAATGAGGGAGAAGCTGATGATGGAGAATCCATCTGAGGATAGCGCTCATCAAACTGGACATCTCGCCAAAACAAGACCTCTCTAGAATTAGGATCAAACAACTTGTACGCCTTAACATCCTCATAGTAGCCAACAAATATGAGTGGTCGGCTCTTCCTCTCCATGGCTTTCCTCTAAGCATCAGGAATAAATGCCCAAGCCTCACTACTAAAAACTCAGAATGTAGAAACATCAGGCTTGACATGGGTCCAAGCCTCCTTAGGAGTCATATGTCACAATGCCTTATGAGGCATCTGATTCTGAATATAATTGGCACAATTGATTGCCTCAGCCCAGAATGAAGAACTCATAGCTTGAGACTGTATCATACAATTTGCCATCTCCCGTAAGGTTTTGTTCTTTCTCTCAGCGACACCATTCTATTGAGGGGTGTAAGGGACCGTAAACTGATGCTATAAACCATGCTCAGTGCAAAAATCTGTAAAAGCCTGGTTAACATATTCCCCCCCATTATCTGTGCGTATCCTCCTGATAGAAAGTCTAGATTGCTTCTCCACATATGTCTTAAAAATCCTGAATGAATCAAAGACATCAGACTTGTACTTAAGAAAGTACACCCATGTATGTCTGGAGAAGTCATCAATAAAGGTGAGCACATAGCGGTCCCCTGAAAAAGAAGGAGTTGGAAAGGACATAAGATCACTGTGTACCAACTCTAGGGGTGCCCTAGCATGAGTGGCTCGACCCTTCAGAAAAGGATCTCGATGATGTTTGCCAAGAACACAACCTCAACATACACCATCAGTACAAGAAGTCTGTGGGAGCCCAATCACAAGTGCCTGAGTACTCATCTGTTGTAAATACTTGTAATTGACATGGCCAAAACACTCATGCCAAAGCATGCTCACTGAATCTGCATGTGCGATAAGAGAAGAACCAATAGTGTCTAAACTCTCAAAGCCATCAAATCTGTATAAGCGAGATGCAGAATCCACACTCCCAGTAGCCACAACCAAGTCAGGATCATGAAGGTCTCGAATAACCACATCATGTGGTGAGAACTCAACTGTCTTACCAGAGCCAAAGTGGCAAATCTAATAAATAGATAGAAGGTTTGTCAAAATTTTAGGAACCAGAAGCACATCCTGAAGACAACCACCATCCAATGAAATAGTACCTGAACCCTGAATTGAAAGTTGTGTGGAGTCACCAACTGCAATCTGTGAAGTAGCACTATGAGCAAGTGCAGTGACTAAATCCTGTTAGTGTGAGATATGGTGCGAAGCACCAGAGTCAATAATCCATGTGGATCCTGAAGAAAAGGCTCGTGCAGAAAAAGCATGACCTTTCCCCGTGGATGGAGAAGGAGGCTGAGGTGAGGAAATATGATGCTGCTGCATGGCTTCCTCCAAAGCCTCTAATCGTTTCTAACACCTGGAAACTGGATGTCCTTCCTTGCCACAGAAACTACAAGGATCACTTGGATTCTTCTTTGTCTTGGAGGAAGACTCACCAGTCTTAGAAGATTGACCCTATTTAGGATTGGATTGTGGTTTTGAATTTGTTTTAGGTGGTGGCTTGGAGGAACTCTCACCGCCAACTGAATCTGTCTTTGGCTTTTGTTTCTGCTTTTTTTTCCCTTGCAATGTCTAAGCAACCAATGCTTTATTCTTTGATCTAGGAAGAGTATCCAACTGTGTGAGCTTGGCCTACTCTCGTGTCAATCGATCACAGAATACCTCAAGAGAAGGCATGGTAAAATGTGGACCCAAAGCATCCATGGTGGAATAGAAGGTAGAAGAGAAAATTTGAAAGGATCCTCGAAGCTTGGATAGAATCAGGTAAATGCACTCTGTATCTATTTTGTTTTTACCACAACCCTGTAACAAAGATCTGAGAGATTTGAATTTCATCAAGAAATCCTTAATAGAAGGAAAGGAATCAGGTACCAAAGTGGTCAACTCTGCCTCAATCTGAAGTGCACGGAACTGATTAATGGTGCTGAAAAGTGTTTCAAACTTCAACCACATAGCTCGAGGAGTTGCACAACCCTCAAGATGAAAGAGAAGACTATCTGAAACATGCAAGGATAACAACCCCATGGCCTCATCCATTCTGTTCCTATGCTGAAAGATCTCAAATTGACGTTGCAACTAAGGTTGAACATCATCCAAACATGACCATATGGACATGACAAGTCTTGTCATTTGTGCCTTCTAGGTATGATAATTGTGTGGGGAAAGACGCTCAACCAAAGAAGAGTCTGCCATTAAACCCTGCACCTGTGACTTCTTGTTTATTTTTATTATTATGTGATCTTTCAGAATAGACAGAAGATGCAGAAGGGTTTGATTATTTTGAGAGTTTTGGTGTTTTGGTTTTTTGATGGAAAATACAGAAAGCAAGAAAAAACACCCCCCCACAATACGAGAACCCAAACCCCAGTACAATTTTTAAAGCTGAAAAGCTTGAGAAAGCAAAAAATGCTTCAGACAAAATTGTGTGTACCTGGTAAATTTTTGATGAAAAAAAGTTACTATTCTAGAAACAGCATGAGAAGAGCTTTCTGACGCCTACTCATTTGCGAAAAACAGAGTCCGTGTGCAAAAGATATGGCTCCGGGAGTGCAAAACAAAGTTCTGACTTTGACTGGCAAAAACGACTGCAAAATAGCAAAATCAGAAAAAATATCCTTTATCAATTAGATCGGGCTCAGAACCAGCTTTCCAACGCCTATTTCCATTCGAAAAACGGAGGTCGAACGCTCGATTTATGCCCAATTTACCGAAAGAGGTAAAAAAAATAATGAGGTGGCGCCCTAGTGGCTCCTCTCAGACCAGCGGCGCGCGGGCTGCTGGCTGGTGGCGCGCTGGCTGCTAACTGGCCGCGGGCGGTTAACCGCAAGTGGTTACCGCTGGTGGCCGCCGGCGATCGTAGCCAGGCGATGGCTCCGCTGGCCGGAGCGGCTGGAGGGTGGCCACCTGGTGGCCGCACGGTGGCCGGCAGGCGGCGGCCCTAAAATGAATTGGCAGCGTAGAAAATAAACCAAAAAATTGGTTTTTTTGATTTTTCGATGATTTTCGACCTCGATCTATGTGCCCTGGGGCCGTATGGCTCTAGGGCCAAAAAACATTTGCCTTCTAGTGCAACTGTACTCAAATAGGGCATGCCATATATGAAAATATGGGTTTTTGGCCGCTCTGAGTCCAATCGTGAGGTCAGTTTTGGTCCAAAATGCACCCAAAAATTGGAGTAACCCAGATCCACACAAAAATACCCTATAAACCTGTGAAAGCCAGATCTAACCCTTTCAACCCAAAATTCTTCAAAATCAGGAACAGGCTGCAGTAGGTCTGTGCTCTGATACCATGTTGAAGTTGTCAAATCCAACTTCTGAGTCCAAGAACACCTGCATGCAAGAATACCTATCACAAGGAAGAAAAAAATAGAGAAAGAGAGAAAGAGATATTTTGCTCTGTGAAATTGAAAAGCTGTATTCTCAACAACTGAATTAGCATAATTACATAAAAGATCAATCCTTAAGAAAGGAGATCAACAAAACCCTAAAAGGATAATACATTTAATAATTAATATAATTATTAAATGTCTTATTATGCAAACTAAGGTGAAATGTTAAGGAGATAAAGGTAATTTAAGTAACATGATTAAATTTAAACCTTTACTCTAACACTCTGAAGCCGAACACTCAGACCTACGGCAAAAACAGGCCTTCCTATCAAAAAAATACATACCAGGGATTTCCCGGAGGAGGAGGCCAACATATGACATACGCGAACTAAATAGTTCTGATCACCATGCCACTTCAAATGGTAAAAGATAGTCAAAGCAGAGAAATGATTCAAGGCTAGAATAATTTGGCAGAAGAGGATGACGTATGGTGTTTCCCATGCAACAATGGTCATCTTCCGCAGAATTGCCCGAGTGGAAATTTGCAAAAATGGATGGCGAAACAAGGAAGCAAAGGTTCGATCCTAAATGTGGATGAGTACGGATCATCTGAAATGGAGAATGCTCATTTTAGAACACAAATGCAAGGGATGTCCCTAGAGCAAGAATTAGACATTGCACCTAATCAAGTGTTGTTCTCATGGGCGAAGGAAGAAGATGCAGTGTTCACAAATGAAACTCTGACAAATGGTGCTCCATAAGTGCGGTAGGATTACAACACAAGATCTAAAAGTAGGCTTACCAGAGAGTATGTACAATAGGTTTTGTCACATCCGTAGCCGCGTTAGCTACCCCTGTAGGAGAAGCAAGCTCCAACGCCCATCATCCAACCTTTTCCGCAACTACGTAACCCACCAATGGTGGAGAAAGAGATTAGTGAAATGCCAAGCTCAGTCATGTTTGAACGTTTTCTTCTGAAAATGAGGGAAATACCCCCATTCAAGCCCAAGGCTCAAACAATCGGGATGTTTAACATGATTGAGCAATTGAAGAAGGCACCTGCCCATGTATCATTGTGGGACATCATATCAATTCCCAAGAAAAAAGCATTGCTTCAAGAAGCATTAAAGGTGGAAGAACAAATCCCACAGACGGATGTGACTTAGCCATGCAATCAAAGCGGAGACAATAGATCCTTGCTTCCCCCTCAGGCTCTGAAAGCGATAGATTATGCAAATGATGTAGACGAAACAAAAGAGAAAGAGGTAAGTAGAACAAAGCCCACACCTTTCTTTTTAACACTTATAGTAGGAGAAAAATTGTTGCATAATAATATGATTGATTTGGGGGCTAACATAATTGTTATGCCAAAACAAGTGGCAGATTCTTTGAAGCTTAGGTATGAGCCCCTTGAAAAGGGAATCATGCAACTAGATGGGAAGAAGATCCCTACCTTTGGTCAGATAAAATATTTGTCCCTAACCCTTTTCTCCTGCCCAAGCCAAACAATCACGCAAGAAGTGGTAGTAATATACATTCCACCGGTTTTCAGAATGTGCCTTTCAAGATATTTCACCACCAAACTTGGCGGATATCTGGCACTTGACTAGTTCCACCTGATTTTGAGAACCAAGCACAAGGAAAAGATGAATCTTTCTAAACCTTTACATCCTAAACATATTGTGGACAATGCACTCCTATGCTTTGAAGCCACACATACTTCTATATCTCAACAGGAGAAATATTGTGTAGAAATGATAGAAGATGAATAGGATACAAGTGAGCAGACTCTTGAGGAAGAAGTGTTGCTCATCCAATTCGTTGATTCTGATCCATTTGGAAAATTCCATGCGACTGGGCTAGGCACTTATGTAATTTTTTATAGTGATCAAACTTTTCTGAAACTAATAAAGGATGAGGAGAAATCCGATGACCCGTCTGGTAATCGTCTATGGACCCTATACTTTGATTGTGACAAGTGTAAAGCCGACTTTGGTGCGGGTGTCCAATTACTCTCTCCAATGGGATCTGAGACTCTTAGAGCTTACCATTTCATGTTCTCATGCTTGAATAATGATGTTGAATATGAGGCCTTGGTCCATGGCCTAAACCTTGCAAAAAGGATGGGTATAAAGAGAATGCAAGCTTTCAAAGATTCAGAGCTGGTAGTGAGCCAAGTTTGTGGTCAAACAGCGGAAAAGAATACCCGAATGAAGTCATATAAATATCAAATCTGGGACTTGATCAAGAGTTTCGAAGCCTTCAACATACAAGTTATTCCCTAATCTCATAACAACATTGTTGATCAAATGGCATCGGTTGGGTCATAGTTCAAACCAACTTCTGACTCAACTAGGAAAAATGCAGTACAAGTCATCATCTGACCCTCAATTCCTGAAAATGATGAAAATTGGTAGGTTTTTAACGATGACACTCAGATTGCTACCTTCATACAAAATAGAGGAATGGTTCCTGACTCTCCAACCCCAGGAATGG
This sequence comes from Sequoia sempervirens, assembly GCA_007258455.2. Taxonomy (NCBI): domain Eukaryota; kingdom Viridiplantae; phylum Streptophyta; class Pinopsida; order Cupressales; family Cupressaceae; genus Sequoia; species Sequoia sempervirens. Next base: position 12,808,376 of record VDFB02026320.1, on the reverse strand, counting down.
AATTTTTTGATGGGCAGGTGATCCAATTAAAATGGAACAAGCTTCCGAGAGGGTTGATTTCCCTGGAGAACCTCTTTGACTATGAGGATGCAAGAAATGGAAAATGAAGGTTCACTACAAATGAAAGAGATTATGAAGAGCTTGATGTCGAAAGTGGCAGAAAGTTGAAAGTCGGAAAAGAGGTTCTGCTAAAAGATAAAGCAATATTAAGGGATCGATGCTATGAGTACGACGAAGTTATGGCCTGGACCTATGATGACCTTAAAGGTTACGACCTCGGTATAATTCAACATACCATCGACTTGGAGGAAGGGTCTAAGACCGTCTGACAAAAGCAAAGGCCAATCAACCCGAAGGTTGAAGCATTGATGGCACAGGAGCTGACCAAGTTGGTCGAGTCAAGAATAATATATCCAATCAAACATTCCACTTGGGTGTCAAATCTGGTACCCATTCGAAAGAAGAATGGTGATATCAAACTTTGCGTTGATTTTTGAGACTTGAACAAAGCATCACTGAAGGACCATTACCCCTTGCCGTCAATGGAGCTAATTCTGCAGACAATAGCTAGATCTAAAATGTTCTCATTACTTGATGGTTTTTTGGGATATAACTAGGTATATGTGAAGGAGAGTGACCAACACAAGACTACGTTTACCACTAAGTGGGGAATGTTCGCATATGCCAAGATGTCATTCGGGTTGTCAAATGCTTGCAGAAACTTTCAACGAGCAATGGATATTGCTTTCAGAGGTTTAATCAACTTGGTTATTTTAATATATCTGGTTGATCTAATGGTCTTTTTAAAATCAAAAGATGATCACTTCGATCATCTAGAAAAGATTTTCCAGAAATTCCAACAGTTCGAGATTTCTCTAAATCCTAAAAAATGTGTCTTTGGGGTGCCTCAAGGTAAGTTACTCGGTTTTGTAGTTTCTATAGAGGGAATATCAATAGAACCCGAAAGGGTTAGATCCATAATGGAATTACCCTTGCCAGTAAACCGGAAAGGACTCCAGTCGTTTCTAGGGAAAATAAATTTCATTAGCAAGTTCATTTCGGACTTCGCCGATATTCTGAGGCCTATCACACTAATGCTTAAAAAGAATCTATTGTTCAAGTGGACCTCTTAAGGAAAATAATCTTTTGAGCAAATAAAGATAGAGATTTTCGTTGCTCTAGTCTTAGCTAATCCAGATTTTTCCAAAGATTTCCTACTCTATGTATACAGTGGTCAGGATAGCATAGCTTCAGTGCTTACTCAGAAAGGCAATCAGAATGAAGGATAACATCTTGTTGCATTCCATTCAATAACTTTGAAAGGTTATGAGATGAAGTAGAACTTTGTAGAAAAGCAAGCTTTTGCCATAGTTAAATTTTTTTAAAAAAATTGACACTTGGTATTAGCCTACAAAATCATTATCCTTGTAGCACATCCTAGTGTGTGAGAATACATCACAGAAGGTGAAATCACTGAAAAAAGAGAAAACTAGATCACTAAGATCCTAGAATATGATGTAGATATCTGACCAACCAAGTTAGTTCAAGGAAGAGGTTTGTGCGAATACATTTCATAGGAAACAAGTCTTGTAGCTGAAAAGGAGACTGATCAAGTCTACTCAAACCAATTTGAGTCTGAAAAGTCTTGGGTAGTTGATCGGACATGGTACATGTAGAAGGGATACTACCCAACCAGTCTTTCATTCAATAAAAGGAGGTACTACCGATTGCAAGGTGTCAGGTATGTACTAATTGAAGATGTACTATTTAAGAGAAATTATGATGTTGTGTTGCTCTGATGTCTCGACAACCTACAGGAAGAAAGAGTTCTTAACGAATTTCACCATAGTCCTGAGGGTGGGAACTTTTCTGCCAAGACCACCACTTTAAAAATAATGCGGGTAGGATATTGTTAGCCCTCTATGTTTCCCGAAGCACATCATTTGGTGCAGAAGTGTACACAATGCCAATATTTTTTTGGAAAAAAGAAGAATGCCGCTCAACCCCTAAGCCTGATTGTAACCGAAGAACCCTTTGCCCAGTGGGGTTTGGATTTTATCAGCATGATAAATCCTATTTCCAGTGTCGAACACAAGTGGATCCTCATGGCAACTAATTACTTTACAGGTGGACGAAAGTTGTAGCCCTAAAGAATGCAATAGAAGGGGATATTGTTAATTTCCTCGAAGAGATAGTGACTAGATTTGGGTTGCTCAAAACCATCATATCCGACAACGCCCAAGCTTTTGTTGGGTCAGGGATGTCATATTTTGCTATCATACATGAGATTTTTATTAAAAATTCATCAAATTATTACCCACAAGGGAACGGGTTAGTAGAGTCCACCAACAAAAACCTAATTAGGTTAATTAAACACATTGGGTCAGAACGGCAAAGGGACTGGCACAAACATCTACAGGCAGCTCTGTGGGCAAACCGAATTACCCCCAAGCAGATTTTGAAGACCTCCCCTTATGAGTTGGTGTACAAAAAAGAGGTAGTGATACCCATTTCCATAGAAATTCTTGCTCTACAACTACTAAAAGCCTTGGAGATTGAAGAAAATGGTGGAATGGAAGTATGACTAGTAGAACTCCTCAAACTAGAGGAAGACAGAGAAAAGGCTTATGGAGCCATGATCAACTGACAACAAACAATCAAGCGATGGTTTGACAAAAGGACCTCTAGTCTAGAATTCAAAGAAGGGAGCATAGTGCTAAAGTATGATGAACGTACTGCAAAACCAGGGCAACACACTAAATTTGAAACACTATGGAAAGGACCTTTCTAAATCAGCACATGCAAGGAAAAGAACCCGTAAGAACTTGAAAATATGGAAGGAAACACTTTAGATATACCGGTGAATGGTATTTATCTAAAGATTTTCCACTAAAATGCATAGTTCTTTGAAAATTTTAACAATTATGTACCATATGTAAACAAATTTGTAAATATTTCAAAATTTTGAGAATAAAGCAACTAAAGAAGGACGCTAAAGAAACAAACATGTTGAATTATATTTATCGAGAATTTTACATACAATGCAAGCTCAAGGCTCAGATTCAAACATAAGGCTCTCTCGAGCGAACCCAAAAGGAGCTACAAAGAAAAAGATTCAAAAGAGGAGGTAACGTGCAAAAAATATTTAGGAAGTGCCTCTAGTCATCACCCAGGAAGCATAAAAGGTTCGTCATCGGGTCTTCTTTCTTTTTCTTTCTTTTTCTTTCTTTCTCTTCTTCTTTGTCTGGTTGCAAAAGGAGGGTTGAAAACACAACGAACACGAATGAAGGCTCAAAGCCTACTCATTGTGATTCTGCACTAGGAATTCAAAATGTTTCCTCTAGGCCAATCTTGTAACCCGCTCCACACCGTACTCCCTCAATAGAAAAATGGTCATTGGCTAAGAGGAGTAGCAATGCGTTTCAATGTCCATAGCGCTGAAGTCAAAGAGAAAGGGTAACCAGGGTATGTCTATGTCGAAGTCTACATGCCTGCGTAGCGCTTGGGATACCAACACCAGGGATGGCCACTTGCACTACCTTGCCAAGCCCTTCCATCAACGAGGTGTCGAACAACTTGCGACACCAATTATCATGGGCTTGGACACATTCAGGTCCAGCAGTGAGCCCACAAAGTGGAAAAGCACATTACATTTGCTCTGAAGTTGATTCTTGTCAATAATGAAGTTTGTGCCCACCACCCATTTGAAAGCAGTCATGATAAAGAAGTCACATTTCTTCACCAAGCATTTGATTCAGTCACTAGTAACCTCTCCCGTGAAGCTATATTGCGGTCTCTGTGGAAGGAGCCAAATGGGGGTCCCTAAACTAGCAGACATTCTGATAAAGCGGTGAGTTATGGCGGAATGGCAATAAGTGGAAGACTAGATAACTTAAGGGACTATATGTTTGAATGAATGTTGCAAAAGGTGGCATGGCTATATATAGAAAGGGAAAAGTTGACAAACTCAACCAACGAAATGTCTATTTTTTGTCGAACGGAAATGAGAAATTTTGAGGCAAAACAGAACAAGGTAGATAAATCATATGGAGGATCCCATGGAATGGCTTAAGAAATAAATTCGGGCGTTGGGAGTAAATGCTCTCATGCACCAATTGTTGACATGTGTCCTTCACCATCATCATTGCCAACCAGTTCATTAATGAGAAAAGACATGGGTTAACGTGCTAAAACTCCAACAAATTAATGGTCACATTTTTTCAAGGGTACCTTGCATCACCTCAGCACATTTTGTATGATGAAAAGCACGCTTCTCAAGGCAATGATTTAGTTTAAATAAGAGGTGGCAGAAGGAATGTACTAATTCCATCCTCATGGCATTTTTGGAATTCTCGAGGGATACAGATCTCTAATCCACAAGTACCACCTCGGTGGAATCATTTAATCGCCTAGTAGTAATAGCGCAGTCTTAATTATATGTACTAGCAATACAATTAATTGTGCTCAAAAGTAGGTTTTTTCTTTTGAAGAAAAAGGCAAGTGGTTGTTATCCCTATGAAATTCCCTACAACTTCTTGATACAGTCATGGCGGAACCCTCAACCTTGGAAGACAGGCTACAACTTCAAGTTAATGACCTGGTTATGCCAATTTTTTTGGGAGGAAGCCATTCACCAACACCCCAGTGGTGGAGTGACCTTTTTAATGGTGCAAGAAGGTGTCGGTTGATAAATCTGTAAAAAGAGAGGCAGTACAAGATATCATTGACAATGCTTTTGACCCCAAGTTGTCGGTTAACCCTAAAATCCTCAGAGAAGGTGTGTTTCAGAGAAAGGATTTGTATGGGCCAACCGAGGGTTTTGCGCTTTGGCTCTAGGATTGTGGTTTGTTGTAGTTCATGTTTCCCATTGTGCATCCATGCCCAGAGTTAGTCGATGCATGTGCCAAGAGATTTGATGAGGTAACAGGGGTTATTCAAAATGGCAGGATTAGGGTTATTGTTTTTCTGCAAGCCATACGGGATATGTTGTGTATCCCTATGGCCTTGGATTTAGAGTGTTTCAATGAAGAAAAGATGGATCTTTTTGGGGAAGAAAGGGCCAAAAGAATATTTTTTTATGAGGAAGAAACAAGGGAATGACCAAATAGAGGTCGTATTCCCTTTCCTTCTATCACATGATACATTCAAAAGGGATACACAATTAGTATTCTCGATGTTGGCCTAGGTTTTTGGTCTTGACGATGATGATCAGGTTCTTCCTTTTCAGTTCGGCTTGGCCTTTGAGCTAAAGAGAGAAAAGATCCAGAGGCACTATGATTTTTCCAAAGTAATAGCTAGGAACATGTTGAACCAGCTAAAGAATTACAGGACTGATTCCAAATTAAGGTATTCTTCCTTCTTGGCTCATTTGATTTTACATCAAAAATTTGAATGGTTGGGGAAAAATGTACCAATGTCTAGGCTAGATGAAAGGGGTTGGATTTAGCTAGTTTCTATGTGGACCCATATGCTTTATAGAACAAGGGAATATTATGGGTTTGTAGATTACTTTTTGAGGTCGATGCTCCAAGAATTGTTGCCTCGCCCTATAGGTCATTTCTCTCCTAAGGTTCTACAATGGATGAGAATCTCGCCGAGCCCAGTGGATTATTTCCTAGGCACAAATTTCACATTTATCAGATTCCACGACTTTCCCGATGAGTTTTTTTGACTCCCCAGGTTTGTGATAGACACAGTATTTGCGTTGGAGGCATGCTGTCAGGTGACCATTGTCGACAAGATCTATGGCGCAGGAAGAAACAAGATGAAGTTATATTCGCTTCCCCTCAATATTGCTAACAGTCGAGTATCATTAACAAAGTGATTTTGTGAAGAAGAGATCAAGGATCTATTGGTGGCCTTGCGCCTAGTCATCATTTGTGATAAGTGGGAATACAACCCACAGGGACTTTATAGTGTGAAGCATGAAGAGTGGGAATACTTCAAGAGGAGGAAGAATTTGACTTGAGAAAGTGCAGAGGCATACATTGATTTGAAACATGTTTCTTTCAAGCGACTAGAATGGATGAGCTTCTATACACCAAAGGTACCGTATGACAGGAACCTTCCAATAAATAAGTCCATCAATATACAACTGAAGAAGAAGGGTTGGTCGAAAAGAAAGAAGGAAAATTTTTGGAGGTTTCGACAGGAGCTATGGTGCCTCAACCTTCCTCTTAGACAATTCCCATAGGATGAAGAGTTCGAGGATATTTATGATAACGAGGCCAACACCAACAATAGTAATCCGAAGACCAGCCATGAAATTGATGTGGAACAAGCTCCATGTCAGGCTTCCTGACCTCGAGAATACAACAATCGGAGGGATTTGAGGCAAAGCGATTCACGAGCCCCGTCCTCCTCCAGTGCCTAGAGTAAAGGAAAGAGACCCCAATGGTCCATAAGAGCATCATCTGTTGCGGTCATCAAGGGCCAAGTTTCAGAGGGGTCGATGGCTAGGAGATCAAAACATGTTAGTTCTAGTTGTGAAAAGAGTAGATGGGTCGAAGATCTAGGTGTATCCAACATGTTGGCCCGAGGAGAAGAAGAAGTGGAGTCTTCCTTCCAGAATGTTCCGACCACTGTAGTTTAGGTAAGTTTTTCTCCTTTTCTTCCTATTTCTACATCTTTGATTACCTCCTCTCCTCCTCCCTTGGAAAGGAATTCTCTGTCCTTAGGCCCTGACTTAATAGTCTTGAATACATCCCCTCTTGCTCATAGCGAAATCCTCAAGATTACCCTGCACGTCGAGCGAGCAACATCCATTTCGGCCGCTGTTGACTCTTTTTTTTCCCTATCAAGGGACCCTCTTGAAAGAGATGAGACATTTGTGCTAACTCCCACTCCCGGCCCATCAACTTCTGAGAAAACATCTTTCTACCCAACCGTGTCTCTATTCACCCCTACTGGAAAATCTCTTGTTCAGTATCAGCTGGGCATGCCACCCTTCTCCATGATAACACTCCCTTTTTCCTCTCTGCATGCTCATACATTTGAGGTATCCCCTTTTGTTACCCTTTTTGGTTTCCCTCTCAGTGCCCCTATTACAACACAAAATGTTGATGTCCCTCAAACCCTCTAGGATCATTTCAATGCAACCAAGCCGGCCTGACAAAATGCTAAGCAGAGATGACTATTAAAGAATGTTGATTTGTTGGCTACCAAGAAAATTGAGGCTTGTTACAATGAGGAGCAGAATTGTCTCTTGATCAGCACCATGACACCACTTGTGGCTAAGCCCAAGGGGTAGATGCAAATGGAGGATTACGACATTTGGACGATGGGTCTAGATCTAAATGAAACTCGTCCACGCAACAAGGTGGTCTTAGCTAAGACTTCCTAGCAGGTGGTATATGTAGACTATGAAAGGTTGGACATAAAGTTAAAAATGTGTGCGACATAGTTGGTTAATGTAAGGGAAACAGTGGGCAAGTTGCAGGTTGAAATCAAGGCCAAGGATGTTGAGTTGGCCCGCATAATGCAGATTCAAGGTAAGCAAGGGGAACCTCAAGATTGCTTGAAGAAGCACAGAGCCAACAAGTTCAGCTACATGCTGAAATTAATCAGAACAACATGAAGTATAGAAGTACTCACGAAAACTTACAAAAAGAGCTAGCCAATCTTAGGTTTTTGACAGCGTTGGGAAGGCATAGGCAGAGATGGAAAGATTGAAGCTAGAAAAACAAGAGATTGTGTCCGCGTTGTAGACCCGTGACCTAGAGATGTGAAGAATAAGCTCTAAGCTATCAAACACTCTCAAAGGAAAGGATCGAATAGAGGAGAATGCAAGAACCAAAGAGGCTCAACTCAATTAGGAGTTAGTTGTCGCTCAAAAGACTAGGTCTGTCCCACTGCTAAAAAGATTGTTATCTTCACATTAGGAGCGGATTGTAGCTGCAGTTCTTGTTCTTAGGCCCATTTTGCAATTCTTGAGGGATGTCCAAGAAATAAATGGAAAAATTAGCTCAATGGCCAATCACATTCTACAGACATGTGACTCTCGAGTGGTGGAATCACAAAGTTTCATTTCTATACTTTGTGTGGCTTCCGATGAGGGTCTGAAAGATGCCAGAATTACTGACTGAAGAACCGCTTCCATCAAGGCCAGTGAGATTGTCAACTCCCACAAGGTCGCCAAAAAGTGCAAAAATTGCCAGATGGTGTTGGCAAGGAGAGTTGAAGAGATTAAAAAAGATTTCAATGTTTTGATCAATTACGGGCTACCTCCCCTTTTTTCCCCAGATGAGGATGTGCAAACAATAGAAAAAATTACAGAAGCTATCAAACAAAAGGATCAAACTTTTGTAGAACTCCCAAGTTCAAGCACGATGCATGCAGCTGATGAGATTGAGTGCGAGATTTTTCACGTTTCTCATCTTTATCAATACCTTGGAGTGGTTACTGCAAGGTGGGGGGTCATTTATTTCAAAGCAGTCTTCTAGCTTGATCAAGCATATAGGCTCATCCATAGTATGCCTTTACCAACCGAAGAAGAATGGCAGGCACAACACTCCTCCTTAAACTTCAAGAATTTCTAGAGAGTTGGGTTCGTACCTCTGCAAACGAAGGCCCCTGTGAGTTGCCAAAACTATGAAACATTTTTCTTTGCCTTAGTCTTTCAATCTTTGACTTCCTTTTGTTTTGGCTATGGAAATGTTCGAGTCAATGAAGGGTTGATAAGAAAGACAGGCAATGCGCAACGTGGTGGTTGCATGGCTTTCTTTTTTATTGTTTTCCTTTCAAAGGAGGGACCAGGACATGCGTCGACATGGTAGAAGTTTTCTCTAAAAACATTTTTCAGAAAACATAAGATCTTTGACTACATGACGTGTACATATCTCTACTACAAGAGGATTGTGCCTCTTATAAGATGTTATCTCTTGGAGATTGTTGAAGCTTGTTGGCCTTTCTTTTCTTTGTTCTTGAGATGGAAGCTTTGAGTCAGTGCCTCGAGGCGATGTGATTGGTCAGCTGAATCCTTTTTCCAAGTTGTTTTTAGGATTTGATCATTTACGAGCCTCCATCTTTGTTAAATATCTAAAAGGACATTAATGCAATAGTTCAGAATTAATGAGCAAATATCTTTTGCAGCCTAACCAAGGATCTACGATTAGATTGCGAGCTTTCAAGTATCAACATCTGGCAACAATTACTTCTGTACTGAGGCAGTGTTTCCTTCTTTTGGCGGCTATAAGAGGAGAGCGACAACACAATGAAGGGTTGGATTGCAAGTGAGTTTCTTTGTTAAGAAAAGTTTCTTTAGTTTTCTTAGGGCTTTAGAATTATTTTCATAAGCAAGTTGCAGAACTACTTTACTTTGGCATGTTATATCTATTAAGGTTTAAACTATTGTCATATTGGCATTCGACCTCTATTTCAAAGTTCATTTGATATTTAAAAGCACGAACTACTAAGGAGAAATTTTTGAGACTATGCATGTATGGCCTTTTTCAAGTTTTCTTTCTTTATATTATTGTTCTAAATGAAACGCTATGTTTTGCAAGCTATATCTGGGTAGTTTAAGTAGCAGATTTCTATGTTTTATGCTCGTATGGTAGAGTAGTGACTTAAGAAAACTGGACTATGTCATTGGACTTCTCTATTTTTTTGAAAGTTGTTATTTTGTTGCTTTATGTTGTATTAGGAGGAAGAGTTCATGTGATTTCTGAAATATTGTTTTGTTACCCATAAGAAATCTTTATCTTTGATCAGAACTTAATAAACACTGCCTACAAAAAGATTTGAAAGTCTGCATTGTGCTTGAAGCTAGCCTTTGTTGTTCGTTCTCTTTCCAACAATGAAGGGTTGTGGTGTTCTATGCCTATTTATATCAATCATAGGAATGATTTTGGTTTGAAATCTTGTAAAAGCTTTGGCGCAACGCCTTTTATGTTTTATGTTTACGTTTCCTTCTCCCCTTATCTCAAAACCTCAAAGAAGAGTCGGCTTTCTATAAAAACCCTAGAGGTATTCAATGAGACGCAATTTGTCTTCCACTCGCTGAATTTCCCATGAGACTATCGGAGAGGCACAAGCTTTGATGATCAATAGTCTCAATCTTGCTCTCCTATGAGGGGGATATCTATTATATTTTGTGATGGATAATCCTTGAGGGTTCGTGTTGAGTCCTCCACTCATCACTTCTTTCATCACTTCATGATTATTTTCCTTCATTCTCTCTTTTAGAGAGGTTTTTTTTCCATAAAGTTTTTCTCCTTTTCTCCATTTATGAGAGATCATTTGTAAATGGGTACCTAACATGACCTAATAGTTGGGACCCATATTTTTATCTTTACATCACCTATGCATCTTTTTTGTATTCTTTCATTTGTTTACTTCTCCCTAATTTGCACTTAAGGAGGGGTGTTGGTGTGAATGGGGTGTATTACCTAACTAGTTCACCTAGTAGGTCATGTTCACATCTTAAGTTTACTTAGGGATTTAGGAATATTTATAGTATTTAATTGTCATGTGATCTTAGCTTATTTTATCTCTAGTTGTTTCATCTCATAGGATTAAAAAACTTGTCATAATCATGTCTTGTCCCATATTTGAACCTTGCTTATATATGCAAGGCCTCATGGATATTATGTATCAAGTTATATCATTATTGCATCCATATCAAGAAATTCATCCTATTTATCTACTCTTTTGTGGAAGGCTATATTTTTATTTTGCAAGTGATCTTGGGGTATATGATCTCACTATTAGCTCTTATATATGCATGTTCCCTTACCACCACAAATTCCAATATCCAAGTGCCTTTTTCATGTCCCCAAATTACCCTTACCAAGGGCATGACTCATCTAATATAGGTCTATCAAAACATCAATGATTTCAAGGAAAAGAACAACCAATTGGAAGCCCAAATTGCATAGTTAAAATAGGAAAATGTCAATTTAAAGATGAAGGAAGTTGTAGCTACCAATAGAGTGAGTTTACTATGTGAGGTAACTGAGTCCATTATCTATCGCCATCCTCCTTCAAAGGTTTATCATCTCTTTTTACAAGATAAATTTGTGAAATGAAATATTATGAGAATATTCCATACTCTACCATATGATTTTGAAATTGACCCAGAATTCTTAGAAACATACTTCAAAAGCACCCCTAAATAAAAGGAAATGTATGAATTCTACCAAAATAGTTTCCTATTTGCTTTTCATAATACTTATATATTAAGTGTATACTGGAGGGAGCTTAGCTAAAATTTCTCATTTCATTATTGCAATATCAATTCATATGGGAAAAACACTTGGTTGACTCTCATTGGAAAGAGACTATAGTAGGAATCCTTGTGAGGCATGCATACCCTTTGAGTTGAGCATTCATGAAAGTATTTTCTATCATGCTCTACAAACCTAGAGTTAAATCCCAATTCATTGCAAACTCACTCCAAAGTGTTTAATATTTTTAGAATCATGGTAGTTACCTCCCAATTTTTTCCTCTAGAGCCTACCAAGAAAGATGGGACATATTAAATGTACCTCAAGAAGACAAAAAGTCTATCTCCCACCAATATTAGTTGGAGTCTCTATAGAGCTCATTCTCTCATTCGGTACATTCAACAACAAAATCATGCATGGATAGGGATGATATTCTAACCTCTCCTAATAATATTAGATCCACTATGGAATACTCAAGGACCAATTTTAGCCCATAAATTTTAGAAATGACAAGACCAAATCAATGTGACATAGGGTTATGCAAACCCATGGGCCTACACCACATATAGAATCAAGGATTATGATTGTAGCAAGCTTCATGAGGAGAAAACTTCAATCGAGGAGGATGAGATAAGTTTTATTCCATGAAATGACTTATCTTCAGTCTGGGGGGAATGATGATATAATAAAATATTCTCATAATTTATTTAAAAATTTCATACTTATGCTAAAAGAAATTTATGTTATGGACAAATTTTTTTTAAATATTAACTTTGAAGCTATTAGAAGTAGATTATAATAAGGTGTGTTTTCTACTTGTTTCTATTTTATGATTGCAGGAGTAGATAATTGTATGGACTCTATTTTTGTGTATGTTATTATCTTTATGATGATGAATATAGGGATTAAATGTAGCCACTTGGTGTGGAGATATGGAAAGGGAATGATTTTTATAGATCTTGGAAGAATTGTTGGTTGTGAAGGGATGGGTTTAAGCTCAAAGGACTAGAATACAACCACAGTGTAGCCTTGACTCACGAACTTGTCCCCTAACAAACCATATATGTAAAAGAACTTCACTAACATAGATGGATTGTTTTCTAAACATTTATTGATTTGTACCATAATCATCTCTAGTAACACTCATTCTTCAACAATAGAATTAAGTCTCCTAATTGTCGCATTTTCATTTTCTAGAATAACAAATACAATTATTCAATTTATTATTCTCAAATCCATTTAATTAATCTAATTTGATTAGACTTAATTAATTAACCTTAGTTTTCAAAACACTAATATAAAATCAATTTACTTGAACAATAGAAGAAAAAATTGAACTTATCCAAAATTAACAACTAATATTATCTTTAAGCCTTACATAAGTGCTTTGTGTAATTTAATTGTTATTGGTTGGTAGAAAAAGAACTTGGATGTAATAGCATGGGAGAAAGGGGTATTGCAAGTTGAGACCTTAATTGCATGGAGTGAAAGCTTTAACTTGTATTAGACTTATATTTTTATCGAAGGTGCATCCTATTTGAGAATAGCTGATTGATTTTGTCCATCCATGGTGCACACTACTCGAGAGGGGATGCAAGACGATTGAACGGATCTCAGTCGTTCATCATTTTTTTCTATTTTTGATTGCTTTTTTGTCATTTTTTCCACTCTCTCCGCCGTTTTGGTTTCCACTCCTCCAAACTCTCCTCAATTTTCCTCGTCAGTATCGAATGTTCACTTCTCTAATCTCACAAGCTACAAACTGAAAATAAGGTTTCGACGAGGGTTTTAGAGCATGTTTATTAAAATAAAAATTACGAGCAAGATCTTAATAATAATAAGGAGCACATTTAGGTTTTAACATTATGACATCCTTTCCTTAGGTAGTTAAGTATTTATTAGCATAATTAATATATTTTATATAATAAAAAATAAATTATAAATAATATAATTATACTATTTATTATTATTATATATTATATTTTTTAATAAAACTATTAAATATATATATATATTTATTTATTATAATTAATAATTAAGAATTAAGAATATTTTTATGCATAAAAGTCAATTAGGAAAAAAATTGGACTATTTTTTCATACAAACTATTAAATATAAACTATTACATATAATGTGTAATGAATCTATTTTATTATTAAATATTTTATATTTCAATTATAATTAATTAATATATTTTTAAAATAATATTTTATTTATTACAAAATTATTTTTTTATTGAAATATTAAATATTAAATATTTATTTATACATGTTATTTATTAATGTATTTATTTTATATTTAAAATTATATGTATTATTTTATTTAATAAATTATTAAATATAATATAATATGTAATGAATTTATTTTATTATTATATTCTATATAATGTAAATTACGACATGTTTTTAAAAATAATATTAAGTTTATTATAAAATTATTTTTTATTGAAACATTATATATTACATATTTAAATATATGTTATTTAATTATGTATTTATTTTACATATAAAATTCTATTTTAATTATATTAATTATCTTAAATATAATATAATATAGAATAAAGATAATATAATATGGAACGAATATTATCTAATATATTTTTTATCTAGAAATTGAGAGAGAGGTGGAGATGACGAGAAAGTAGAAATGAAAGAGAATAAGAGGGAGGGACACACTCCTTGTTACTCCCTCCCTATCTCTATTTTTATCTCTCTCTCTTCATCCTCTCTCTCCCTCTCTATTACTTGTCTCTATTGCCTCAACAATCTCTCTTGCCCCCTATTTCTTTCTATCTCCCTCTTCATCTCTACCTATATATCATCATCTTTATCTATCACTCTCTTATTCCCTCCATCTCTCTTACTCTCTCTATCTCCCCCCTCTCTCTCTCCATATTTATTCTTCTATCTCTCCATCTCTCTCTACCCCTATATCTCTCCCTCTCCTTCTCTCCATATCCCTCTCCTCCATCTCCATCTCTGTCTTTATCTTCCACTCTATATATATCTCCTATCTCTATCTCCTTACCCCCTCTCTCTCTCTTGATATTTCCCCCTATATCTCTCCCTCTTTCTATCCCTACCTCTCCCTCTCTCCCTATTGCAAACATAACATGAGCTTGTTGGTAATGGAGCTTGCTTACCTTCAGGATTATCTATATCTCTCTATATTTCTTCTTCTCTCTCCCCTATTCTAGATATCTCTCCCTCTACCTAGTATCTCTCTCCCTTTCTCTCCCTCCCTCTCTCTATCCCCCCTCTCTCTATCTCTCCCCACCTCTCCATCCCTCCATGTCCCCCTATCTATCTCTCTATCCCTACCTCTCTCTCCCTTTCTCTTCCTATATATCTTTATCTCTCTTTCTCTTCCCATATATCTCTCCCTCTCTATATCTACCCCTATTTCTCTCTCCTCTCCATATGTATTTATCTATCTTTAATTCTCTTTATTTGTCTCTTTGTCTCTCTCCCCCTCTCCACCTCTCTCTATATCTCCTTATATCTTTCTCTCTCTATCACTCTATCTCACTATCTACATCTCTCTATATCTCCCTCTCTCTCTTCCTTTATATCTCTCTATCTCATCCTCTCTATCTTTCCCTCTCTATCATTGTCTTTATCCCTCCCTCTACCTATATCTCTCTATCTATTTGTCTCCCTCTTCCTCTCTTGCTCTATCTTCATCTTTACCTCTATTTTCCTCTCTCCCCCTTTATCTCTAGACATCATTCCCTCTCTCTATCCATCCATCTCTCTCCCTCTCCCTCTTCTTATCTCTTTTTTCCTCTCTATCTCTATCTTTTTATCTCTTCCTATATATATATATATATATATATATTTATCTCTTCCATATGTGTCTATCCCTCTCCTTCTCTCTTTATCTCTCCCTCTCCTTCCCTCCTCTCCATATCCCTCCTCCATCTCCATCTCCATCTTCCTCTCTATCTCTATCTCCTTACCCCTCTCTCTTGTAAGGAAGCTAAGGTAGCGAAACAACTTCCTACACTAACCTTGAGAGGAGAATAATGCAAACTTTTATAGATCTTTAACAATTATAGAAACTTAAATGGAAATAAACACAAATATCATGCATACCAAAATACAAAGATTTACGTGGGGAAAACCCTTTTGGGAGAAAAACCCCACACTTTAAAAGCTACCCAATATATTATTCAACAATAAAAAATATTACAATATACTTGCGGAGCAAGCTTCTCTCAAGAGCATCACCACACAAGGATCCAAAGGCAACACAACCGCTATCAAACTCTCAGAATACATCACAATACATAGTTGCAATACAATGCCCTCATAAAATAGGATTGTCTTCTAGGGCAAGTTAAGCTAATAAAATATCGACCGTCAGATATGAGACATAATGATGAACGGTCCAGATTAAGCATATAAAATTTTGCCTCCAGGGGAGTTGCCCCCGAGCCCGCGAAACCCCAGTCGAGGGGATGATCCCCCTGGACCCCTCATGGGGGGGGATCCCCTCCACGCCCTTTCCCCATGCCCCACCCCATCGTCGTTGGCTGAATAGTACCTTATGTATCAACAATACCTTATGTAATTGCAAGGTTGAGACACATTTTCTCAACATCTCTCTCTTGCTCTTTCCCATCTATCTCTCCCTCTTTCTTTCTCTCCCTCTCCTTATTGCAAACATAACACAAACCTGTTGGTAATGGAGCTTAATTATCTTCCTAATTTAAAGGTTTTATTTCAATCATGTATGCATAATTGATTTGAAAGTATCACTTCTCTATTGAAACCTTTGTTGCACAAACAACATCATTTACTAAATGTCTTACATGCATAAATATATGAAAAAAAATATACCAAAATTTATCCTAATTGACCTTCCACACTTCTTCGGTGTACCCATTGCACTCTAAGGTGCAACTGCCAGTTAGGTAAGGATTAACATATACAACCGTTTTCGAGGCATTGATCACCTCATGTCAATTTTGGCTAGGTTTTGATTATTACTTGAACATTAACCAATTGTAAAAAGTCATTAGCTTATTGTCCAACTTTTCTAGAAACCGCAGATTTTTTTTCCTTGAAATGCACTCCGTCAAACCTAACTCCTCACGTCATTGGTTGCATTGACCATCTAATTCCTGTAGAACAGGTAAAAAATCAGCACAGGAGAAAAGAATGGCCGCCTGTGAAAGCTGTTGAGAATTGACTTTTATATAGGAACGAGAACATGATAGATTTGGTAAGCACCATAAAAGAGGTATATTCAGTGGGTATGGAACATAGAAGAGATCTTTTGTGTAGGAGAATATTGATGAAGGGAGCAGAAGATAGAATCCGTCTCTTCCAGGGCTGCTAAGCCCCAGCAGAAGAAGCAATATTATGGGGAAAAAACCTTATTTTAATCCTTTTTCCACTGTGGGCCTTGATAAATTTGACAGCTTGAATGCAGAGCTTTCTGCAAAAAGAGAGTATGTTGCCAGGGAAACAGGAATCCCAGAGGCCATGGTGAGGTTTGCTCATACCAGCAAAGGATGGGTGCCTGTTGTGCTAAAAAATGGGCATGATGGTAATGATCGTGGGCATTCCAGCCTGGCACTTATAGGAACAAAACAAGACCCTCAAAACGAGGAGAAATATAATGGTGAACCAAATGAGGAGTATAGGAATGATGATGTGAAGGATGATGAAGGGCATGAGAATGGTGTAAATGGGTCTGCTAGCAGGCAAGAGAGTGTGTCTGTGAGCATGCTGGGGCTGCCATGGTGGTCTGGATATCTGAAAACAACTGCCTTTGGAGTGCTCACTGTGAGTGCCATTTTGGTTGGAAATCCTGCAGTGCTTGCAACAGCCATGGTAGTTATCATGGTGGCTGGATCTCTGCAGAGGCTTTGGTTGTGTGGTGTTATGTGCATGAAGAGCTTCATAGACACAGGGATCTTCTATTTCTCTGAGTTTTTAAAGACAGAAGAGCTTATACAACCAGTGGGTTGTGATCAATTTGAACCACATGAGGCATCTCCAGAGCAAGGAGGGCCTCTGCTTTACAACACTCTTGCTCAGGTTACTGTGTTTTCTGCTCCTAAAAACAGCAGCAGGGGCCAGGACTTGAATACCCAACAGAAGGATATGAAAAACAATAATAATAACCAGAAATTTAGAAGTACTGTGTCCAGGGAAGGTCAGCAAAGGAAGTCCATCAGATTACAGCAGTCAGAGAGTTTTTCCAGGAGGGCAGCAAATGGGGAAAGTGATGTCACCGTGGGTGCCACTCTTATGATCATACTTCTCTTCTTTTTGGTTGTCTATGGCAGGTTCTGTGCAATCTGCCTCACATCTGCTTTGTTATATGTGGTTCCCAAGCTCAGAACTGATGGAAGCCATGATACATCTAGTAATAACTATGAAAATATGGTTCTTCAATCCAAAGAGTACAGAAAGAAGGTAATTATGGATGGATTGCTTGATAGAAACCATGGAATTTAGCTTATAATTGTATTTTGAAACCAATTCAGCAATTTGTCTGAGAAGGCAACTAATCATTAAAAATAAAATTTAGGCCTATGAAGCTAGGTATGTACAGATCTTTTCAGAGCAGTTATAGTATTTCAAATAATAAAATGATAGCCCCAGTTAAAAAGCTTATTGATAAAAACTGTTCATCTAATTTTCATCAGACTTAACTGTTATCATGATAATCAGATTTCATGTTCAAACGAATGATGTAATTGGACAAACACTTGATAAGTCACTCTTTGAAACAGTTACTATTTTAAATACAAAGGAAAGATGAGTTTTAGAAGAGAAAGTTCTAAAGTGAAAGAAAATAAGTGATATATAATTAATATATTAAGTTAACTAGCAATCGCATCTTGGTGTGCAATGGGTACGCCGAAGAGGTGTGGAAGGTAAATCATGGAAATTTTGGGTTTAATTTTGTGTGTACATTTGTGCATTATATGAGCTCAATCAGTAGGAAATTTAAAAAATGATGTTGTTTGTGCAACAAGGGTCTCAATAGAGAAGTGGTAGCTTCAAATCAACAATTGCATTCACTTATAGGGATCCAAACACTACCTTAACAAAATCTATAAATTAAGAAGATAATTAGGCTCCATTACAAATAGGCTCATGTTATTTTTGTAATAGGGAGAGGGATAAAAAGAGAGATAGAGGGGGAAGAGTGAGAGAGATACAGATAGAGAGATAGAGAGAGGGGTAAGGAGGTAGAGATGAAGATGGAGAAGAGGGGGATATAAGTAGAGAAGAGAGGAATAGATAAAGAAGGAAGAGATAAATATAGAGGGGGAGAGAGGGAGATATAGAAAGATAAAGATAGAGATACGAAGCGATATATAGAGAGAGGTAGAGAGAGGGAGATATAGGGGTAGAGAGATGAAGAGATAACGAGAAAGAGAGAGCGAGAGATGGAAGACAAAATATGACTTGATAAAGATAGAGAGGCAAAGAGATATAAATATAAAGGTATAGGAAGAGGGAGAGAGAGAGAGAGAGAGATGTCTAAAGATGGAGGGGGAGAGAGGAATATAGCTCAGTAGAGATGAAGATCGAGTGACAGAGGAACGAAGAAAAATAGATAAAGAGATAGAGAGAGGTAGATGAGAGATGAAGATAGAGAGATTGAGAGGAAGAGATAGAGACATAGAGGGAATATATATATATATAAGGAGATATAGAGATGAAAAAACATAGAGAAGCAGAGAGAAGAATAGAGACATGGAGGGAGGGAGAGAGAAATAGAGGGAGATAGAGAGAGGGAAAGATAGAGATATATTGGAAGAGAGAGAGACAAAGAAGAGGGGAGAAAGAGGGAAAGAGATCAATGTATAGAGGGAGATGGTGAGGTAAAGATGTTGATAGAAGGCAATATAGAGAGATAGAAAGGGATAGGGATAGAGGGAGAGGGAGAGAGAGAGAAAGAGATAGTTAGGGAGAAAAATAGAGATAAAGATATACATTAGAAGAGATGGAGTGAATGAGAGAGATAAATAGATAGAGAGGGGGAGAGGGAGTGATGTAGATAGAGGGAGATATATTAAGAAAACTAACTCATTTTTTTTAAATGATTTTTGAATGCCAATCTGGTTTCGAGTTGAAAGTACTGGTGATTTTAAGTTCTCCCTCGTTGCAAAATCTTCCAGATTTAATAGGAAAGTTCAATCATTTGGAACATTTAAAAATAGCAGACACCTTGGAGAAAACTAATATAACACCCCTCCTTCAGTCACTTCAACAACTTAGTAATCTTTGATTATTGTCTCTGTTTGGGTATCGTGGGTTTCCATATGTTAAATGCCCACTAAGCATCTCTTTTAGTGGGATTTTGGATCTCAGCGGAGGTCGAGATTCACCTAATTTTGAGGCTTCTAGAAGCAGCCGCATGAATAGCCTTGAAACCAGTGGAGCGGCAAGGAGAACAGAAAGAGTGTAATATACCCTGAATCGAGCTCCTCAATAAGGCCAAAAACAGTAAGATCCAGAGGCACCAAGCCTGGCTTAAGCATGTTCTGCACAAACATAACAGCTCCATCCATTCTCTCTAGGCACATCCTTTTAATTACAGTGGCATATGTAAATACATTAGGCTCGCAGCCTGGCCTACCTTTGGACGCCACGAACAGATCCATCGCTTCATTTATTTTCTTCTCTGCACATAGGGCAAAAATGAGGTAAAATATGTGTGCGTACTGAGGGGAATTCCCTTCATTTCCATAAATTTCTTGAGTTCAAAGGCCTCATTCAGAAATCCGCCCAAGCTCAATATCTCAATAGTAGTGTCGTACTCTAAGGGCGCCTTTTCTGCAAATTCCTCCTTCCCATATTTGTTCAACAATTCCTTGTCTATGCCCTCGGAAAGAGAAATACCTATTTGAAATTCCTCCGCCGACTCTTTCTCCTTGGCAACAACATGTCTTTTAAAGCTCCTTCTCTGCAACTGCAATGAGGGATTCTTCACTTGCCCTAGTTTAATGGGCATTGAACTGACATTAATGTTCTTTTGTGCAACTGAACATTTCAGCACACTTGCTCACATAAAGAGAGCGGCCATTGAAACAGAGGGAAATGCGCGATCTACTCACTTGTTTTAATTTTCCCCCTGAATTGCATCTGGTAAGCTAGGGCCCTCACTGGTATCAAGAAACAAAATGTGACAAATGCTGCAAAACATATGCCATTCACTCGGACTGGAAGGCTCATTCTAAAACATGTGGTACACGGGAGTATCGATGCGACTGTGGAACCCTCTTCGAAATGCAAGTACGACTGCACAAACACGCATCCATGCAGCCTTGTCACAGTACGTAGCTAATATTGGGTGGTGTTCCCTGATGTTGACGTTCTTTCATCCAATGGTGAGGCGCCGATCTGCAGATAATGATTCATTTGCAGGCATGACGCGAGCTTATCTGACTGCTCTAAGCAATCTAACGGTTGGCGATGACCACACTGTCAACCAAGCCCTCTCCCGACGTTTAAACCGTCCAAGGACAAATTGAGCTGGAAAAGCTCAAATAAGGAAACGCCTTCGGCGTAAATATTTGTAATGGTGAAAGTTGTATATTTATATTGATACATTTATATATTGATAAATCTTCTTCCCATGTTTTTATCCATCTATTTACACACATTCTTCAGTACTTATCTCCCATCTTATCTACATAAACATGTATTCTAGTATATTCATCCAAATTATGAGTTCATTACATCAATGCATGAACCTATTCTTATACATTTTGGCATCCACTTGATTTGATTGTTTCTATGCCCTAGATTAGCTCCATGGGCATGAGGAAGAATTATAGGCCAAATGATCAAGTTTATGTGATCATTATTATATAGAGATCTCTAACTATGTCAAACTGAGAGCCAACAATAGTCATGAAGTTCACCTCAACATTTATGCTCTAGGTATTAGCTAGAAATTTAGAGCCTCAAATATCTCAAGGAGGTCTCATATTTTGTTTGAATAAGATCCCATTTTAACATTCATAGTATTCAAGGACTCTTTTAGTTGATTAATAACTAGTTTGGATTCTTCAAACACTTGAAGTTGCGTAATACATCTTTCTACAAGAATGAGTCCATGTAAAAGTGAATTATCTTCTACTTCATTATTGTTACAGCCAAATTAAAGTCGCAAAGGATTTAAATTTGTATTCCCAATTTGGGTAATCAAGAAAAAAAACTAGCCCCTAAACCATTACTACATTTGGCAACATCAAAGTATATTTTTCATCACTTTGAGGTATCTTTCTTCGGTTGTGAGTTCAAACCTTTTGGCACATTTACTTAAGGAATTTTTTAATATTCATCATTTATAATATAAGTTTCTAGACAAGTGGAATTATAATTACCATATTGATCCCATTTTGAATATTTCACTATATAGGCATTCATCTTATCTATCAAGTATGAGCAATGATTTTCTTCATCTTTTGTGAGTTCAAGATTTAAATTTTCTTATTTGGACAGCATGGTATGAGCGGGCTCAAAGTGGACTAATAATTCATGTGTGACATGTTCTTTAGAAATATGTTTTTTGAGAGAATTTTCATTTTTGAGCTATGTTTATTCTTAAAGACTAAATGTGATCAATCTAGGGAAAAATACCATCCTTTATTAGTTGTGAAATCTCTTAACAAAAAAATACCAAAGACAAGTGAATTATCAATCACAATGACATTAAGGGAAAGTACACAAAGTAAGAGGACTTCACTTAATTACCCTTATGGTTTAGACCCTTTTACCATCCAATTATATTTATCAACCCTAATACATCCAAATTATTGTTAGACATGCCTATAGTGCTTGCACTAGATTCAATCATTGAATTATGTAAAAAAAAAAAAATCCAATCATTATAGAAGTAAAATAGTATAGGCTTATTCTTATTTACCTCTACACCAACATTATGGGATGTAGTAGGCTAATTCATGAGGGCTACTTAGGTTGATCAGATATATTCTTTTCAACATGAGTAGCTTGAATTATTAGTTCTGCCCAAGGCAAAATACTAATGCATCTATTGCATGCAATTTTTTAACTATAGTGACAATTCAACCAATGAACATATAGAATTAAAAACTTGACCAACAATTTTATATAGTCTATTTTTAATTGTCTATTTTTAAAATTGGTAAAATATCCTTTATCTTTATTTTTATTGGTTCATGTTGTCAACAGTAAGTGCAAAAATTAGGATTTTTTTTTTCTAAATTGTGTGCAATGCAATGCATTTAATTCATTGAATCAAATTTCAAACCTATTAATGACTTGAATGGCATGAGCACTATTACATACATCATCATACAATTACATTGTTGACTTAGAGGTAGTATTTTACATATTTTATTTAATAATTGGTAAGATTTTCAAAGCTTATTAAATAAATGTGAGTACACTCAATGCATATTTTATATTTGTTTACCAGTATGTATTAAATATCACAATAAAGTTTATCTATCTATAATAAATATCAAAGTAAAATTTATCTATCTACAATTAATATTTCAATAAAATCTACATAAAAATATACATGTAATAATATAATTTAACAAGACAAAAATTACATAAATATCACATTATCAAAATAATAAGAATAAATATATATAGAGAGAGAGTTATTATAATAATATATATTTGTATAATTGATTTTTTTTTATTACAATATTAATTAATTATAATAATAACATTATACAACTACAAACAATCATATTACACCCCTAACTGCTTATTAACTAAATGTTTAAAATAACCAAGCACACCCATATGAATTTTTTATTTTTATTTTTGCAACATTAATCAACTTTAATAATAACATTATACAACAACAAACAATCACATTACACCCCTAATGCTTATATTAACTAAATGTTTAAAACAACAAGCATACCCCACACTAATATTTTTTAATTTTTACAACATTAATCAACTATAATAATAACATTATACAACAACAAACAATTACATTACACCCCTAGCTACTTCTATTAACTAAATGATTAAAACAACCAAGCACACCCCACAATGGGCAGAACCTGACACAAATGCGTCTCTTGTTTCTTTAGATATATTCTCATGCATATTTACATGTTTCTAAAATAGATTTCTTTACTTATTGATATATATAACATCTCATAAAGAGACATTTACAGTAGTCCTTTTCAACTACTCTACTACATTGATTTTTCTAAAAGGTTGCACTCTTGTTAGGTTGGACAAGTTGATTTGATATATTTTTCTTTCAACCAATAAATTAGTTACCCCTGATGGAAAATGTTTCTAGATACTTTTGTTTGTCTATTTGTAATAGAAATAATCTAGCTCTATATTATAAGAACATTGTGATTCATATGAGTATTCATCTTTTGAGTCACTAGATTAGGTTGTGCTCTTTAGTTCTACTCCTATATTATTCTCCTTTTCAATCTTTCCAAACCCTCAAATTACATTAGAGGGTCTCAAAAAGTAGAAGCAACATTATAAAACACTCTTCCATCCAAAAAGATAATGCACATTTTAAGAAAATTTCCTCTTCTTT
This sequence comes from Sequoia sempervirens, assembly GCA_007258455.2. NCBI lineage: Eukaryota > Viridiplantae > Streptophyta > Pinopsida > Cupressales > Cupressaceae > Sequoia > Sequoia sempervirens. The sequence continues at coordinate 12,784,665 of VDFB02026320.1, read as the reverse complement.
TTATAAAGACATTTCATGCATTTTGGTGGTATAAAAAACATTTGGTACTCGTAGAGACTAGAGTGGAGATTTTTATGATGGAAATCCTTTTGCAGTAGTAACTTTTCTATATGCATCAATTCTCTATTATAGATTTCCCCTTGGACAAGTGTCATAAGTATGAGTATCATTACAAGGGAAGCATTTTATGTTAGTATCTTCCACATTTCTTTTTGACTTGGGATAATGTCTTTTATAAGGTTAAATAGATTTCTTTATAATGGCATGTATATAGGGACAAGCTAATTGTATGGTTGCATGCAAGGTTGATTTTGAACTTAGCCTTGGTTTCAATAATGACACCAATTTTGGTATCTATTAAATTGATACAAAGGTTTGGGACCTCGGTTATTTTGCTAAGATTATTTTGGACATGAAATCTATTTCCTTTTCAATTTTATGATGTCATTTGAATTTTTTTTAGTATATTTTTAATTTCATATCTCTTTCAAGTCATTTGAGAAGTGGAGAACAAATTGTATGTGTAAATACATATGGATTAAAGAGCTAGAGAAGTGCTTGGAATAGGAGGATTCATGATTGTAGGATTAACTCCTACCAAGAGTGAGAATTCTAGAAACATAGGTAAGGGCGGTCTAGAGGAAACCTTCCTATTTCTATTAGATTATTATTTTCTCACTTCACTAATTTATATACTATAAGTAAAGGTTTTCCTTTGAGTGATTGAATCATCACTAAAACTTCTAGGTGTAAAATATTTGAGATATAACACACGCTCCATGTTAGTTGAATGCAATAAAAATGGAATTTGATAAGTTACTCTCCTTCTAGAATTGATAACTAGAGTTTGGACTATAATCCATAGATTGGTAGCTTTGATAAATCTAGTAATGGGCCTCTTTCTCATATAATAAAATAATAATTAGGTAATTTTTATTCTTTAGATCTAATTAAGCATACCAAACATTATTGATGTCTTAATTTACACTCTTGTAAATACCTATGCTCCTTTGAACATCAAGCATGCGAAGTCTATAAATTTGGGAAATGGATTGTAGGATAACCTCTAAGATTTTAGAAGTTGAATCTATAATAATTTTGATAAACTATCAAAATTAGTTATGGGGGTAATGAGAAGAGAGAGCTCAAGAAAATATTAAAACTAAAACTAATCTAAGTGAATTATCATGAATAATTCACCAAATAAGATGAACATTTCCTAACTACAATAATCACACAATAACTATTAGTGGAGGTATCCACAATATAACAAAAAGGGTGTAATATGACAATTAGAAGGATAAATTTGATCACGACTTTGTGTATTAGTCAAATGATAGTGTATAGTTAGAAATATATGAATACTTATGTCAAAGCTAGAACATAAATATTATTAAAATTATAAAAAATACATGAGAAAATATTAAGTCTATAGAGCTATTTATTATGATAATTCCTAGTACATTATACATATTTGTTATCACTTTGTACTTATTTATATAAAAACCGAAAATACCTAAGAAAAGTTAGAACATGAGCAATAAATGTCACAATACATACATAGTGGAGTGTTCATAACGTTGCATGTAAAATGATTGCCACCACCCACATGGGGGAATGATTTAGAATCAAAGTGGGAGAAATAACACTTTGAATGCATTTTAAAGTTTGGTTGTTATCATTTATGGCTCTACTTGTAATTGGAAAACTAATAGCTAATTTTTTTGGTGCATAAAATGGAAACTCATAATTATGCATGGGAAGAAAATACTTTAAAAATATGTGACCCACCAAATTGATGTGGATGCACTAGCCAAAGGCACAAGACTATTGTTTTTAAAAACAAATAAAACTTTGAAGGTGAACAATTCATTAGACATGTAACCATTATGGAAGGTTATAAGTGTAGTTGAGACCAATAGCTACCATTGCTTGCCAAAGGTGTAGTGAAATGGATTTTTTAATATATAAAAAATTTAGAGGTGTATCTAGGAACCATATTTTTTAGAGCACATAATTCTCCTCTTTATTGCATTATCTTATGACTCAATGGTGTGAAAAAGGGTCCCACCAAATACTACCAACCTATATCATTGTTGACTAATGGCATTGTTGGCACCTTCCCCAATAGTAAAAAAATTCTAGGTCTTGTGTCCTCTTAATTGCCTTCGCCTTCCTATTAGAATCTACTAAACCCTAAATGCAAGAATATTTTGAATCTTTTCCTTTTCCTATACTTTTTTGGTTTATTGTGTTTTGGCCCCCTTTGTTAATTTTTCATGAACCTAGGTTTTGATGAATTATAAGTGAGGTTTTTTGGTCATTTTCAATGCTTGGTTGGGATTTTAGACTTTCTCACTTTGGCATATCATATTAGAGTTTCCCTTCTTGGCATGTCATTCATGTTGGTGTAAATAGGTGTTTTACCTATTTGGGTCCTATTTAAATGTTAAGTCCACTTAGGTCCTAGGAGGGAATCTTTCTAGATAGTGTTAGTTGTCACTAGATAGTATCTTATCTTTAGGCATTAAATGCTTTTATCCTATGTTATTTAATATTTGTTGAGGTAGTTGTCTCATTAAACAAGATTAAGACACATGTCAATATCTTGTCTAATCTTATCTCACACTTTGCCTTTATAAGCAAGACATTATTTGTACATCATTAACAATTAAGTTTAGTTGAGTCAATCTAATATATCATTGCAATCTTGAATATTGCATACACACCATATCTTGCATCCATTATTGCAATTTCATGTTCTTTCTTTTCTCTCTTATAGAATGTTGTTTTTGGTTTTTGCAGGTGATCTTGGAGGCTTGAGTCCTTGAGCGACTCTAACATAGTATTAGAGCTTTAGAATTAAAAAACCCCTTCTCAAATATGAGGTTGATTTGAGATTGAGCTTTTTTTGGGTGCACATTGGGGAAAAATGAACCTCACAATTGAGTCCGAAAGGCCCAAAATCCCCTATTTTCATATTTGTAATGTAGTTGACAGTCTCATCCACCTTATGCATGTAGCTTGTAATGTTTTCGTCTTTTGAAATCTGCATGTTCTCAAATATGATCTTTAGATTCTACATCTTAGCTTGCTTGACCCATCCACAACCTTTTTGAAGATTGTAGACACCTTCTACTCACTACTTCCAGTAGTCTAACTCATTAAAGCTCATATTGCATTTCACAAATTCGTACTTCACACCTTTACAATTCACATCACACTCACTACTCTCAAATCCTCTATCCACACAACACTTAGTTATACCTTCTTCAACCTTGAAAACATTCTCCAAAGTTAGTTATGCACCTCAACCATGAAAATTCAAATTAGATCAGCACCAAAGAATTCTGACAGTGGAAAGGAATGAAGGTGGACCACATCACACCTTAACTTAGACCTAAATCCACTCACACATGTCATCCCATGATCCTACAATCATCACCACAATTCTACAATCATCGAAGCAAATCCACAATTAGTGTAAACTCCTAAGGTCAGTCAAACCCGTGTAAACACCATTAAACAATTAAATACACACTTCCTTTGATCTTAAGACAAATTGCATACAAAAAACATCACTTGAACACAATCTGGAATATTCCACAAACACCCTAAAATCCAACAAATTCCTTTGAAACAATTTTCTCCTTAATAATGTACACACCTAGTACACTCAAATAATCTTCCATACACTATAACTCAATAAATCAACTTGTGAAGCACAAAACCATGAGCAACTTCCACTGAAGATAGATATGAATCTTATTAGCATGTTTCCAGAACTGTATGACTAGAAACCAAATTGTGGAGAAATGTGGAGAAAAACTATTTCTCCTGAACACTATTGCAATACACATTTCACACACTAGTGAACATAAATTTCTCTACACAACAATCCAAACCAAGAAACTTTGGATATAACACCTTTGATCATCATATTTGAACCACACAAGCAAATATTGAAAACAAAAGAAATGCAGAGCAAAACTAGAACACCATTTTGTATGCCAAAATACCTCTAGAACACACTATTTCCTCTTTTATTCAAATTTTATCAAAATCACTTGGAAACCAAGCACTAGAAACACATTCTCATCATCTTCACCACTTCCTCATCATCACCAAACCAACTATAACACAACAACTCAACTAAATAATGCCTATAAACAAAAACTTATCAAAGAAACACTAGAGGTTGACACTACTAACACTTACTAATGACAGTTCATAACACAACTAATCAAAGCATCACCAAAAACTCATCAATGCAACAACATAGATCTATTGACATCAATGACAACACCAACTACTCAAACTTGCAACACTACAAGCTAGAGTTCGGGCCTAAATTGCAACTTACACTAACTTGCAAAATGTAAATTCAGTTGGTATGCCTGATGTTTCAACTTCATGATTGCATATTGACTCATGATCCTAGATAGTGCCTTGCAAAAATTATAAAATTAAAGTATTTTTCCACCAGTTCGTGGCACCTATTTTCTTTCTATAACACTTGCATCTTAGCACTCAACATTGGCCCACTACTTGCAACACTTGAAAACTGTCTAAGTTTGTTTTTCATCTTGCATATACTTATAAAATTGACTAATTATTCATCTCCCTCCTCTTTCACATCAGTTCTTGGTTCCAACTAGAATTTATCAAGTTTTACAAACTAAAAAATAAATATGATAGGTCGATAATTTCTAAGTCTTAGCTAATATGTTAAACACCATTGTTGATTTTTAATGTTTCCAAAGGATTTCTAATTAAAATTTGGCTCTTACACTAATTTTTTTAAGTACCCAAAAAGAAGGGCACAAGCTCCCCAAAAGGCCAAACCTCAAAATTTGTGAAGGTTTTTCTCATAATTAAACTCTAAAAAAATATAATATAATAAAATTACAAATTTGAACTAGAAATTGGAACAAAAGACTAATTTGATGAAGAAACATTGGATTCATGGAATTGCAAGTAACCATAGATTTATCTAGAATATAAATGATACAAAATTAAGGAAAATATAGGAAAATATCTTTGAAACTCTCAAAATCAAGAGGAGCATGAGATTGCCAAATATTTGGATTGGTTGATAGGTCAGGAAATGAAAAATAGTGAAATGGATCAACTTCTTGGTTTACGAGTTTTCCAATTTTAGACTTTGGGAAATCATTGCAACTTGTAACTTGGATGGGGAATATGAAAGTATTGCACTTCACAAAGTTATAGTTAATTAACTTTATAAAAATTATAATAAAATGACCTTAGAGGCTTGTCAAATAGTTTTGGCCTCAACAAATCACTTTTGGGGAAAGAGAATGTAATAAAATAAAACGTAAAGCAAAAGGGTCCCTAAATTTTTGAATTTTAGGGGAATGTTGAGAAGTATCACAATAGGTTTCCCTCCATTTTAGGATTTAGGATTTTCTTATCTTAGCATGTCATTTCAAAGTTTCCCTTCTTGACATGTTATTCGTTCTAAGTTTCCTTTCCTCATTTCCCTCTAAGTCCTCTTTTCTCATTTCCTTCCATTTTGATATTTTGGAATTTCTTATCCTAGCATGCCATTTAGAGTTTCCCTTCTTAGCATCCCATTCCTTCAAATTCACCTTTTACCATTTCTCTCCATTCAATATTTTAAAATTTCTAAACCTAGAATACCGTTTCAAATTTTCCCTTCCCAATATGTCATTCCTTCAAAGTCCCTTTTTTTTTCAATTTCCCTCCATTTTAGGATTTCATATTTTTCCATCTTGGCAAGTCATTTAAAGGTTTCCCTTCTTTGCATTCCATTCTTTCAAGGTCTCCTTTTCTCATTTATTTCCATTTTTAAATTTTGGAGTTTCCAATGCTAACATGCCATTTCAGAGTTTTCCTTCCTAGCATGACACTCCTTCTAAGTCCCCTTTCTCATTTCCCTCCAAGTCCCCTTTTCCCATTTCCTTCCATTTTAGGATTTTATATGTTCCCATATTGATGTTCCATTTAAGATTTCCCCTTCTTGGCATGGCATTCTTCCAATTCCCCTTTTCTCATTTGCCTCCATTTCATGATTTCAAAGTTTCCCATATTAGCATGTCATTTTAGAATTTTTGGATGTTTTATGCTCTCTCTTTCCCTTTGGCATGTTCTTTCCTTAAAATCAACCATTTAAATAGAAAACTCTACTTGCCTTCCTGCATGACCCAAGACACCATTAATGGTCTCAAAAAGACATGACTAGATAGGGGAAGACTTTCCAATTTCTCTCAATATGTGTGGAGCTCAAAGGTATGGTTTGTGTAAACAAGTATATGTTTGTTTATGTAAGAGGAATGGATTCAAGTGTATGACTATGTGAATATAATGCAATATACATGGGTGAAAAGTATTATTTCCCAAATATATATATATATATAGGCATCTTATGTAGGTATCTTATGTAAGTTTTGAGTATCCAATGATTAATTTTCAACTTTATAAATAATTAAGCATGTTTGTAAATTAGGGGAAAGGGTAGTTTAGTAAGGTTTTATCTATAAATTTATATCTATGACATATTATAATATATTGAAATAGGCTTTAAACCTATTTGTTGTCTTTCACTTGCCATTTTCGCTAGTATAATTATAATAAGACTTGATTAATACATGATTGAAATTTTAAAGCATTGCAAACTCTTTTGTAATGGACTTGTTTTGTTGCATGTGACATATTATTGATCTATAAGGGATAAAAAAGTATGCACATTTGTAAGTTTCCTTATCTTTTAGGGTTCTGTATGTATAATTTTTATTTCATTTACCAATTTTTAGAGATGTTCTCATCATCTTTGCAAGTCGAGACACTATTGATCAATGCAGTAGATACTAGTTTGATTAGTGAAGGTATAAACACCTTTTACTATAGTAAAATCTTTTGTTCATTGTAGAAATAGTTTAGGTTTCACAATACTTGTATGATTCAATATTACAAATTGTGTCATATCTTGTGCTATCTTAAAAATGATATATTATTGTAGGACCGCATTTCTATATTCTCCCTCTTAATCATATGTATGTAATGTTAAATAGATTCATTTGTTAGAGAATAATATAATTATTATATTTTGATACATGATAAGAGTGAATTATTATCTTCTTATTGATGGCATTGTAAACTTGTATGTAGTCAATGATGAAATGAACTTAGTGATAAATATTGGGATTCATATAATTTTGGGTATAGTTTTGTAGGGACCTTGAGTCTAATGGTTTATTTCTCTTCAATTATACCATTATAAATACCCTAGGTAACAACCCCCTTGGCCTTACATAAACTAAAGTTGAAGGTGACTTGAGCCACTCATAAGAATTGGTATGTTCAAGCTAATCTAAAAATAAGGCTTTCCTGCCACATTTATTAAATATCCATATCCTTATTTTTTGTTGTTATTCTTCATTATTTATGGATATACATGTTTTAAAACCATTAAATATAATACTATTTTTAATCACACTAACAATGATCTAGAGATGTGCTAGAACATCACATGATAGTGCTTATGTAATTTTATCTTTTTATTGTTTATTACATGTAGGGTGAAGGAGTGAAGGGGCCAACACATATTGCATGGAAACATTTGTAAATGTTGCAACATTATATTATTATAAGACTAAAAAATATCTAAGGATACACCAACCATTGATTCAAATATGAATTAAAATGTTTCAACATACCTTATGTCTACAAACACAAAGCTTCTAAAAATATTAAAGATCCCATGCTAAAGGGGGAAGAGATCTTAACAAGAACAAGCCAAGTAAATTTGACCTATAAGATCATGGTGAGTCATAGAGGGCCAATATGGCTAGCCAAAAGTACATGGAGATGAGGATACCACTAAAGATAAAGTTGTGAAGATGAGATACATGCCTAATCATACTCTACTCACCAAGAAGTTAATTGGTATAATATGATCAATGAAGAGTGAATTATCTACAATATACAATGCTTGGAACCATGTCAAAAAAATTAGTAGACATCATCTAGCTCATGTGCAATCCTTTACATCATGAAAAAATCAACATGGGGGATTATGTCACACAACTTTATTAACATCTATTGATAAAATTAGTGAATAATAATAGAAATAGTATAGGCATAAAATGTAAAAATATAATTTAAAACCTAATTATAGGTAGATGTTATTTTCATTAAAAATAAAATAGAATATGGATAAACATGTAAAATAGAAATAATAAATCAAAAAACACATATGGTACTAGATATATGTGAAGAGAATATTTCAAGAAAACACTTCACCACCAAAGAAATATTGAGCTTCAAGAAAAAACAAGTAAAATCAATACAACTCATTTAATATTATTAAATCTAACAAAATTTTAGTAGCATGAGAGTAATTATAAAAAACTATGCCTCCTTCATACCGATTCCTTGATATATATTTAAGGACGCTCAAAACTATTGTGCCTTGTTCTCGCACCCCATTTTTTGGCTTGCAACCCCCTCCTTTTGTATTTTCTTTATTTTTATTTTTAATTTATCTTTTTCTTTCCTCATTTTGTCTCTTTTGGTCTTTTTCCCCTTGGGTTTTCTTTTCCCTTTGTTCCCTTCCTTTTCCTACTTTTTTTGAGGTTTCAAGGTTTTTTGTTCAAGTGTGTCTTCTTTGTCAGACTAGAACCCCAGCCTTTGTTTTGTGTCATTCTCAAGCTCATTGGTCTTTTAGGCATTAGTGTTCAATTTTTCATCATGACTACAATTGTATCCCTAAACTCTGATTCTCTATGAGGCACTTGTCTTGTCAACTTACCTACCACTCTGGTATAGCATTAACTTCATTGCCAAGCATTAATGGTTATTTTGGCATGCAACCCCTCAATGGTTTTTATTGTCATTTTAGCTCATTTTAGCTCACTTTGTAATTGTGATCTCAAGCTCTTGTTGCTTCTTATGCTTAACTTGGAGATTATGCAATAGTGGTGTGCTCTTTTGTGTGTAGGTGTCTACTCTACTTGTGTTTCACTCATGTGTGGTGTGTTCATCATTTTGGTCACTTTAGCTCTTCCGTAAATTTACCATTTGAACCAAGTAGGGCTCTTGTGTTTTATGTATATCTTAATAGTGGGTTTTTCTTGCATGTTTGTGTTTGTGCTTTCCATCCTTTTCTTGGTTTGTTTTATTTTGTTGTGTCATTTTCAATTTCCATTCCAATAGATTCAATTTAGGGTTTCATTTTTTGTTTTTCATTTCTACAATCCCTTTGTTCATCATTTTTTTTTTCATTTTAGCCCTTGTTGAATCTTGTTGAATCTCAATACCCTAATCAAGGTTGTTTTAATTATGCCATCGCACCTCACTAGGTTTCAAGTCTCCAAATGATTTAATTCCATTTATTTAAAATTAGAGTTTGGTCATCCCCTCAAACCCCAAACCTTGATAGGCCTTGACTCAACATCTTTTGGATAAACGATCAAATTCCAGAAATGTTAGTCTTAGAATATGAAGTCAAAATTTTCAAATAGACACGATTGCACCAACAATCCTATTCAAAAGACATGATCATAATTATGATTTTATCTAAAATGAAAAAATTGTTAAAAACTAAATCCAATTTTTTAGGTGACCACATTAATAGATAAACAATCAAGTTTAGAAATGTTAGTCTTAAAATATGAAAAGTCAAAATTTTCAAATAGACACGATTACACTAACAATCCTATTCAAAAAACATGATCATAATTATACTTTTATCTAGAATAAAAAAAATCATTAAAAACTAAATCCATTTTTTTTTTAAAACAAAGTGATAGTATCTTAAACCAATATATCCATTCAAAACAATTAAACTATACACTAAAATTGCACGTCTAAAATATCAATAAAAAATATAACACAACAAAAATTAAAAAAAACATATTCTATTATTTCATGCATTTTCAATATTTTCGCAGATGAGTTCCAACGAAGAATGGACAAAATGACATTATTATTTTTTGACAAAAGACTTTTTAGACTACATTGAAGTTTTCACGCCCACAAAATGTGTTTGTAGTTGTAATGTCATCCTTATCCTCCTAACCGCGTTATATTTGTCAAAGTTGACGGGAATAGATTTTCCCGTTACGACAAAATTAAGGAATCGTGGACACATTTTAAATTAAGTTAGGTTTTAACAATATATTAAAGGATTGGCTTGACAAATCAATTATTTCAAAAAGACCCATGCATAAAAAAAAAAACAAATTATTCTGAAATGAAAAGATTCTAATTACTTGTATGTTTATGGGACCATTACCTAGTGTTTTAGCCATATGATTTTCTTTTTCTATAAATCTCTTGCCTAGAGATTCTAAATTTTGTATTTTCAAATGGTTTTAGAATTCACATATATATATGTATGTATACACACATGTATATGTATATGTATATGCATATATGGTTTCAGGCAAATTCACTTTACCGTCAACAATTTATCATCACAAAATTCACCATCAACAATTCACGCTATGTTACACAACAGATAATTCATTTCATTAACAGTTTTTAATATATAATTCAAAGACATTGATATTTTTTTTACAAAAGAATAATTTCCACTGCATTAATAATAGAGATGAGTGATATTGTTGTATAATTGATTTACTAGAATAAAATATAATATTTTGAAAAATGTTTTCAATTTTATTATCATAAATCAAAATTTTTAATTGTATATGCCATGAATTATTCACGATGAATTGCTAGTGGTGAATTTTCCACGAGATGATTTTCTTGTGAAGGGTGTCATTTATGGTAGAAAGAATATGCGTTACATGTGCGAGTTAATCTATTTAAAATTATGATTTGGTGTGATTATGTGTAATAATTATTTTCATTAAGATTATCTCCAACTAGTCCAATAGTAATCAACAATTATAGAGTTAAAATAAGAAAATTATTGAGTATTAAAATGAAAATAAGCAATAAGAAAGAGGATGTAGGTATTCATGTGACTGGTGATGTTGGCACAACACACCCTTCGATACCATGAGAACAATGGGGAGACTAGACCTTGTGACCTCTTTCCTGCAATAGGATGCTTTAGCCAATCAAGCTAGGCCCATTGCCCAATATTTTGTCATTTAATTAATATTCCATTTTTCTTCTATTTTCTTAAGCCCTGACCTAAGGTAAATAATTTATTTTAATTATTTATCTACCCTACCTTACCCCTTCCCTCTAATAAATTAAATAAATAAATTTTATTTATTTATTTTTTCCCTCACATGTCACATCCTCCAACTCTCCCACTTACCCTCTAATACTAATTCTAATTAGCCACCCAATCCCCTCCCTAAACACTTGCACATTTTTAACCCATGATTAGGAAATGGGTCAACTCATTTCCATTTATTGCCCATCCACTATGTCCTCTAGCCTTAAAGGCTTTCTCCTTTTGAAAAGGAATCTCACACGGGTCCTTATCCCAAAAGTACCAAAAAGAAAAAATTTATTCCTTTATTCCTTTCACATCACCCCCTTTGGAGTGTGAGGAAAAACCTTGCCTTCATGGAAAAATCCTCCCCATACTCTGAAGCACCCTCATAAACACTGTCTCCCTCTCAAGCCACCATATTGTGCCACTTGGCATAATCTCATGGCTTGAGAGATCACATTCAATCCTAGCCCTTAATCTTCACATTCAATCCTCATCATTGATCTCCTCTCATCAAAAATCTATAAATCCAATCTCAACCAAATCAGTTTTATCACACCTTGGAATGCAATATTACGCTACAAGATTTGTGAGCACACATCAAAATCACCAAAGGGCACAACTATTTCATGCAACTGGGTTATCTAACATGAAATTATTTGTTTAAATTTTAAGTTTTATTTGATTTCTCAATACCCTAATTGAGTGTTTGTTTGGTCTATGTGTAGTTCAATTTAGCTAGTTGAATTATTCATTTAAAGCATGATTTCCTTGCACACATTTCTAGCATGCTTAGTGGGACCCATGTTCATTTTACTAATCTCATTTGGTTATTTTTGAGTTTTTACACGTATAGGTCACAATTGGGTGGCCTCGTTCCATATAGGCGACCTGGTACTATGTTTGAGTGGCCTCATCGTCAAGGTGTTAGAAGTCAAATTACATCAATCTAACTTATTTTCTCTTGCACTTTTTGATGAAATTTCTCTTTGTTGATAAAACTTGGTTTTACAGGTCTATATGTCATCCAAGCTATCTCTTAAAACCTAAAAAATATTTTTTTATTGATCAAATTTCATTTTTTTGTGCAAGGATCCATAGTTACGTGACCTCATTCATAGTGGGACGAGCTCACAAATTTTTAGGCAGCCTCATCACCTATTTGGATGGCCTATAAGGTAAAAATTGTCATTATTTAAATCTACTCTTTATTTATTTGGGTGGCCCCATTATGTGTTGGGGTGGTTTTGTTTCTATCAATTTCTAGTAAGCTTTATTTTGTTTTATTAAGGGACCAATCTACTAAATTTTTATTAGCTATGGTGCTTTCACTAACGTTACCTTGCAAATTACATGCTAGTCAAAGAAAGAAGTGGAAAAACTACTAACAATTAATTTGTAGCCCTGTAGTCAAAGACATTTTTTTCCACTGAATTAGGCACATTTAAGTAGATTAGAGGGTTAAAAAACTAGTTTTCTTTGTTTGGGGTATTTTCTTGGTGTATTCTCTCTCCTTGTTCTGCTTAGTGGTATTAGAGATCAAAAACCCTAATTTGACCCAAGTCTTGTGTTAGTCCCAATAGCACTAGTTACGTGTATGCTCTCTCTTCATGCCTTGATCAATCTTGGAGATCAAAATTTTCTAGTGAATCTTTCCCATTAGGATGCATGCTTGATGATTTTATCACCCCAAGGGATGACCTGAACCATGTGTTACTAATGGGGTATAAAAAGAGAGGAGAATAAAATTTGTACCCCAATCTAGTCACATCAAGTCTAGTGAAGCTCTAATGTTTGGGTGATACCAAACTAAGAGTGTAGGGTTGGTACAAGGAACTTAACTAACATTCCCAACCCACTCTTGTGACATGCTAGTGTTCATGATTGTGCTTTGCATACCCTCTTGGTATTTAGAGGAATCCCTTAGAAAATTGTTAAATCTACTTAAGACCTTTCATTGTTGCTTAGTGTGGTGCAAGGTACAGTAACATGTTTGAAGATACTCACCATGTATCTCCCTAAGTAGAGATAGGAGCTCTTTGAGAAAGGTCTTATGACCTCCAAATAAAAGGAAAAGATAATCCCTTGTGTCATTGGATCCCTCTCTATCAACTCTTGAAATATAATTTCCTCACACTAGCTTGAGATATTATCCTTTGTCTAGTCGGCCCACACTAAGTTAGCACTCCTACATGCTTAATTTTAGGGAATGTGAGTGTGTTTGATGTGTATTATCATTTATACAAGTACCTATCTAAATAATTAAAAATCTCTACATCTAAATGAGAGTTTTTTCAAGTGTGATATTACTTGGAAAACATCTTAAGTCACCTTTTTCCAAAAGAAAACATAATCAATTTCACATGTCTAGCCTAGTTTAGACATCCTGATTCTATTTTTGGGTTGTCTCATATTTCCCAGACTTGATGGATTGGGTCTATGTTTAGGTGGTCTTATATTGCCCAGACTTGGCTCAAAATCCTTCCAACCTAGTTTATGCACCATACTTATGTGTTTGGGCAATCTCGTATTACTTAGACTTGGTTCAAAATCATTCAACTTAGGTTAGGCAACATAGTTATGTGTTTTGATGGTCCTATACCCAAAAACTAGCCAAAATTAGTCTAGAATTAGTCTATCTCAGTTTAGGTAGACTAATTCATAGTTGGGCAACCTCATACCCTATTTGGGTATACATCCCAACCCACCCTTGGATCAATATTTCAGCTTGATCGTAGAAGTCAATCTTGACCCCAAATTGCACCTTAACCATGTTTAGGTAGCCATGTTCATACTTGGGTAGCCTTGTAATATTTTGGGTGGCTTGGTAATATTTTAGGCAACCTTATTTTGACAAGTTCCAAGTTCTAAATTTCATCAAACATCTCTAAATAGGTAGCCTTGTCCTATGTTTGGGTGGTCCTATTTTCCATACATAATCCAAAGAGCAAACACTTCATACCCTAGGTAGTCAATGATCTTTCAAGTCTAATGTTGTAAATTTATTTATTTTCTCCATATCTAACCCATATTGTCACATCACCCATCAAAACATTAGTCAAAATCTCATCCTTTTAACATAAGGTTGTAGATAAACACATCTCATTTACATCAAAATCATTCACCATCAAAAATCTAACTTGAAAAACTTAATCGAAATCCTAAATCCTAATCAAATTATCCATCTCAACACTTTCTCAGGAACTTAATCTGTTGTAAGTCAGTCATCCCTCATTCAAGCTATTTCACCTTAGACCATAGGTATAGTTTGATTCAAAATCACTTTTTTCTTGAGAACTTAGTCTATCTCAAGTAGATAACCAACCTATTGAACACAACATAGGATATCCATCAAAGTTAAGAGGAACAATCCATCCATCCATTTGATAATGAACCAATCAATTATCTATCAACTTACACTTCAAAAGGAGCATCATTAAACCCATAATTCATCTCATAACAACGCACAACCTACCTTCATGCCTATTACCCATTTGCAAGGGTAAATACAAATAAAACAACAATTGTAGTGGACCACATGCATGCTTGGATATGAGAATCCTTTTTATCCCATATTAGGAAATGGGGAGGCATCCAATTCAATGCCTCAACTAGAATAACTCACTAAACTTGAAATGATATCCCAACCTAAATATTTACCACAATTACAAGAGTTCATAAGTAATCCAAAGATTAGAGATTTATTGCAATGGGCTATTGATTGCCAATAGGATTCAATCCTAGAGGAATTAATCATTAGAGGTACTAAACTTCTATGTGAATTTGACGTCTAAGATAGGTGATATAGTTAGACAAAAATCCCTCAAGCCACCCTTTGATAATTCATGGGGTGGTAGGCCTTCCCAACCTGAAGATCCAATTCTTGGGAATAGTGTATTAGTTCATCTCCTCTCTTTACACAACTATGTTCCTAGGCTATCTACCACACCTCCTATATCCCCAATCTCTAATCCTATTTCTATTCTCGCATCTCAAATATCAGTCAACATCCTCTTTACACCTATACAATTCGCTACACCTCAAACTATTATTTGGGTTCTTGGTTCCTTACCACACATCTACTTGTAATCAATCTTCTATCCCATCATTAATGCCACTACAACCTCCTCAATCTCAACACCTCTTTTCTCCTCTGCATATTCTCATTACATCCATAACACCTATTATTCTTTAACATTCCATGTTTGTCCCCCAATATTCTATCCCTAATGCATGTCCCTCTTATGTCCCCCCATTATGTTCCACTTATATTCCTCAAACACAACCTCCTTATATCCCTCAATCCACTTGCATCCCCCAATCTTCTTACATTCCACTAACATCCACCTTGTATGCCTTGCATGTGTCTTACACATCTCCCACTTCACATACATACCATACCAACCAACCACAATCATCCTCATACCCTTGTTCATTCTCCTTTAATCCTCCTAATCCATATTATCACCCCCATCCAATCCACATCCATATAATTCAAATCCTCATGGAAAATATGCTATTCCTTTGGGTCCTCTAGTAAACCCAATAGGACATATACCTAATGCACCCCTAAATTCCAAGTGGGAGGAAATTAAATTAGCCTTTAAGAGCTTACAAGCAAGAAACAACAAGAAACAATTCAAATTTGAAGAGTTGTTCCCATATCCTTTCAATTATAACATTCCCATTGTCCCCTTCCCACAACATATTGAAATTCCCAAGTTTAAAAAAATACAAGGGAAAAGGAGAACCCCATGATACATTAAGGAATTTTTCATGGCATTCCAAGAAGTGGCTTATAGTGATAACTAAATCCTTTGCCTCTTCCCTCATAGTTTGGGTAGACAAGCTTTGGAGTGGTTTATGTATCTCTCACATCGATTGATTTCCACCTCATTGATCTATTAGAAATTTTTGTGACACACTTTTACTATAATTTTAAGAATTAATTCAACATGTTGTACCTTTTCAATCCTAAGAAAACAAAATGGGGAAATTTTTTTCCTATCTATAAAGATGGAGAGGATTCGCAAGCCATCTTCCTTGACCTAAGCCAAAAATATAATTGTCCAACATCTTTATCCAAAACTTAAACAAGGAAATTTCCTTTCACTTGAAAACTCATTGTGCATCCACGTTCAATGAAATCATTGAGAAAGGGGTTACTATTGATAATGATCTTATAGCCAAAGGTCTCATCATTATCTACAAAGAAAACAACAATAAATCTAATGAAAAACTGCACTTTTGGGTAAAGAATAAGAATGTTGTAAGTGATGGAATCATTGATACTAAACGTATTCAGGTGGCTAGTGTAACCAATGTAAATCAAATCACCACTAAACCTTGTGAAAATAATCCCATTTCATCACCCAAGGACAACCCAAACCAAGCACCCAAAATAATCCAAAATATAGATTCATCACTCTTGGAGAACCTCTAGATGTTTTTTTTTGAAATCTTGTTCAAGATAATCTCATTGCATTCCCCATGACCCAACCATTTGATGATTCTAAACCAAACCTTCTTAGTATAAATAAAATGAATATTTTGATTATCATAGTGTCAAGGGTCATTCCACATATAAGTGTATGAAGCTTAATAACTATATCCAAGACCTCATTGACTAAGGTGATATTGAAATAGAAGTGAATTCATCCTCACCAGGTGATCAATTGGGAACATATCAAGAATCGTTTCCTAAGCACCCTCAAGGTACTTCCACTTCATCCACTCCATACAATCCATCAAATAACCAAGGGAACTTCATAAATCATACCAATTGCAATAGTGTTCCTTTCAAAATTATAACAATGTTGCCAAATGCATCACACATGTACCTTTGCAATTTGCAATGGTTAAAATAGAGTCAAAAGATCCTAAGTGTTTATTTACCACAAGACATGGTAGATTCATCATTCCCAATCCATCCAATACATCCTCTCAAGCTACTAAATATACTCTCTTGGATCATCTTGGGAAGAATCTTACACTGATATCTATCTTGGAACTTCTTAAGACATCCCCTAGTTTATAGAGAAATACTTGAGAAGGCATCACATGTATCACAAGTCCTCAAAAAAATTGACCCTACCCCATTCCAAGCACTAATGGGTCATTTATCCTCTACTTATCAACTTTCTTTCAGCCAAAATGATATGCCACCCTTGGATCCTTCTTGTGAAAAATTCCTCCACATAGAGGTTTTCATATCTAAACATAAGGTCAAGCGAGTCTTGCTAGATAATGGTTTTGTCTTGAATTTATGTATATTAAAATTCATCAAACAAGTGGGATAATTGGAATCTAATTTAGAGCCTCGAGTAATCACCATGTTAAGCCTTATAATGATGAATAAAGCGATTCAAAGGGTGTTATTTTCTTACTTATTCAAGTTGGTCTGACATTATAGTACACAACATGCCATGTCATATATCTTGACCTCACCTACAATCTCTTTCTTGGTCGGACATGGTTACATTCTATGTAAGTTGTGCCACCCACCTATCATCAATTCATCAAATTTTACCATAATGGAATTGAAGTCACCATATATGTGGGTCCTCACCCATTGGAGCACTATCACTCATTGGAGGCCACATATACTTTCTATCACAATTTCCCAAGCACACATGTTATGCCTCCCAATGCAACATCATCACTCGATCAACATCTTCCATTGATCCCACCACACTTTCATATTCACCCACACCATCTAATACACACAAATCCACTGAATATAAGGTAAATATCATTAATAAAAGGTGTGGGTAATATACATTGAATTGGGTTTTCCATGTGGTCTTAATGCCTCCCTCTCCACATTCTCATGGTTGGCACAATTAGTAAAATTCTTCCAATGTGCTTAGTATCAAAGCATATAGATATATAGTATTCCAGTCACCTAACACTCTTGATGATAAATATATTGAAGGAGACATAAATCAATGACTCTACCAAGAGGAAATAGATATTGATGATACTTGTCTTGAGTATTTTTAAAAAAAATCCCATTCTATTTCATATAAGTTAGAATCTGCACTATAAATCAAAAGGATTGGGTATTAATGAACAAGGTATTCTTGAGCCTTTATCTCCTCTTGCTAATGAAGACAATCAATGACTTGGATACACACCTTCCCAAGTGCCTCTTTTGATATCATTAAAGGCCTCTTATGATGTTGAGGTAAATTCTAATAATGTCGACAACATCAATAATATTATCATCATAACTTGCTTTGATGATTTGGATATCTCCCCTATTTTCATCAACCATACCACCCTCACCATTGATCTCCCACTTTGCTACCCTACCCTCATTGATTGAGATCAACAAGGCTCACCCTATCTTGATGTATTTGAGAGAAATGAATCACTCTTGGAATTCATGGACCTACAAGATGAGATTCTTGTTGATATTCTTAAATTTAGATTTATCTACAAGTTGAATGAAGGGGCCTATTTTGGGGAAGAGGAGTCCCTTAGTCTCAAAAGTAAAAATTAAGATAAAACCAAAGGGCCCCTTAGTGAAAACCTCTCTAAGGCACTTTTAGTTAGAAAAATTCAAAATAAAGGATGTATCTTTTGGTGAAAACCTCTATGAGGCATCAAAAGATGAGGAAATTACTCTTCCCCTCACAAGAATGTACAGAATGGAATGGTCTACTATTTTTATTGAAAAAAAATATGTCAATTTGGGCATCACATAAAAACCAAAGATCACATATGTAGCCACTAGCTTGTCCAACAAAGAATGACAAATATTTTCAGATATCCTGCATAAAGAATCTAAGAAATTTACATGGCCATATATAGATATGCCTAGTTTTGACCCATCTTTAGTGTTTCATCATATTGTAGTGCATCCCAATACAAAAAATCCACAAGATGCATCCAAAAATTGCACTTTTGGTTAAGGAAAAGATAGAAAAGCTACTGGAGATGGGCTTCATTTAACCAATTGACTAACCTAAATAGCTATCCAATATTGTTCCAATATCTAAGACAATTGGGGGCACCTGTATCTGTAATGAATTTATATATTTCAAGAAAGCATATCTCAAAGATGAATTTCCATTGCCAACATCAACATCATTGTCGACCTTACAATTGGTCAGAATATGTTTTTCCTCATGGATGGTTTCTATAGATATAATCAAATGCATATAGTAGATGAAGATCAACATAAAAAAATATTCACTACTTCATGGGGTACCTTTTGCTACCAAGTAATTCCCTTTGGTCTTAAAAACGTAGGGGCTACTTACCAAAGAGCAATGCCAACTATTTTAAATGATATGATTCATATCATCCTCGAGGATTATGTAGAAAATCTTCTTGGTAAGTCAAAGACTAGAGAGTATCATCCAAATATCCTTGAATGCATCTTTTATTGTCTTGTTTATTATTAGTTGAGGCTCAATCCAGAAAAGTGTATCTTTAGTGTCACTTCTAAAAAGCTATTGGGATTTATTATTTATCATGGAGGAATTTAAGTTGACCCTACCAAAGTTAAATAAATTATTGATAGGCTCCCATGGAGGATATTAAAACAATTGAAGAGTCTCTAAGGGAAGTTGCAATCTATTAGAAGATTCATTGCTCAACTAGCCAAAAAGTGCCAACCATTCACTCATTTACTCCACAAAGGTGCCCCCTTCTAATGGGATACATCTTGTCAACAGGGTTTTGTTAAATTTAAGGAATATTCGGCATCACCACTAGTTCTCATGCTTCCAACCTAAGGAAAACCCTATTTCTTTACATTTTAGCTACATCAATTACACTTGGGGCACTCCTAGCTCAACATGATGAGAATGGAAAGGAGAGGGTAGTGTATTATATAAATTGCACCTTGGTTGGGTATGATCTCCACTATAATCCAATGGAGAAATCATGCTTGGTTGTTGTCTTTAGCTCCAAAAAATTAGACACTATATGCTAAGCCATAAAATTAAACTCATTTCCAAGGTTGTTCTCTCAAACACCTTCTTTCTAAAACAACTCTCATGGGACATATGACTTAGAAATAGGTTATGTTGTTAAGCGAGTTTGATATTGAGTATGTGGACCACAAATAAATTGAGGGAAAAATAATTACAGATCAAATTTCCAAGGCTCCAATCATAGATGCCCATCCATTAATAATATTTTTTTGATGATTTTATCTTTATGATTCATGAGGATCCTACATTAAGGCTATATTTTGATGGATCATACAGATAACATGATTTAGTGGCAAGTATCCTCTTCATAACCCCCAAGGTTATTTTATTCCTAATTCTTTCAATTTGGAATTCTTGTGCATAAACAATATCACATAATCTAAAGCCAAAATCACAAGATTAAAGATGGCCATTCAATGGAACATCACCCGCCTATAGTTCTATGGAGATTCTCAACTTTTTGTTAAACAAGTAAACAATGAGTACCAAACTAAAGATGGAAAGATTCTCCCATACAAAACAATTATTGATATCTTCAAAGAGTATTTCACTTAGATATGTTTTGCATAAGTACTACACCTTAACAACGTCAAATTAGTTGATGCAATGGAAAGTATTGGATCCTTGGTTGATATTCTTACTCATAGTCACAAGTGTGAATTCTTGGTTTAGAAAATTTTAATGCCAACTTATTATGTTCTAGATATAGATATAGTGTGTGAGATTGTTGGTCTTGAATAGCCATGGTACCATGATATTTATACATACCTCCATAATCAAACCCTTCCAAAAAACTTAACCCATAATCAATGCAAATACTTCATACAATGATCCTCCCGTTACACCATCCTGGGAGATACCTTAAATCATAGAGGCTATGATGGTTCATTATTACAATTTTAAAATACAACAAAATTATACCACACATTACAAGAAGTTCACAATGGTATTTGTGGATCCCACACTAGTGGAATGGTCCTTTCCAAAAAGATTCTATGAACTAGATACTTGTAGCCAACTATGGAGCATGACGCCTATCAATATGTCAAGAAATTTTTGGCCTGTCATAAGCATGGTGATCTTATTCATGTGCCATCTCAAGGATTATAACATATCACATCACCATGGCCTTTTTCTCAATGGGGTCTCAAATTGGCTAGTAAGATAGGTCCATCTTCATCTAATGGACACAAATTCATCTTCACCATTAAGTAATTTATGAAGTGGGTCAAAGCCATCCCCCTTAACCTCATCATAGCATCCAAATTTCCAAATCCATCTTTCGATATCAATATATTGTTTGACTATAAAAAGGGATCTAGGTATTAAATCATACTTCTTCCAATTAGGGACATTAAGGATTAAAAGTGATCTCAATATTGACTTGGCTGCAAACCTCAATAAAAGAGTCAAAATGGTGGATTGTGGTTTTAATGCTTTTTTGTGTGTAGGAGGGGATGTTGTAGATAAGAATGAGCAATTAGTCTTCTATAAAATAGGGAGAGGGGTTGTTCCATATAAGGGCTTGCCTAAGTTAAACCCTATTTTTGTAATTCTACCTCCACAATGACTACAATGATGTAAAAAGAGAGCTTACCCTTAGTTGGGTAGAGGATAAAGGATAAAAAGTGATAAATTAATAATTTTTTACAACTCACCACTCAAATCTATATTCCTTGATGGACTGAAGTCGTGTAGTCATCACCTTCAAGGATAAATTGTTTCTTGATTTGAAGTCCTACTAGTGTTAGTACTCACAAAACAAATGAACACAAAACATAAACAAACTTACATAAAAATTTGATATATGATTGATATGACACTTGACTAAAATAAATGTTGTAATAATCTTGATAATTCCACTCTTGATTGCTCTCGACTACTTCTAGGATGTTCAATTTTCCTCAATGAAAGTGCTAGGATTAAAATGGTGAAAATGATTTGTGTTTATACACACAATTCTTCTAATTTCCTGAAAAATAAAATGTCAATAGCTGAAAAATGAAATTGGATTTTCAAATAATATAATACTAACACTGACATATCCAAATTAAAGCCAAAAAGGGCTAGAGAAGGGCGTTGGGTGCCCTATTCTAGACCCATCCTTGTCAGGGCCTTAAAAATTTGGGGAAGATATTAAATGCTTGTTTTACATTCCAATTATTTGATTTTTAGAAGATATTTATAAAATGGGAAATTAAATGCATAATTATGTCCAAGCACATAGGGGGAGCTAAACCTAGTGTGAAATTGTCAAGGGTGACAATTTTCAATGCTACATTTAGTCCCATTTTAATGAGACTATGAACTTACACTCAAACTACATTAAAGTATGGAAAATCCAAGAGGGGTTCAAGTATCTAAATATTGAAGAGATAGGATGATGTCAAATCTAAGAGATGCACTAGCCCCCAAATTCAAGATCCTATGACAAAAATGATATATTGGAGAGTCTTGATGCTTCAAAAGTATTCATGATAACTCTTATAAGTGCATGCATTATTTTATTGTTGAATAATAGATGGAGTATGGATGCTTTTGGAGGTTGGGTTTTTCCCTCTTGAGGGTTTTTCCAAGGTATATCTTGTGTTATTGTGTGGCTTTTCTATTTGATCTATTCATTACGATTACTTGCATGCATGCTTTTATCTCATGAGGTTATGTAGGAAATGTATTAAGAATGTGGGTATAATAAATTATTTCCTAATAAAAATGTTGAAAATGGATGTTATTATGTAGCTTAATACTTTGTAAAACTATTATACTGTAGATCTAAATAAGTGTTCTTTGTTACAATTTATTTGTGGATGATTATCTATTTAGATTCATTTTACCATTTGTAGAAGTAGAAAGAAGATTGTAGAATAGTAAGACCAGAAGAAAGAAGTTACACAATATATACTGTGGAGAAACCCTTTCGAGAAAAAACTCCACCAAAAATCATTAATGCTTGTATTATTTAACCTCATAACAAGATTACACTAATTCTTTATCAATCCTTCCTTGAGATGCTTCTTTTGCCTTCAACTATTCTTCTTCACAACCTGCAATCAAATCTAATAAACTCTCTTCAACTTGTTGCAATAAATAAACAATAATGAGCCTTCTAAACCAATTACAAAGCACAATGCTTATCTCACAAAACCCATGCCTATTCTTTGCAAGTAGAGTTCTACCATGAAAAACAATGTGAAAACAAGTCCTTCATCCATTTGGGCATCCCAAACTGAAGTCATAACTCAACATTGATTATGAAGATATCTTCTAAGCTTATCCTCAAAGTTGGCACCCAAGAATGGTCCCACTTAACACAACCTTATAAAATATCTTATCATGCAAAATTTTTAACTCCAAGATGCCAAATTGGGTGCCCAAGGTGGGTCCAAGTCAATCTTTGTTAACTGAAACATATCTCTCCACTATTCATGCAAATATCATGCATGATTGATCATCCCGACTTAACTGAATGTATCACCCATTATCTGTCATGCAAATCAAGTCATTAGTCATGCATTCCAATTCAACTAAAGTCAACTAGCATTCAACTGAAACTAACTACATGCAACTAAAGATAAATGAACCATAACTAATCTGAATTGATTTGAACTGAACTAAACTAAACTCCATGCATGTAAACATCAATCCCTAACTTCTAGGATCTTTACATGCATTATAGAAGTGTTATCTTTTTCTCCAAACAGTTAACTTAACTCAAGGTGAGTTCCTCATTCCATGTGGGTGCCCCAAATGCTCCTATTTTGTAGGAGCTCTTTATGGGCATCCCCACATGTTCCTATCATTTAGAATTAATTACAAATGTCAATTAACATGTTCATTTAATTTGAATTTAATCTCTTTATAATCCTAGTGTTGGGGAACACTTTCCAAGGACTTAGGAGATACATGAAATAATGTTTAGGATTGCAATTAAATGGCATCCTATTCCCAACATTCTCCCACTTGACATTATACATTGCAATTATTCTAAACAAGGAATCATTATTATAAATCAAGTATAGGACTTAAGGCCACTGGCCTTCCTGCACCAACTAATCAATCCATGCCAACTTCAAATGCAACCTACATACTCATGAAGCTCCAAGAAAATGATTAATACTCAAATCCAAGAGAACTTATTTGTAGGAATTGGTGTCATAAGATAATTTGCAGCATTAATTAAAGTGTCAACTTTCTCAATTAATACCTTCCCACTCTCAACTATTTCTCGTACAAATTGATACTGAACATCAACATTCTTAGTACGTGCATGAT
This sequence comes from Sequoia sempervirens, assembly GCA_007258455.2. Lineage (NCBI taxonomy): Eukaryota > Viridiplantae > Streptophyta > Pinopsida > Cupressales > Cupressaceae > Sequoia > Sequoia sempervirens. Next base: position 12,760,269 of record VDFB02026320.1, on the reverse strand, counting down.
ACATAGGATTTTTTGGCTAAACACATAGCACTCTGACTATCACATTCAATTTTAACTTACTTACAATTAAAACCAATACCTTTCCCAAGTCTCTGTATCCAAACTTCCTCTTTGGAGGCATGTGAAACCACCGAGTGTGTTCAACTCATGTCCAACCAAGGTGTAGGTTCTCGGTCTTTGCTGTTGAAAAAGATTTTATTACAAGTAACCATTCCAATATATAGCTCTTACCATAAGAGAAATCAAGCCTCACCTATTTCTCCAAGTATCCATGAGGACCTGTAACCAACCAATCCATGCCAAACTCCAAATGCAACATAGCACTATCATGAAGTAATCAAGCAAATGATTAATGTATCCAATACTTAGGAGAACTACACAAGATCAATGTCAAAGCTCCAATCATGAATCAAGAACATAAACATGACAACATGATCTAACCATCTCCTACTAGGAGATCACATGCACCATAACATATATACATCTTGGTCTCAAGAGAACAAGTACCATGCCAAACTCTAAATGCATAACAAGAGTAAACCATGACATAATAGCAACCACTCTAAACCAAGAAAAAACCATATCCCCAATCACATGAAGATAACCTTACCAATGATGCATCCACATCACTACCAACAATTCCCACTGAACCGTGGTACAAGCTACACATGGCATCATGACTACCATCCTCATGAATATCACTCTTTAACATCAAGCAAAGAGTCATCACTAACATTTTTACATGAAATGATCAAAGCATGATTACCGTCATCTGAGGATTCCTTTGTAAAAGAATTAGAACTCTTTTTCTTGTTCTTACAATCCTTCTTCACATGTCTCGGATTCCCACAATTCCAATGCTTTACCTTACTCAATCCTTCTAACTTACCCTTCCCTTCCTTCTCTCCCTTAGGTTCCTTTTTCTCAGGCCTACCTTTTACAAACAAGGCATCTTGGATTTTTGTTTTAGACTTCCTCTTCATCTCCTCTGATAGGAGAGTAGGAATTATATTGTCCATCTTCGGATCTGCACCACTACCACTGATAGCAACAATTATATTTTCAAAAGATTCTAGTAAAGAACAAAGTAACAATATGCATTTATCTTCATCTTCTAGCTTTACATCTATAGATGCTAACTGACTTAGAATCAAATTAAAAGAATTCAAATGATTTGCAACAAAATCACCATCTTTCATCTTTAAAGAATACAACTATCTTTTAAGATACAACTTATTAGTAAGACTTTTAGTTTGATAAATATCACCTATTCTCTTCCACAATTTATATGCAGTAGTTTCTTTTGAAACATTCAAGATAAAAGCATCAACAAGACATAATCTTATGGTCCCTCTTGCCTTCTTATCAAGCTTATCCCAATCCTCATCTAACACCATTGTAGGTGGCTTTGTCTCATTACCAATGGCTAACCACTGATCTCTCTCTTCAACGAGATCCTCCATTTTTAGTTTCCACATCTCAGAATTAGATCCATTAAATCTTTCAATATCTAAACGAGAATTAAAACTCATTGTAACAAACTTATTTTCCAAAATCACCAATAACACAATAGTAAAAGCTCCCACTACAACCAAAAAACCTTCAAACTTTAAGAGAAAGGTGTCTCAAACTCTACCCCAACCGTTGGCTCTGATACCAAATGTTGAAAATGGAGGTTATTATGTAGCTTAATACTTTGTAAAACTATTATATTGTAGATCTAAATAAGTGTTCTTTGTTATAATTTATTTGTGTATGATTATTTTTTTAGATTCATTTTACCATTTGTAGAAGTAGACAAAAGATTGTAGAAGAATAAGACTAGAAGAAAGAAGTTACACAACATATATCATGGAGAAACCTATTACCTAATTTTTAGCTTTCAGCTGAAATCAGGTAACTTAGTGTTTATTCTTTTTGTGTTTTTTGTTTAAACATTTAAAAGATAAACCATAGTCTGCTAAGTCATCAATATGCATGAAAGAGATTGTCAAGAAACATACTACATTTATTCCAATGTTGCAATTACAACAAATGAGAAAGAGAACCATATGTGTTACAAATGTAATATTTATTGATAATCATGAAAGTGTAAATGTCCCTCACAAGCCAAGGGAATAGCTATCCTAATTCTAGTAAAGAAGAAATCATATGTATATGGATACAAAATTAAAATTTGCACATAACATGAAAAGGGACCTGTCATTGCCTGGTGGAATGACAAATCCCGTTGACTTGGTCTTGCATCATCTCTGCTGCTCTACTTCCATTTGACTCCCTCCTCACTACTCCTAGGTTTCCTATATTGGATTAAAACAATGTTGTTAGAGCAATGAAAGATCCCTAATCAAAATTATATGCAAACCATCCATAAACATGTGATCAAATGTCTACAAGAATTAAAATAGTAGCATACCATAAGTGTCCCTAAAAATAAGAAAGAAGTGATAAAACACACCTATGATATGATTTGTTTATCTAACTATTTGTTCCTTGTGCAAATTTAGGACAAGTCTTGTTATTGTTCTGATTCAACTAATTACAACATGTGGGGTAAATGTGGCTCTCACGAGGGTAGAGCTCAGCATGCTACCCTCTGATGTTTTAAGAGGGATAGGAAACTGAACAACTTGATCAAAGATATACATGCTATTAATGCATTAAATCAATATGGAATCACACCAATTGATCAACTTTCATTATATGATTCAAAAGATGTAACATATAATTTTAACTGTCAAGAGTTTATACTTCATCTTTTCATAATGAATCAGTCATATGGCTGCCATCATGTAAAAAGGAAGGTACATTTTGTTGGACATGTCTTTCAATCATCTTAAGTGGTTCCAAGATTAATTTCATTAAAAGAAGTGATTTCAGAGATGCATCAAGTCTAATCATAGATGCATCGAATTCAATTATGCATCTCTTAAATAATGAAGAAGAAATCAAGGCATGCCTAAAATCATCATGAAGCATATGGGGTAGCAAGAAGAAATAATCCAAGGTATTGTCAGGTCCCTCTCACTTAACCCTATTGGATAGCTACACATCACATAGGATGGTGAGCTTTCAGGTCACCAACATAGGTGACATGTGTCTTCCCACTAGGATTAAGGTGAGGAGACAGTGTTTAATTGTTGCACAAGATGAAAAAGGGCTGAAATGTTGTGGAAACCAGGTTACAAACATGTGGGGCAGAAAACATTGTTGTGGAAACCATTAGGATTGGGGCAGCCAAAGAAGGAAGAATACATGCTACATCTCATAGTAGGACAACCACAAGAAAAGTATGCTATGGAGCAGCAAGGGAAGCTTTCTTGGTTTCAGGAAGAGCTATCAAGCATTGACCAAGCACAATTAGTAAGCCATGAGAAAGCAAGGGGCATGTCATCACACTCAAATCAAGCAACCATTTACATCAAAATACAGCAATGAGGGGCAGCCACATGTCAAGGAATGGAGAATTTGAAGTGCATAGGGCAATTTGACATGCCTAAAAGCAAGTGATATTGAGAAAGTGCAAGGTGGTAAGGTCATGGAATAAGCTATATGGAAATGTTGAGGAAAGGTTAGAGAACTAAGAGGAGAGGACAGTTCATAGAAAATGGCAACATATGACAAGGACCTATAAGAAGCATGAATGCCATGATATTGACAATGATCACTCACAGTAACAAAGAACAACAAACAAAGCTAAAGAAGCATACATCACAATGCATAGTAATACAATGACTGTCACTCGTCATGAGAACAAAACATGCACATACTTTCCTATTATTTGTCATTGAAAATATATTGAAATGGAGGGTCTCAATTTTGACAATGATCAAAGCATGGAAATAGGTAAATTCACAGTGCAAAGGGATAGTATACAGAGTTAATGATGAAAAGAATAAGAACACTATTATGTATGATGCAATGTAAAGAGGACATCAGTGTTAGTGTTGATGAAAGGGATGACTACAGAGAGGTTCTCTTCTAAACTTGAAAGTCTTTGTATAGAATGTTTTCAAAACAGTGATATCTTAATTCAAATGATTGTAAATAATGTGAAATATCCATCAATCATGAGTCATGGCTATGGGCATATTATCTATAGACACCTAAATTTGGACACTTACATTTGTCCAAAATTATCCTTTTTTGTCTAAATATCCTCCTACTTGCATTAATTAAGTAATATTACTATTATTTAATTAATACAGTGAAGTTTCCTCTAAATCCTTAAGGTATTTAGTTATTAATTAAATACCTTACTCTTTATTCCCCTTTTCCTCAAAAGAACTAAATAAATAATACATTTATTTAATTCCTCACATGTCACATCCTCCATCACTTTTTCTTAATCTTAATCCGCCTCATAATCTCATCATTAGGGATGTGCACATGTCTAATCCATGATTAGGATGTGTCACATCCTCCAACTTTTGCAAGTTGGCTCCTAATCTTCATTAGCCACTAACTATCTTCTAATCATTGATTAGTTAGTCCAATTAGCATCTTAGTAGACTGTCTCATCTCCCAAGGAATATTAAATTCCTTTTCTTATCCCCATGTCCTTCCTAATGGAATTTTAAATTCCATTTTATCCCTCTAAAACTTTCATCTTCCCCATGCAAGTTGTTAGGAGTTCTAGAACTCCTCACTTGTCACATCAGTCACATGGGACAAGTACTTACCTTTTTAAGGACCTTGTCTTATCCACAAGGTACTTATCAACTTCCTTTATAAACACCTTGTCTTATCGACAAGGTACTCCCAATCATGCGAAATTAAAATTCACATTTATTTCTCCAACAACTTCTCTCATTCCCATGGTCCTCTTACTTGTCACCATCACATCATCCCAAGGTACTTGCAAGTATCTCCACCTCACATGTCCTTTTCCACATCACATGTCCTCTTGACATCTCATCTTCCACATGGCAACATGTGAGGGCTTGTGAGTCTTCAACTCACCACAACCCTTCATCTTGCCCATGTTGGAAAAATTTTGACCATCCAATTCCCTAGAGACACTTCCCTTAAAATGGAAGATTTTGTCTCTCATTTACATTATTCACAATCGCATTCAAGCATTCAACTTCAACTCTCATACTCTCATACTCTCATCCACCATTATTGCACCTTGAAGCTCATATTGCATCCCTTCCATACACTTATCAAAATACTCACTTGAATCATTTGAATCTTCATCAAATCCTCATCATTTTGCATATCATTTTAGATTGTTTTCCATCAAGGAGCACACATTATCGACAATCAAGGGGCCAACCAAAATATCAACTTAAAAAAAGGTATATCTCTTGTTTATCTTTTATTTTGTTGGAGTTTAACTAGGCTAATCATTGAGGTTGTGTAATGTTGTTTTCTCCTTTGCATCATTCTATTTTGCATCTTTTAGGATAGGTAAACTTCATTGCATCACATTACCAAACGTACAGTCCTCTAATTGGTGGAGTACATAAGGAATGAAAGATCTTGCTAGTATCATAAGTGCTCCATCATGAAATACAAAGGAATAAAGAACAATCACTATGCAAATAACATTGCAGATCTATGCATGACAAGAGGTTATAGAGGGTTTCAAATCATGTCAAAGCATATAGTGAGATTCAAGGTTAAAATCACTGTCTCTATTTTATGCAATGAGAGGCAAAGCTGAATAAACTGGAATTTGTATACATTCAAACTAAGGCACCTGTACCGCTTAAGCCTTTCCTATTAGAGAGCACACCATTTAAATATGTGGAGAAAGCTCAAGATTTGAAAGAAATGGCCATCAAATTGCAATCTGCAATTGAGATAGTTGTTGATTTGGAGCACAATCAGTATAGATCCTTTTAGGGTTTAACTTGCTTGATGCAAATTTCTACAAGATTGGAGGACTTTGTTGTGGATACCTTGATATTGTGCAATCACATTGGTCCTTGTTTGAAAGACATAATTTCAAGCCCTTGTATTAAAAAGGTGATGCATGGAGTAGATAGAGACATATTATGGTTGCAACGTTATTTTGGCATTTATATTTGCAATGTATTTAACACGGGCCAGGCATCAAGAGCTTTACAATTAGAGAGAAAGAGCCTTGAGTTTCTACTGAAGCACTACTATGGGATTACTACTGACAAAGAATATCAAACTGTTGATTGGAATTTACGACCACTTGTTCCAAAAATGATAAAATATGTGAGAGAAGATACCCATTATCTTTTGTAGATCCATCATGTAATGTGGCAAGAGCTAGCATCTCTTCCATATGAGATTGGAGAGGTTCCACTATTGCAGGTTTATACACGTAGTCAGGATATATGCTTACAACTTTATGAAAAAGAATGTCTGACAGAAACATCATATCTACATGTATATGGTTTACAAGAAGGAAATTTCAGTCAGGAGCAGCTTGCTATTGTTGTAGGGCTCTATGAATGGAGGGATGGAATAGCCTGCATCAAGGATGAGAGTACTAGCTATATATTTCCAAACAAAGTGCTATTGCAAATTTCTAAGAGAATGCCATTTTAAAATCAGAAATTTGCAAATACAAAAAAGTGCATAAAGGACCCTTTTTCATTTTTCATGGTCATAGCAAAAGAGCCATTTTTTTTCCTCAAAAACAAGAAACCCACTTGGGGTTTTTACAGAAATTGTAGGATTTCTACATAGTGTGGAAATCCACTTGGAGTTCGAGCTAAAAAAAAAATGCAATTACAAAAGCTTTTAAAAGCTATCACAAAGTTTGAAAAAAAACAAAAGAATATAGAAAACCCAGTTCACATGTCCATGGTCGTGGCCTAGAAATTCAAAAAACAAAGAACCCACTTGTTTTTTTTGCAAATACAGAAGTTTGTAAAGCTATCATGAATATTTCAAAGCAAATGGAAAGTATATAAAACCCTACATCATATGTTCATGGCCACGGCCAAAGGAGCCAAATTTACTCACAAAAACAATGAAAATTTTGGGGTTTCTTCTTTAAATCTAAAATGCAGAAGAAAAACCACATTCTTTGCCTTATTCTCAATAATGGAGGCTCAAAATGAGCCCTTTTGCTCAAAAATCGAAAGAAATAGAGTCGATTCAAGGCTTACCTAAGCTTTTTGCTCATTTTTTTTGCATATTCGAATTTTTTCAAGCTTCCATTTGAGCTTCATACCATCTCATGGCAGCTATGAAAGCAGATGAGACAACAATAGAGGAGAAAAGTGGAACAAAGTTCATTAAAAAATGCTACAGTTCGTGGCCAAAATGAATGAAATGGCCTTCAAAAGAGGTGAAAAACTACATATTTTGTGCAACAATCACAATTTACTTGTGATTCCATGCATTTTTCATCAAAAAATTGTCAAGAATCCATCAGAAAAGCACCATTTTTTGTGCCAACTTCAAACCCTCATGGCGGTTAGGTGAATTCTCCAAAATGCTCAATGGTGAAATGGGAGCTTTTTGCCCTTGTTTTTCCTTTTTGTTGTTTAGGGTTTGACCCTACTATTGGTGGTTGATGGGAATTTTCACATCTCTTTTAAAAAATGAAAACACATTAAAATGTGGTGGGGGTCAAATGCCATGACTTAGGCATTTTTGTGCCTTATGTTTTTATTGCCTTGTTTCAATATTGTTAAGTCCTTCAATATGAGACATGTAAAATGTGCTAAGTCCCACATATATTCCTTTGACCTTTGGTCATCATGGTGCCTTGAAAAGTTTGTGAATGTGCCTTCCATGATGTTTGGAGTCTCAGATGCCACATAAGATGAAATTTGAACCTTTGTTTTGCCTTGGAAAATTAGAGATGTTGACCAAGTGTGTGGCCTTGGAGTGCAAAATGAGGTAAGTGGAAATGATCAAGTGCCTTGGGAGGTTTTTGACTTTGTTTAATGCTTTTGAAAGCATTTTGATATTGCATTATATTTTTGCATTTTGTTTCAAAGTATAAAAACATCATTTAAGTGATTTTCTAATCACTTTGATATTATTCAAATGCAAATATAATGTAATTTAATATTGATGGTGGGGCCTTTTGCATTGGCCTTTGAAGTGTAAAGTGATTTGTTTAAGTGATGGATTATAAATCACTTAAACAAATTATCTTGTTTTAATGCAAATTAGTGCCTTGTATTTTCAAAACACACATATTGCATGGGTCAAGGCTGGGAGACAAAATGATGACTTGCAGACATGAGGAGAGTGTGTGAGTGGTGCATTTCACTATTTTGGAGAAACATGTGCTATTTTGGAGGTTGTTTTGTCACACTTTTGGCATGACTGTGGTCTTGGCTTGACCTTGGACTATTTGGAGTGATTTTAGAAGGTTCTTTTTTGGCCTCATTGCTGCATCTGACTAGAACCTTCTAGATGGACATGTGTGGGGGGATTTGATGGGTTTTGCTTAAGTGCCTTTATTTTGTCATTTTTGGAGGGAGTTCTTTCTTTCTAGTAGAGTGATAGCTTTGGGTTTTTGAGTTATTTTTCAACATGGAGTAGTATTGTAACTCAGATGGACTGTTATACAGTAACTTTGAATCAATAAAATAGAGCATTTTATCTTCTCATTTCATGTTTCATAGTATGTTGTTAGTGATTGATCAGTTTGTTTTGTGAAATTTATCTTTCCTTGCTAACTTGTCTCATGTTTAGGCATCTGTTTAGCAGAAAATGCATGTTAACAAGTTATAAGTTGTGTTAGTCAATAGTTTTGTTAGTTGTGAGACCTTTTGTTTCCTTCTAAAAGTCCTGTTCAAAAACCTTCTTGTAAATTATTTATGTGAAATGCATGTGAAAATGAGTTGTGTAAGCAGAGTTTTATGATATTGTTTTGAATGTGACAGGATGTTATCAAGTCCTGGTTGGTTTTGGTGTATCACCTTAGGTATTTTCAGTTAATGTTCATGTTTTATGCACTTCTTACCCTTTACCTCAAAAATAAGTAGTTAGGTGGCATCAAAAGGGGAGCCAACCCATAATCTAGAGGTCTTGTTCCGAATAGCAGGAAGATGGGTGCATAGTTGGAAGCATAGAAGGAAGCATAGCGGATGGAGAGAATGCATATCAGGAAGCTGCCCCCAAGTGTGGAAAAGGATAGATGGGGATTTACACATGATGCCTGTTTGCCAGGTTTTCATCATGGTACTTATCCAAGGCGCTTGTTTTCCAAGTTTTCACCATTGGACGAATTATTTCTCTTTACTTTTTCTCTCTCTTTTTTTTTTAACTTTTTCTGACTTTTTGGATTTTTATTTTTATTTTTATTTTTTTAGTTTTTTTGGATAGCATGCGGAAGGAGATGGATAAGGATAGGGATATGGATAAGTGGATACACAAGAAGGATATGGATGAAGGACTCAAGCATCAAGTTCCATACAACGTATTAAGAGCCCATGTGTGAGGTGACTATTGGAGGTTGGTACGACCCTATTATGATAAATGGATTATGCAAGATAATGGATTAAAGGGATTGGGTGAGGGAGATATGGAGGATAATTGATGGGATGTTGGAAAGTGTATGGATGGAATGATGGGATAGGTGTGTGATGGGGCAATGAGTTTAGGACCAACATCGACATACAGGGTGGTGGATGTGAAATGATGGGAGGATTAATGGATGGAGAATGTGGGGATAATGGAGGCGATGGGATAGTGAATTTTGGGACATAAGGCCCCAAAACAGATTGAGGAGATGACGGGAGTGTATGATTAGCTTTTGGATTAGCAACTTTGGATGTTGTTATAAATTTTTCATTTGAAGGTATTGCATCTTTTTTCTTTGGGATCCACATGGTTTTGATCTTTTCTTTGGTGAGCCTTTGTGGCCGATGGATATGATTCTGCTTTTGGATTTGATCTTGGATTGAATTTAGATTTTGGATTTGATTTTTCTTTTTGTCAACATGTCTTTTAGAGGGGACATGAGGAGATTTTGATTCATGTGGATGTTTAGGTTTATTCATTTTTACTTTAACATCTAAAGTGCTTTTAATAGCAATGAGATGGGTGCAAGGAGATGGATGATGTGGAGTGATGGAGGTACGATTATGGGAATTATGTGTAGAGGGAGGATATACAGGTACATGCCTTTGTTGATCCTAATTAGGGGACATGAGAGTGGGATGTTTATGATGGGTGACATGGATAGGTGGTGAATGGGTAAAAGGATGAATAGGACAAGATGGAGGAGGTGATTTTAGGATATAAGGGCCCAAAACAAACATAGTGGGTGGAGAGGCATAAGGACCCAAGATGGATGGAGTAGATGAAGGATGGGAGATGGTAGATGGAGGGATGTAAGGACCCAAAATGGATGGAGAAGATGATGGAGGAATATGGACGGTTGTTTTGAGGTGATACGATGAAGGAGGAATGACAGCATATGATCTGGTGGAGCAATGGGAAGAGCCTATATTTATTTTGGAAGAGGCTTGTTGAGGACATCTAGAGGTTGTACCAACACTATTAGATTGTGATTCTTGGGAAAAAGGTCCAAGACCTTGCATACAGAGTTGTTCTTTAGCTTGGATGGGCTCTAAAATACCTTGCTCATGAAGGCCTAAACCTTTTCCTTGATAGTTCATTCTCTTGAGCATTTGATCTAGGACAGGATTTTTGTTATTCTGGAAGAATGATGTGAGTCCATTATTAGGTGAAGGAGGATAGGTGGTGTATATGTTTTGTTCTTCTTTTGCAAGGAGACCACCATGGAAGAATGTGAGAGTACCAAGGGGATATACAAGTGGTGTGGGGATAGTAGGTTTAGGTGACAATGGAGGATCATGAGATGGAGATGAAGGTATAGCAACATCTTGATCAAGACAAGGGAGTGGTAAGGGATCAAGAGAGGGATTAGGTGACATGATAGGATCTGGATTTGTGGTAGCGGGTGATGGAGATGGAGATAAGGGCTCATGAGAGAGAAGGGGATCATGGGATGAAACACATGGGAGATTATGATCTTGAGATGGGCTAGATGGGTTGACATGATCTTGATGTGAAAAAGGGGATATGCTAGCATGCTTTGGATTGGGCTCTTGGAATGACTCATCTTGTGTGGGTGGTAGGATGACAGAGTGTTGGAGGGACTCTTCAAGTTGGGGAGATGGAAGGATGGAGGATTCAAAGCATTCATCGGAATGCATATTAGTGATACTAGGGATAGGAGAAGTGGATTGGACCTGGGTGTCTTCGATGGATTGGGTGGATCTAGGAGTAGAAGATGGGTGTTTAATGGATTCGGTAGATTTTATGGTGGGAGAGGGGGGCTCAGTGGATTCAGAGGATTTGATGGTTTTGATGGTTTGAGCGGTGCTAGGGGTGGTATCAATAATGATAGGTGTGGTATGGAGAGAGGTCTCATCACTAGTGATCGTGGATGATGAATTGGGATGGCATGGTTCCACAACTTCAAGGTGTGGAGTGAGAGATGTCTTCTTTGTCATGAGTCCTTGGAGAACTTCTGAAGTGAGAAACTTGCATATTCTAGGCTGAGATGGTGTGATTGGAATAGATGAAGGATTAGGGATGGGTGTAGGATTAGGACTATGGGTTGGTGGATTAGGATTAGATAGGGGAATGGGATTGGATGCAGGACTAGGAATAGATGGGAGATTAAGATTAGATGAAGGGTTAAGGTAGGGGTATTGGAATGGTGAATTAGGACAAGAGGATACGGGTGGTGGATTAGGACAAGAGGATGTGGATGTTGGATTAGGATAGGCTGATGGGGGTGCAAGATTAAGATAAAAAGGTGTGGATGTAGGATTAGGATGGGTAGACTAATAAGAAGGATTAGGATAGGTAGATTGGTATGGAGGATTAAGATAGCGAGCATTTGTGGATGAAGGATTGGGGTATGCGAGTGTGGACAGGGGATTATAATAGGTATGTTGGGATACTAGATTGCGATAAGAAGACATGGATGTTGGATAGGAAGATGATGTAGAGGGAGGATATGAGGAAGATGTGGGCGAGGAAGATAATGGATATCCCTTGTCAAAGGTAGCATAAGAAGCGTTATTAGGCATGGATGAAGACATAACGGGATAGCTCAGAGGGGGGATTGGATTTCAGAAAGCGGTTGGCGAAAGATTACTAGCGATGATAGTATAAAGGGGATCTACGTCATATACCTCTTAATCGACAAGGCTTTCGTTATCGTCATCAACATAATTAGGGTTTCCCTTGATTAATTTTTTTGGTTGAATTGGTGAAGGGTAAGGATTCATGATTATGAAATGATAAATAGAATGGATCAAGTATTTTGGATGGAAACAGACTAAAGCTCAAATTAGGATTGGATTAAAGCTTAGATTAGGATGATTGGATGATGTGATGGGATTGATTTTGACAATAGGATCAATTATCAAAGGATGATTATGAAACCGAATCTACCTCAAGATGGAAGTAGATTGATTGGGTTGAAGGTGATTGGATAAGGATGTAATTGAATTGGATTTGATAGGATCGGTTGATGATTGATAAGATCGAATGATGGATCAGATAGGATGATGAGAGGGATTGGAACCTTGCTCGGAGATTACCCTAGGTGACTTAAGATACTGATTGATCGGATTAAAGGATGAATGGATGATTGCAACACCGAATCCACCTTGAGATTGAAGGTGAATTGATTAGGCCGACGGTGATGATTAACTTAGGATGGATGACAATCCTAAGTAGATGTTGATGATGATGATCAATTCAAACACTTAGGTCATCTCGAATAATAACCTGAAACAAAGTTCGAGGGATTTGGATGGGGAAATGATAAGGGATGCATAACCTAGAGATGCTTGAGGATGATGTATCGATACGATTTGAATGGACCAAAGCTTGGATTGGGATTGGATTAAATCTCATATTAGGATTGGGTTGAAGGATATGATGGGATTGGTTCCACCGGTCGGATTTGGAAGTTGGATTTTTTTATTGTCTATTTTCCAACTTTTTGTTGTAGAGGGGAAAATTTTCCCTCACAGAGGGGCGAATTTTCCCTTCTGGGGTGAATCTTCCCTCAGTAAGGCACAAATTTTCCCTTCTGCAGGGCAGGTTCACCCCACTGCAGGGCAGATTTGCCCCACTGTAGAGAAAATTGTCCCCACTACTTCGTGGACTCTCTAAGTGGGTAAACGGGCTATTAGAATGAAGAGATGGGTGATTGGAATGGGGTGTTAGATAATCAGATTGAGGAAATAGGTGATTGGAGTGGGAAAATGAATGATAAGAGTGGATGAATATGCACTTGAAACTGGTAAACGATTACTTAGAATGGATGAAGGACTCTCAAGTCGTGGAAATGAAAGCTCGAAACAAGTAAACAATTGATTAGAAAGGATGAACAACTCTTGGAATGAGGAGATAGATGCTTGGAATGGATGCAAGATTACTCGAAACAAGTAAACAAAGGATCGAAAGGGATGGAAGATTACTTGTTCAAATGGATGTTTGGAATGGTCAAACAGAGGTTTGTTTGGAATGGTTAAATGGAGGTTTGGAGGTTTGGAATGATTAAACGGAGGTTTAGAATGATCAAACGGGGGTTTCAGAGGTTTAAAATGACAAAATGGAGGTTTGGAATGATTAAGTAAAGGTTCAAAATTATTAAATGATGGTTTAGAGGCTAAACGGAGCTAAACAGGGCAATTTTGGCTACTCAGGAGGGCAAATTCGCCCCTCTGCAGTAAACAGGAGGGCATAGTCACCCCTCTGCAGTGCACCAAAGGGCATAGTCACCCCTTTGCAGTGAATAGGGACTTGGTTTTAGTGAAAGTGACTATGGCAAGGACTTTAATATGACAATAATAAGGCCAATTTGTCAAAAAAGTTATTGGTTTCTCACAAGAAAACACTTTCAAGCAAGCACAATCCTATGATTAGTGTTAAGGGTATGGCCGATAAAGGTCTTAATCTAGGATGCACAAGGTGTCTAGGGATTCTTTGATATACTCTCGGTACGTGAGGCACAACCGTGAACACCAGCCCATCACAAGCATGAGTTGGGAACCCCAACGAGATACTAAAGGGCTCAGACCAACTCTTCACGTCTATCTAGGTGTCACCCTAGCTTTGATGCTCCGCCAATTACGACGCGACTAGATTGAGGTACAACTTTCACTCTCCCCCCTTTGTATACCCCACCGGTACGCATGGTTGGGATCATCCCTTGGGGTGATGAAATCCCCAAGCAGGTCCCACTAGAAAGAAGACACTAATCATTTCCAACTACTCCCCAGGCTCACACGAAGTGCAAGGGGAAAGTGAAAACAAACTAATGCCCCCTTGGATGACACAAAAAGATAGACACAATAAGCAATGAATATTATTTCCCCTAATTAAACTATGTTCTTAGATTAACAAAAATAACAAGGATAGCTTTGAAAATTTGTGTAAACAAAAGGTCCTGCAAGCAAACGTTAATTGTTTTACCCTTCTTTCTTCACCGATTACACAAGAATATGCTGCAAAATGTTAGCAAAAACACAAATATCCTTGCAAAAAACAATGTGAGCGAGTTAGGATATGAAAACAACAAAAAATGAGAGCAAAAACGAAGCTAAAATAGTCATTTTACCTCTCAAAATGTGTTGTTTTGGGGCGTATTCACCCCTCTGCAGTAACCAGGAGGGCGCAATTGAATTTCTACAACAAACAGAAGGGCGTAATTGAACTTTTGCAGTAGTAGAAGGGTGTAATTGCACTTTTGCAGAGAACCAGAGGGCGTATTGCACTTCTGCAGTGAACAAGAGGGCGTAATTGCACTTCTGTAGTGAATATGAGGGTGTAATTGCACTTCTGTAGTAAACAGGAGGGCGTAATTGCACTTCTGTAGTGAATTGGAGGGCGTAATTGCACTTTTGCAGTAAACAAGAGGGTGTAATTGCACTTCTACAATGAATAGGAGGGCATAATTGCACTTTTGCAGTGAATATGAGGGCATAATTGCACTTCTATAGTAAATAGGAGGGCGTAATTGCACTTTTGCAGTGAATAGGAGGGTGTAATTGCACTTCTGCAGTAAACAAGAGGGCATAATTGCACTTCTACAGTAAACAAGAGGGCGTAATTGCACTTCTGCAGTAAACAAGAGGGCGTAATTGCACTTTTGCAGTGAATATGAGGGCATAATTGCACTTCTACAGTGAGACAAACGGTGTAATCGCCTTTCTGTAGTGAAACAGAGGGTGTAATCACCTTTCTGTAGTGACCAAGAGGGTGTAGTCGCCCTTCTACAATGCACAGGAGGGCATAGTCGCCCTTCTGCAGTGCTCAGGAGGGCGTAGTCGCCCCTCTGCAGTGAAATGTTAGCAAGTAAAATTAAAACTAGGGTGTAGTCACCCTTCTGCAGTAAAATGTTAGAAAACAAAATTTAATTAAGGGCGTAGTCACCCTTCTGCAGTAAAATGTTAGAAAATAAAGTTTAATCAGGGGCGTAGTCGCCCTTCTGCAGTAAAACGTTAGTAAGAAAAATCCAAAACAAGGGCGTAGTCACCCTTCTACAGTAAAATGTTAGTAAGTAAAATCCAAAACAAGGGTGTAGTCACCCTTCTGCAGTAAAACGTTAGTAAGCAAAATCCAAAACAAGGGCGTAGTCATCCTTCTATAGTAAAACGTTAGTAAGAAAAATCCAAAACAAGGGCGTAGTCACCCTTTTGCAGTGAAACAGAGGGCGTAGTCGCCCTTCTGCAGTGAAATAGAGGGCGTAATCACCCTTCTGTAGTGAAACAGAGGGCGTAGTCACCCTTCTGCAGTAACTAGAGGGCGTAGTCGCCCCTCTGCGACCTGTTCCTACAAACAATCTCAACAACCACAAACGTTAAATATAGGAACCTGCTTGTGGGTCCCACCGGGTGTGCCAGAAATGTGATATCCTTGAGTTTTACCTATTTTAAACAACTAAAAATGCAATGGAAAATCACAAAGAAACACCTCAAGATTAGCCTAAGGAATTTGTTAATACAAAGAGATAAGATGGAAAAGGATGGCAAATGGTTATACCTTCTCTTTGCAACTGGAACTCCTTGGTTGGCCCTTGATTTTGGATTGCTTGTATGCTCCTTAGATGGTTGTTGATGTAGCTAGATGCAAGATTTAACTATATGGTTGAATGTAAATGCAAATGGATAAAATGAATGGCTAGATGAATGCACAAATTGATAGCATGAGCTTGCTTGAATGACTAAGTCTTCTCAATTCCTTAGAGGAGGGGGTATTTATAAAGGAATTTGAATTCTCTAGAGAATTCAATGGTTGAGATTTATCCAACAAGACCAAGATGAAGGGCTAAGGTGAGTTGAGGACTCACAAGCCCTCACATTTTGACATGCAGAATGTGAAGTGGCTAAGGGTGAGATGATGTGTAGGTGATGTGGAAGGGAGGTACATGATATGTAAGGACATGTACCTTGGAAGTACATTGGGAGATGAGAAGATTCCTTGGAGGAATAAATGTGAATTAAAAATTCACATGCTTGGGAGAATCTAGTGGATAAGAGAGGGTCTCCAAAAAGGTGGGAGTTTGTCACATGTAACTTGATGTGACAAGTCAAAGATTCTAGAAGATGCATGGGAAAAGCGGATTATTTGAGGAATAAAGGTGAATTAAAAATTCACATGGGGAAGAGAGAAGCCTTGGATGAATAAAAAAGAATTAAAAATTCCTTGGGGGATGGGGAGAGTTGACCAGGGTACTGATTAGGCTTAACTAATCAGTAATTAGAGGATAATTAGGGGTTAATGAGGATTAGAAGTCAACTTGCAAAAGTTGGAGGATGTGACACATCCTAATCAAGGATTAGGCATGTGCACATCCTTAATGAAGAGATTAGGAGATGGATTAGGATTAGATGAAAATGACATGTGAGGAATTAATTAAATGTAATTTATTTAATTCATTTGATGAAAAGGGGATTAAGGAGGGTAAGGTATTTAATTATACCTTAGGGATTTGGCAGAATTAATGATATTAATTAAATAATAGTAATATTACTTAATTAACTCAAATAAGAGGATGTTTAGATGAAAAGTGATAAATTTGGATAAACTAAGTGTCCAAATTTGGATGTCCACAACTAGTACTCACAAAAAAAAACATAAAACATGAACACACTTACATAAAACATGATGAATGATTGACATGATTCTTGACATAAATAAATGTTTCTAAAATGCCAATATTTTTTCTCTTGACTTCTCTTGAATACTTACAAGATGCTTAATTTGCTCAATGAAAGTGCTTATGTGTGCTTCTAGGATTTCAAATGATAAAATGATTGGTATTTAAATGCAATTCTTCTAATTTCCCAAAAATCAAATGATGATAGCCAACAATTGAAATTGGAAATTCAAATAATAAAATACCAAGTCCAACATGTTCAAATTGGGGCCAAAAAGAGGTGGTCTAGGGTGTGGGACATCCTAGACTAGACCCATTCTTGTTAGGGCCCAAAGTGTCCGGGGAAAATATTGAATGCTTATTTTTGTTTTCCTTATTTGATTTTCTGAAGATGTTTATTAAATAGGAAATTAAGTGCATAATTAGGTCCAAGCACATAGGGAGGGAGCTAAACCTAATGTGAAATTGTCATGGGTGATAATTTTTTATGCTACACTCCCTACACTCCCCAACCAAACCTTGATGGAAAGAGTTAGGAGTATGTTAAGTGTTGCTAAGATTGATAGATAATTTTGGGCATAAGTTGTTGGTATTTCTTGTTATTTAATTAATATATTTCCTTATGATATTGCTATCAGGATTCAACCATGTAGTTTCGAGTCAAACTCATTGACCCATGTTTCATGAGTAGTGGTTCAACAAGAACCCATCTCTCATGATATCGAATGGTCGACTTAGCACTCATTGCATCTAGGTGATGCTCACAGAGGTGAAGAGTCCGTCCTGAGGTCACCCATCCCAGATGCTCAGCTCAAGCGCGCTTAACCAGGGAGTTTTCCAAGGTTAAGCCCGAGTTGTTACCTTTGCAAAACCTTCAGCAAGTGTTGTGCCTTATGAACCATTCATAATAGAGCCCTTTAGCTCATCAATTGATAAGTAGGAGGTATTTTTCCACAGCGTGTCAAATTATGATATTGCTATCAGGATTCAACCGTGTAGTTTCGAGTCAAACTCATTGACCCATGTTTCATGAGTAGTGGTTCAACAAGAACCCATCTCTCATGATATCGAATGGTCCACTTAGCACTCATTGCATCTAGGTGATGCTCACAGAGGTGAAGCACTGGTCCGTCCCGGGAGGTCACCCATCCCGCTTGCTCCAGCTCAAGCACGCTTAACCGGGAGTTTTCTCCAAGGTTAAGCCCGCTTGAGTTGTTACCCCATTTGCAAAACCTTCAGCAAGTGTTGTGCCTTATGAACCATTCATAATAGAGCCCCTTTAGCTCATCAATTGATAAGTAGGAGGTATTTTCCAGTGTCAAATTATGATATTGCTATCGTGATTCAACCTGTAGTTTCGAGTCAAACTCATTGACCCATGTTTCATGAGTAGTGGTTCAACAAGAACCCATCTCTCATGATATCGAATGGTCCACTTAGCACTCATTGCATCTAGGTGATGCTCACAGAGGTGAAGCATTGGTCCGTCCGGGAGGTCACCCATCCCGGTACTGCTCCAGCTCAAGCGCGCTTAACTAGGGAGTTTTCTCCAAGGTTAAGCCCACTTGAGTTGTTACCCCATTTGCAAAACCTTCTGCAAGTGTTGTGCCTTATGAACCATTCATTATAGAGCCCCTTTAGCTCATTCATTATACCTCCTACTTATCAGTCATATCATATTGACATTGACAAAGGTTTTGTATTTTGTTTCAGTGGAAGATAAAGCTACAATGTTCTATGGGAAGCAACTCTTGAACCTAGGAAGGAAATGTGACTCATTAATCTTGGAGAAAACTCCCTATCAATATATTTCCTTGTTCAACTGTTATTGATAAAAATCCTTATGAAGCATGTGGATAAGTGGAAATCATTTTGTTTCACACTTAAGGTTCTTTGGTTGTGAGGATTTTGTTCATGTACCTCAAGAAAAGCAGTCTAAATTGAATCCAAAAACATAAAAAAACACATCTTCATTTGTTACGGTGAGAATGTAAAAGGTTATAAGCTTTTGAATCCTCTAGCCCATAAAATAATCTTTTCTAGAGATGTGATTTTTTAGGGATTTTAGAGCTTACTTAGGAGAAGAATGCCCAAAGGAGAAAGATAAAATAAAAATAACACACTTTGAGACAAATATTAAGTAGGAAGAAAAAATAGATGGATATGATGATGGAGAAGGAAAAGAGGGTTTAGAGAGTTTAGAGGATGCGTAGGATGAGCACACAGAAGAAGAGAAAGTAGAGCTCATTACTCCTACCTATAAGAGGTCACAAGGCAACCAAATCCAATTGACAAATATAGGCCACCATATTTTTGTTATGTATTTTCTTTGTTGAGTACTAATGATGAACCTAAATCTTTCATGGTGGCTCTCTCTTCGAAGGAAAGTGAGTCTTGGATGGAAGCCATGTAGGAGGAGACAATGGCCTTGGATAGTCGCGAAACTTAGGATCTTGTTAGTTTTTTGAAATGAAGGAATCCCATTGGTTGCAAGTGGGTTTTTAAAAATAAATTTGATGTAGAAGCTTAGTTAGAGGAGTAAAAGGCTAGACTAGTGGCCAAGGGCTACTCCTAGAGATAGGGACTTGATTTTGGTGAAATTTTCTCTCTTGTTGTTAAATTGACTTCTATTAGATTTTGGTTATATATTGCTACTACTTGTGATTTTGAGATAGAGAAAATGGATTTTAAAATTTATTTCTTATATGGGGATCTTGAGGAGGATATTTATATGTAATAACTTGACAATTTTGTTGTGAAAAGAAAATAACACTTGGTTTGCAAGCTAAAGATATCTTTGTGTGGTTTGAAATAGTAACCTAATATGTGGTACCATAATTTTAATGTGTTTGTATTGAACTTGGGTTATGTTAGGAGCTAGGAGGATCATTATGTTTACATTAAGGTTATTAATGACTAGATACTAATTATTGTCTTGTATGTTGATGATATGTTGTTTATTGGTAACAACGAGGTTATTATTATGGAGCTCAAGACTTATATTTCTAGCATTTTTTATATGAAAGACTTGGTAGATACAAACTATATCCTTGGGATGGAGATCAATAGAGATCAGGTTCACATAAATATTTGATTAAGTCAGAGTAAGTATGTTGATACCATTTTACAGAGATTTAAGATGCAGGATTGTAAGCCAATAAAATTCCATTTCCAATTAGTACTAAGTTGAGCTTAGATATGTGTCCTAATTTTGATGATGATTTTGATGAGATTTATAAGGTTCCTTATGCTATTTTTGTTGGTAGTTTAATGTATGCAATGATTTGCACTAGACCAGATATAGCCCAAGAAATGGGAGTTTTGAGTAGGTTTATGTCTAACCAAGTAGTATAGAGAAATAAAATTTTGTTAAAAGAGTGTTTAGATATTTGTGAGGTACTTTTGATTACTATTTGGTTTATCATGGTACTAATGATTTGGTCAAGACATTGGACATATGGGGGTTTGTTAATGTAGATTGGGTAGGTGACTTGGATAGTTGAAAGTCCACTAGTGGCTATATGTTTACTTTGTTTGGAGGAGTAGTGAGTCAAATGAGTAAGAGACAACCCACAATTTCATTTTCCACCACTAAGTAGAGTATACGGTTGCTACACATGCCTTTAAGGAGGTGGTATGGTTACAAATACTTGGTAATGGCAGTTTTGATTGTAGGACAGTAAGGACCAAATGTGATAGTCAAAGAGCTATTTGTTTGGCTAAAAATCCCATGTATCATGCTCATACTAAGAATGTTGATGTTTAGTATCACTTTGTATGAGAAATAGTTGATAATAGTATGGTCTCAATTTAAAAAATTGGCACTTTGGATAATTTTGCATATTCTCTTACAAATTCAATGACTATGAATAAAGTTCTCTTGGTGCTAAAAGGCCATGGTCCTTGGTCATTGTACTTGATTTAATTATTTGTATCTCTTGGATGTAATTGCAATGTATAATGTCAAGTGGGATAATGTTATGAAATGTGACATTAACCTTGCTTTCCTATGGCATTCATGTGTCTCCACATTCCTTAGAAAATGTTCTAGGAGACATGAGAGGAAAAACATTTAATATTGATAAATTATAATTGCATTTCAAAGAGGTGAGTATTTGTCGGTGATGGTTACAAGGAAAAATGGGATAAGATTCTTTATAGGCATCCATATTTGGGAATGAGAGTAGTCATGTGTTGGGCACCCAAGATTGGAAGATGAAAGGTTTTCTTTTTGTCTGATTGGAAGAGTCATCGAGGAGTTACAAAGCATCCATAAAGGAAAAGGTTTGATTGGCTATGGGCTAGGTGTCCGTATTGGAGCCATGTGAAGATAATTAATATTTTCTTATGTCTATTGGCTTCCCATTATCCTAGCATGGGTTTTTGCAAGTGGTTTCTTGTCTCTTGTTTTGATTTACCATTGTGTTTTTCCCACCCACAAGTTTCTATAAATTGGAACCATGAGATGGTAGTTTCATGTTGATTTTTGTAGGTAACAAGGTGTTGTTGTGTTTATTAGAGAATAGACATGAAGTATATTTTTGTGTATCTCTTCATTAATAATTAATAATATTTCCCTCTTTCTCATGTGGATTTTTTCCTCAAAAGAGTTCCTCCATGTAAATTTGGTGTCTCTTATGGTTTTCTGATTTTTACATTAGTGTTGAATACACAATCACACATAATCTTATTTGGTAATCTAATTTTTAGATTTGTAAGAACATTCATAAGTTATGATTACAAATTTTCTCAAGTTTTTTTCAACAGCCGAAACCCCTTCCTCCCTCTCCTTATCCACCCCTAAGGGCTAAGATCTAGTGTGTGCTACAACACATCATAATTGCTTGCATGCTCCTCTATAATCATTTTCTCTAATTTTTATCACTACAACATTCTCCTTCAGTTTAGTCCTTTCCTTACCACCAACAACTAAGGTTCCAACAATGGAAATAAATTTTGACAATAGAATGTAGACCAATAATTTGTGTCATTTCTATGTTAGTGTTGTGTTTTATCCTAGTGTGATGGATAAGGAAGATAATCAAAACATATATGATATAATTATAGAATAAGAAAAAACATATGTATACTCATTCACCATACACATTTCAAGTTTTCATTTACATCATATATTCATCATATATATGTATTATATTAACCCATATCCATATATTTATCATCACATAACATATCTTTGTATACATTATCTCTCTTTCCTTCTCTATAGATAGTAAATCAAATTCCTTTCTCTCATCTTGCTCCTATTGGTGCTTGTATTATTCCTTTATTTTTGTTATATTACTTTCTAACTCATATCTAGTTGTAGTACACATTTATTGTTTTCATAGTTTCATCACATACAAGGATGTGTCCCTATCCATATTTCTTTATGGTTGTGACCTTTTGAGGTTCTCACAAATCATATGAATGTGTTGTATTATTGTTTCTTTGTTCTTCTCTATCCAAGGATGGACTATCTTGATGCCATGCTTTGGTGCCTTTATTGGTTTTCACCATTGGGCTCCATTAGGCCACCATTTTGGGTTTTCAACTTAATGAGATTGGTTCAGCTCTATCCTATCAACAATCATTTTGATAATGTTTTGTAGAATGTGATTTGAAGCATAGCTCCCTTTTTTCAGCATCTTCTACAATCTATATTATTTGCTTCTACAATATTTGTTCTATTTATATGCTATTGTCATCTAGAAATATTGTATGTTTAATTTTTCATGCTCTTTATACATACTCTAAAACCTTTGAAATAAAGTAGATTTATTTATGATAATGGAGTTTTTCCCCAAATTTTCAAATAAAATCAATCAACTGTGCTTGTTAGAAGTGTAATTCAATTAGCATAGAAAATTAAGATTTATATGTAACATATGGAAGGATATAGTGTCCACAATTTTATCAAGATAGAAGGAGCTTCACAACATACCATAATCTCATCTTAGTTCAATATTTCAACTATGGAAATATGGTGAAAGGGGAATAAACACTTATGACCCTTTGCACAACTCATGGGAATGCTTTTCTCCATCCTTAATAAATTTTAAGTAAAATACAAAGGTTGTGCTCAGTCTATCTTACTAAAAAAATTAAGTAGTTGTATTAAGTCTTGTTCATTAGTATGGCAACACTATTGTTACGTTGTATGATGTTTATTCTTGTAGATGGGAGAGAGTTTCCATCATGCCTATGTGTACTAATTTCTTTGCTTGCTCAATCTCTCCTCAAACCCAAGCTCATATTTACATTGCAAGAGGTAGTAGTATTGATGATAATGATTTATTAAATAAGGTTGCAATTTACAATGTGGAGGAGGACAAATGGGATTACCTTCCTAAAATAAATATATAGTTTGATTGGGATTGTGACTTTGCTTTTATTGATGGTAAATTTCTTATGACAAGCAAATTTTCAAGTGACTGTAGAAGTTTAAGACCCACAAACAAGATTATGGATAACCATAAACAATTTTAAGGGAATACAAAGATTCAACTAGTCCACTGGTAGCTACTTTTGAGTTTATATTACTTGGAATATGGTGGGATTATTTGCAAGTGAGCTTATATATGTTTTTTTTGCTACAATGTCACATGATTGAATTTTTGTAAGTGGATTTGATGGTCTCAATCAAAATATTATATTTTATCTATTATGTCCTTCCATAAGAGAGGTAATTTTGGATCTCATGTTTGTTCTATTGTAACTATTATAACAACAAAATTGGTTTTTTAGTAAAAGAAGTTAGAATCAATGACAAACTTTAATATATGCAAGGATATCTTAATAATTTGTATCACTCAAGAAAATGTACCAAACTAAGATATAATATAATATTTAGCAATGATTTTTTTTTAATAATGATTATCAATCAAAAAAATATCAATGTAAAAAAATACACTATTTATATAAGAAATACAATAAAACATATAGAACTCAGGACTTCTTTTCATTATTATTAATATAAAAATTAACTGAAATAAAAAACTGCATCTTTTTATGTACTTAAACTTTCCAACTCACAATATGATTGCATCTTTATTAATAACTATTACACCCCACTAGTACAACTAAAATAATTAAACCATTATGAAATTTTCACATGACTTCTTCCAACTGCCATACTTGCATTTTTATCTTATTTTTTTGTCAGTGCAAATCAGGCATATAGGAATGTGACAAATACACACTTGAATGGACATTCCACACCTAAAGGATATGTACTTGTAGATTATTTTATTAAGCATTGTGGCTGCTTTTCTGCATCTATCTCCTGACTATATTCAATTTCTCCTTTAGGCTTGTATAACCATCAAAATTAACCTCTGCACCCATTGACAAAGCTATAGAGAATTCCAAAAACCATTAGAGATGCATCCAATAAGGGTTTTCTTCACAATTTAACTCATAATCAATCCACAAGCTAGAGGGCAATAACACAGAATAACTTCTAAAATCAAGAAATATCTTTCACACGTCTTGAAAAATTAAGAGCATTTTCCTAAGACATCTCAGATGACTAAATCCTTGCACAACAGACCTATGTATACTGCAATCACATGATACATCTTCTGTGAAGCAATTCATCCATGACAGCCTTCTTCCAAAATCCATCATCTTTCTGCTTTTTTATTAGAATTATCAGTTCTGAGATTTGGAAGCACATACCACCAAGCAGATGTGAAGAAGATTGCAGAGATCCTTCCATAGGCAATCAGAAAGAAGAGAATAACAATCATCACAGTGGCACCAATGGTGGCATCAATGGCTTTCTTTCCTGCCTTCCTCTTCCTCACGAAACTATCTGCCTTCTGTAACCTGATGGAATTCATTGGCTGACTATCCAAGGACAAAATCCTTCCAAACTTCTTATTCATATCAATTGCCATCTTACCCTTATTATTATTAGCCATCTTGCCTTGCTGTTGGGCATTGATCTCCTGGCTCTTATTGGGTACAGAGATCTTACTCTCCAGTTGGGTATTGATCTCCTGGCTCTTATTGGGTACAGAGATCTTACTCTCCAATTGGGTATTGATTTCCAAACTCTTAATTGGTGCAGAGAAGGCAGTAGTAGCCTGACCTGTCAGCCTAGGGCTGCAGGGTGCACTCAAGCAAAGCAGAGGCCCTCCTTTAGGCACTTTTTTACTAATGATCATCTTATGCTTTGGAGATGCCAGAGGTTGCTGGATTTCCAGTGAAGGCAAAGGCATCCTTTCAACATCTGGGTTTTTCTTCCAGTGGTGGAAAAGCTCAGAGAAATAGGAGATCCCAGCATTTATGAATCTCTTCATACACATGACACCACCAAGCCACCTCTTCTGCAAAGAACCCACCACCATAACCACAGCCATGGCTGCTGCAGGCACTGCAGACTTTCTGACCATAATAGCACTCACAGTCAGCATCCCAAAAGCAGTAGTCTTCACATACCCAGACCACCATGGCAGCATGGTCACAACTTCACTCTCTTGCCTGCTTGCAGACCCGTCTACAGTTCCACCATTCTCATGCCCTCCATCACCCTTGACCTTCACATCATCACCCCTCCCATCCTCCTCCCTTGGACTACTGCCACAATTCTCCTTTCTTTGCATCTTCTCATCTGCTCTGCTGGCTGGTTTGCTGGAAACCCCCACAGCATGCCTGTGTCTGACAACAACAGGCACCCACCCATGGCTTGTATAAGCAAACCTCACCATGGCCTCAGGGACGCCTGTCTTCCTGGCAACATATTCTCTTTTTGCAGAGAGCTCTGCACTCAAACTGGCAAACTTATCAAGGCCAACATCCGAAAAGGGATTAGAAGATCTTTTGCCATGATGTCTCCTCCTCTGCCTGAGCTTGGGAGAGATTATATCTTCTGCTTCCCCCTCCACTAATATTCTTCCGCACCGCATCAATAACTCTCTCACAATCTATCTGTTCTCAACCCTTTTACAGTGTACACCCTAAATATATCCTCTCCTCCTCCCTGATAAAACCCCAATTTGTTTTCTTTACAGATCCATTTGAAATTATCAAAGACAGCGGCTATATGACAACGTCGTCAATGGGATGAAGATTACTACAGATTTTTATTGGTTACGTGGGAAACGGGCAGAAGGTAGATCTATAATTTTTCTTTTCCAGACCTTCTAGAAGAAATAGACTTTGGTACAATAATTACCCTAAATTTACTTCGAAAGCACATAACCACCAGATGTCAAGAAGCTTCTGTTGGGCCGCGCCTTCCCTCACATTCATAACTAGTTGACTTTTTGAGGCGGTTACCAGATAGGCTTGGGTACGAAACCTAGAATGTTGGGTTACTTTGTCCACGCAATCAAGTTAGACATCTGTTATTTCCAATTTTATTATTGAAAATAATAATAATAGAGTTTTATTGTTTTGTCAAATGCGTGCCCAACAAGCTTTATCTCCTAAAATAAATATTGTATTTTGTTGAAGAATTTATATTAGAAATTTGTTATTGGTCAACTTTAGGTAGGAAGGATAAAGGTGAGAAGTTAGTTAAATTTAAATTAGGATAAGATGAGCTTATGATTGTGATAACGATCATGTGACTACCTACTAGTTGTGGGATAGAAATGGATCAAATAATAGTGGGTAGCGTGTGCATACGAACACACGCTAGCATGTGAGTAATAAATAAGTGGAAAGGGCAAATGTATGACGCTGTGTATAGATGGGAAAAGGAATAAGTGATAGGTGCATAGAAAGATGTATAATGGGACAAGTGGATAACATAGGGCAAGGGATCTGGGTTTGCAAAATATTGTGTCATTTATAAATATGTCTATGTAACAAAGCACTCTCCTAAAATATAAGCACAAAACTAAATGAGAAATGGCCTGGATATGCAAATTTCACCATTAAAAATGATCTAGGCTAATTAAATAAATATATATAAATAAAGTACATTTAATCTAGATGTTTATATGAGTTGGAAATTTATAATCGAATGGAAGAAGATAAAGGTAATTAGATCCTTGAAAAAAAATGAACAAATATGTTGATGCGATACATAATTGATTTGTTATTATCCAACAATTAATGCATTTGATGTGCTCACTCTTGCAAAAATCCAACAAACATCAAAATCTTATGTGGCTTAGTCCTATGAAGTGCAATTTTTTTCCTTTTGAGGTGTTGACTTGATCCATAGTCTACAAACTTATATTTCCCTATAATCCCTATTATTTGGTGGTGAATAAGGGCTATCAATATTTAAAAATACCTTAGGGAAGCTATTGTATTGTGAGGGTCAAGTTCTCCTCAATCAACCCCCTTGATATATTGACTTTATAGCCATAGGCTAACATCAAAGGCAATACTCTCAAACATATAGGTGTCCTAGATACAAATGAAGTCATATTATAATGTAGATGTGTTCATTTTAAGCTCCAATCAAAAAATATTCTTTGGATGAGTGATCATTTATTTCTTCTTATGAAATAATTGCATGATGAATTCCTTCAAAATACCAAAATGTAGCAATAATTTGCACAAACATATATCAAATGGGCTCATAATATCTAGTGAAAGGGTAGGACTTGATATATTTATTTTTTAAAATTTTAGGGTCAAGCCCAAGTGCTATTGAATTCACCTAGGATAGGGGAAAAGATCTTAAGGTAGAAAATAATTTTATAGAAATAAGTATCAGTAATTATGGAAAATATGTAAAAATAAGTGAAAATGGGGTTGAAATAAGAACACATGTATGGAAATATGTGAAGGTGGGAATAAATGGGGATGGATAAAGGATCAAGGAAGGGGTCATTTACCTCAAAATTTTCCCCTTTTCATTATCCCTTTCTATTAAAAAACAATGTCAAAATGGGCTTAAAACTAGTGGGAATTTGCATGGGCAAGCAGATTTCCCCATTGTATTTTTCCCCCACTTTGAGTTGCATTTGAATTCCAACATGAACATGCATTTCAAAGTATGTGAACATTCTAGCCATGCATGAAAAAAATATTCAAAACACAAAAGGACATGGGGTCTATAAAAAGTACAATAGACCCATCTTGATTTTTTCATGTGTTCCTCTTCTTAGTTTAAGTTCTCCATAGGAATCTATGAAATAATGAAAAAGACATCCAATGAGTAGGTTTTATAACAAAAGTTTTAAAAAGAAAATACTACTAGTTGATTCAAATATGTACAAAAATGAGGAGAAAGAAAGAGTAGGGTTAGAAATTCTACTTGTAATGAAAATGATACTCAAAACACTCTACCTAGTGTGCTGACACTAATATGGTATTGCACTTTAGACATGATCATGTAATGTGACCAAGTTTCGCCTAGCAATAATGATGAACCTATATCTGCACATAGATGGTTGCCTATAATCTCAACAAAAAGAGTATTAGCTATAGTATATGCACCCCTTCAATTGATTAAACCTATTGGATACAATGAATTGATGGAGAGGGAAATTGATACATGGAAACTAAAGGTAATATAAACATGCAAGCATATAAATCATGTAATAAGTGTGATAAATAATATTATATATAACAAGAGAATAAGGCATATCAACTGATAAATGTGGAAATATTACAAAATGGAGATAATCATCAAGGCACACAATTTTCCCCTCATGTGGACAAATGGAAAATGTAAAATTATTCCTAGAGATGAGATAAGGATCATATAAGTGTATGTAAAATGGGGAAGGCATAGAGTCCCCAATTTGGATATTAGGCACATGATAAGGCATGTGAGAAAGGGGAAATAATGATAGTCCCAATGTGATAAGATAGTTGTTAGATACTTATAAGATATGCAAGTATTTCACAACATGGGAAAGGCATGGTTTAACCAACGATGGCTCTTAGGAACATGTTAGGTCATCCAATAAATTTAAGATGTGGGAAAGGCATGTTGTTGACAATGTGATAAGAGAGCTCTAGAAACATTATAAGTAATGAAAGCATAAATGGGAAATATGTAATAATGGAACAACATGTAAATTTGGTTTCCTCCAAATGGGAAAGATAGCAAGGTGAAGTGAATAAAAATATGTAGACATAAGAATGATCATAAGCATTATGCAGTTGTCCCCCACATGTAGCAATCAACAGTAATATCATCATAAGTGTATAATATTTACTATAGCCTTCACTAACTGTGAAGCCTAAATCGTGTTATCAAATCTAAAAGTAGGAATAATCAATAAAAACCCAATTCAATAACAAAATGACCATTCTAATGCGAGCATATGCATAAAACATGAAATTAAATAAAATTAAACTATCCTACCCCCACAAACATGCCTAACCTGACTCCATTGTACATTATGAAATGTTGTAAATGATAATATATGGATTGCTCTTAGCTTAGCATAACCATGAGTCACAAAATGGATACAAAATGGTTTTATTTCTCAAAATGTATGGAGAGACCTTAATTCATGGAGATACTGAATGGCTAAATGATGAGTGTTTAATAGATTTTATTGATAGCATGACTGGAGAGATCAACGAATGAGATTGGTTGAAAGATCATGATGAATGTGTAAGTGACATGTATCAAGATGACGGGCTAAGATGTGGAGTTAAATGGTTGCATGGAAGTGATGACTAAATGAATGGATAAGTGAAGTGGGAGTGAGTGAGAGTGAATTGAGGATTTTTTTCAATCAACTCATTAAATTATGAGTTGGAAGAATATAAATAAAATAAAATAATTTATTTAATTCATGTGCATGAGGTGAAGATATAATTAGGAAATAAATAAAATATTGATTTTATTTATTTTTTAGAGGAATTTAAAGATAGAAAATTTGAATTAAATAATTTATCTAATTTTAAAGGAAATATTAGCTAATTAAAATTATTTAATTATTGTGGATGAGAGAAATCTATAAATTAATTAAATAGCTAAAAATTATTTAATCAATCTGGATAGGGGAAATTAAAAATTATTTAATTATAGTGGTTGGAAGAAAATAATAAATTAATTTTAAATAACCAAATATAGATACAACACTTGCTAAAATACCCAAAATAGTTGTTGGAATGCACACAATCTTTTCCAACTAAAATATGAATACATTAACTTCTAAAATTGATCTAGAAACTATATATGAATAAAAATAATGCTCCAAAATATTAAATAAATAAATAGCACACAACACCAAAACCATAGCAAATTCTCCTCAAAACTTCACCTACAACTTGCAACACACACAACACACGAAAATATTGAGACTAACTACAAATCCTTAAGATTCAATGCAATTATTGAGTGAAATTTCCTCCAAGAAACCAAAGGGGTTTTATCCATAATCTCTAGCCTTCATTTATTTTTCATCGAAGAAGGAATTGTAAAATCTAAAGCTCATACAGAGAAATTTTGTTATAGAAAATGAACTAGTGAACTTCTAAATGAAAAACAAAAAAATACTTATATTAAAATTGGCCCTAAATTCAAATGTCCATCTTGAGATAAATATTAAATTAAAAACATATTGCAAATCCCACTCACATCTGCATGCCCAAAATTAGCCTATCATAAATTTGTCATAACCGTCATTGAATCTAATTTTTTTGCATTTGATCACAATATGAGCATCTCAAGTAATTCACACCTCATTTGGAGTCAATCATTTTTTTTTAAAAATTATTATACAAATGTCCCAAAAATAATTTAGAATATTAAATTCCATTGTGGACATAAATAAATATTAACTATAATTTTCCCTATTAATTTATCTTAGCCTAGGAAATATTGGAAATGGGCTATTAATTACTTGAATTAAATTAGTTTAAAAAATGAGACATGATAGGTTCACACACTATCATCTAGATCAGGTGAAAAACTCTATTTTTTATATGGAATTCTTTTTTCCTACACATAGGGATGTAATATCACAAAGTAGTAAATAGTGAATATTTCCAAAAATAAACAGAACATGATAAAGCATTTTAAAATGAATATTTTGATTGAAATAAAAAGAGAAGAAAGAAAATACAACAAACCTTCTATGTGTGATTACCTCCAATGAAATTGTAGCTAAAATAAATAGGAAAGAGGGTGGTTGCATAATATATTACCTTTACATCAATCCCCTATGTTCTCTTTCAACCTCCACGAGCAACATATGGAACAAGGAGATATTGGAATATATGTGCTCTTAAATCTTAAGAAATTCTTGGAATCTAGAAACAAAAATATTGCAATTAAGTTATATGTTTTTGAATCCTTGGTCTATAATAATGAACACCTTAGTGTGTGTGAGAGTAAATGAAAGGAAATGGATCTCTTTAAATGGAAACAAAGAAGCTAAACACAAAGAGAACTAGGTAATTAGCAATAAAAATATAATTAAAATGAAAGATTGAACAATATCACCTACAAAAATAGATATGGATATTTTAATCACTACAATCACAAGAGCATGCCATAAACAATGGTATAACCTTATAGAAGATAATACTTATGATACAAAGGCATTATCTAAATGCTTAAGAGTGTAAGAGTGCTATAAATTATGTACAACATTGAAAACACAAGAATGAGAGATAGATTGTTTGAGAGATTCACAAATGAGATAGGAAGGAAGATGAAGAGACATGCCAAAATGAAATGTCTTTTTGGATTCACCTAACAAATCTCATAATGTAACGACTACATTTACATGCTTGATTTGGAAAGCTAGAAAAAATAAAAAGAAAACAACCACTATATGAATAAAAATTCAATAGATGCTAGTGTATCAAATTGTCATCCAAGTATAGTAGGGCCTAGAAAGGCTCAAAATTGTAAGGGAAGCTTAGGTGCGGAACAAACTCTCCTAACGTCAAAACCTCAAGGAAGAATGCAAAGGTGACTTCAAATTTTACAATTACAGTTCAATTTAGATACTCATGAAAGAAATAACAGAAACAGAGAAATGAACATACATAGATGAACACCAGATTTACGTGGGAAAACCCACCACACCAAGAAAAACCCCTTTGTATTACAATAAGAAAATTACATACAGAGTACAAGCTTCACTCTCTGATGTCAAATTACAACAGCAAAATTTCCTAATCAATCTTGTATTGAACATCCCAGTTACAATGCTCTCTAATTTTAATTCATACACACTGATCACACATCAAATTATCCATCGAACCGATCATCACCTTCGATTACAGAGTATATCCATGTCTTTCATGGTCTGTTGATCTTCCTCACAGGAACGACCGCAACAGTCCAACTGCTAATGGTTTACATTCCGCTTATCTGATTGGTCGAAGACAAACCACGTAGGATAGTCATTCGGTCAAAGCGTTCAAACTGTGTTGCATGTCGGTGAGACACTAGGTCGTGTCTCCCTGATGCCACAACGACCGACCGTTGTTATCGCTCAGAGTCACCACCATCGCTAAGACATCATATCAATATCCACTGCAGAAGCATCGGCCAGACCATCGCTATCGGCGAGAGATCATACCGAACACAAATTCATCCTATGTAGATCTATCGGCGAGACAAGTGCTATTGGCAAGAGTTCTCACCAAAAGCACCTGCCTGTCGGCTAGAGAAACCTTATCGCTAAGAGTTCACACTGACATTCAACTCATGTAGCTCTATTGGAAAGACCATCGCTATCGGTGAGACATCACACCGAGCACAGAAGAGTCGGAGAGACGACCGCTATCGCCAAGATGTTATATCGAATGCACCAACCTGTCGGCGAGATCACATCCATCAACAAGAGATCTTACCGAGCGCAAACCTGTCAGCCAAGAGTCTCCCCGATGACATCCTTGTGAATAACCATTGACAAGACATACACTGTCGGGGTGAGTTATTCTGAATGTTCAAACCTCTCCCCAATGACTTATGTCGCCACAAGTCTCCCCGATAACCATTAGACACCAACCCGTTGGCAAGAGATCCGCTTGGGCGGAACGAGTTGGAAACTTTCACAACGATCGACATGTCTTGCCGATGACTCCTGTCGGCAAGACAAAAGCGAAGTCTCGATGACCTGAGAACTTCAAATGATAAGAGTACTGCTGCTAGTCGGTAAGACTTCTAGAGGGTCTCACAAACTTTGCTCTTTCAGGAGTTTACATGCCAGTAACATTGAGGCACATTTTCCAACAATCTCCCACTTGACAAAGATATTACTAACACCTCCAGAGCACAACAAAACTACTTAAATTCATGGGTACTGAGGCCCATCGAACTAGCACACCACCTGAACTTGTCTATGCTCACTAGCTCTGTCAATGCATCTGCAACATTTTCTAGAGTATCCACTTTTTCTAAAGAGACCTTTCCATCCTCCACCATATCTCGTACAAAATGATACTGCACATCAATATGTTCTGTCCTGGCATGGAAAGTAGGATTTTTTTCCAAACAAATAGCACTCTGACTGTCACAGTAAATTGTTATTTGCCCTGCATCAAAACCAATGTTAGAACACAAACATTTTAACCAGATTGCTTCTTTACAGGCGTGTGTTGCTGCCATGTATTCTGCCTCTGTAGTGGACAAAGTGACTACAACCTACCGCTTACTCATCCAACTAACTGCACCACCATTCAACATGAAAATATATCCACTGGTGGATCTTCTGCTGTCAATGTCCCCTGCCCAATCAGAATCCACATAGCCTCGAATGCTGAGAGTCCTCTATGATTTAACCAAATTCCCATGGTAACACAAAGCATATTCTGAAGTGCCCTTCAGATATCTAAACACCCTTTTCACAGCATCCCAATGTGTCCTTCCAAGATTTTCCATATAACGACTAAGAACTCCCACTGGTTGGGCAATGTCTGGCCTTGTACAGACCATTGCATACATTAAATTGCCAACTGCACTAGCATAAGGCACTCTAGTCATGTCCTCTATCTCAATAGGATATTTTGGACAATCTTCAATAGATAGCTTCATTCCCTACAAAAATGGAACAACTAGCTGCTTGCAATCATTCATACAAAATCTCTCCAAAACAGTATTAATATACTTACTCTGATTGAGCCAAAGTTTTCTACTCTTCCTATCCCCAGTTATTTCCATTCCCAGAATATACCTGGTTGCACCAAGATCTTTCATTTTGAACTTTGCAAACAACTAAAACTTAAGATCAGAAATCATTAACTTACTATTGCCTATGAACAACATATCATCAACATAGAGAGCAATAATAAGAATACGATCACTTTCAGCTTTGTAGTACACACAATGATCAGATTTTGACCTTACAAATCCCAATGACAAAACAAAAGTGTCAAACTTCTGGTACCACATTCTATGAGATTGTTTTAATCCATACAGATATTTTTTTAATTTGCAAACCATTTTTCCTTACCTCTTTCCACAAAGTTCTCGGCTGCGACATATAAATCTGTTCTTCAAGGTCACCATGAAGAAATGTTGTCTTCACATCCATCTTTCAACCTCTAAGTCATAATGCAAGTGACAAAAGAAATTTGATAGACATCAGCTTAGCTACAGGAGAAAAAATTTCTCCATAATCAATTCCCTCTACCTGGGAATAACCCTTCGCAACCAACCTTGCCTTATACTTTTCCACACTACCATCCAGACCTATTTTCTTTTTAAATACCCATTTGCAGCCAACAACTTTTATGCCTTTAGGAAAAAGGCACCAAACTCCAAGTATCATTCTTTTCTAATGATGTCATTTCTTCATTCATGGTTTCCAACCAAGAGTCTGAATCAGACATTCTAAATGCCTCTTTCACAGTCCTAGGCTCATCAGTACTAGAAATTAAAGCATAGGCATAAGTAGAATCTAACAAAGAGAACCCATACCTATCAGGTTGCTTTCTTTCACGTGTTGACCTCCTCACAGGTTGAGGCTGA
Organism: Sequoia sempervirens; assembly: GCA_007258455.2. NCBI lineage: Eukaryota > Viridiplantae > Streptophyta > Pinopsida > Cupressales > Cupressaceae > Sequoia > Sequoia sempervirens. Next base: position 12,725,308 of record VDFB02026320.1, on the reverse strand, counting down.
GGTTGTTCTTCTTCTTCAGAACTCTCAAAACTACTTGTGCTCTCCTCAGTTTCAGGTACATTTTGAATTTTCAATTCCTCTTTATCTGGTGTCGAAGGAATTTCAACTACATCCTTTTTATTTTCTGATTTTGTCTCTTACTGCAAATCCAAGGTAGAAGACTTCAACTCATGAAAGATAACACTTCTATTGTATAGAACCTTCTTCGTATCAGGATTCCAAAGCTTGTATCCTTTTATGCCAGCACTATAACTAATAAAAATACATTTGATAGCCTTGTTTTCCAGTTTAGATCTTTTTTCATTCGACACATATGCATATGCCTCACAGCCAAAGACATGAATGTCTCAGAGAGGGCTTCTTTCCAGACCATGCTTCCAAAGGTATTTTCTCAACAAGAGAGGAATTAGGAGAACAGTTTATTAACATGTTGTTGCAACCGCCTCAGCCTAGAACTTCTCCTCCAAGTCAGCACTGCTCAACATACTTCGTGCTCTTTCCATCACTGTCCTGTTGAACCTTTCTGCAACTCCATTTTGCTACGGAGTGTAGGGTGTAGTTTTATGTCTTTTAATCCCATGATCTTTACAATACCTCTCGAACTCATCAGAACAAAACTCACCGCCATTGTCAGTCCTTAAACATTTTATTTTTCGTCCAATCTGATTTTCCACAAGGTTTTTAAATTCCTTAAAACGACTAAACACTTTTGCTTTACTTTTCAAAAAATAAACAAATTTCCTTCTTAAATAATCATCAATGAACGATACATAATATCTTGATTTAGACAAATAAGGAGCATTTACTAGACCAAAAACATCATAATGTATGTAATCAAGTAAATCAGAAGATTTGTGAGGACTGGAGTAAAATGAAACACGGTGTTGTTTACCATATATACAATGTCAATAGTTGTTTCTGGATTCGAACCCAGAAACAACTATTGATATTATTATGGATTGTGGAAATCTAATAACATTGATATATACAATGTTCACAAAACTCAAATTTGAGGTTACAACCATCAAGCCCCTCAACCAGGTTTTTATTTTTCAAGGTTTCTAAACCTTTTTCACCAATGTGGCCTAGCCTATGATGCCAAAGCATAGTCTTTTCTGCTGGAAGTTTAACTTCCATAGAGTTTGCACAATAAGGAACTTTTTCCTCTTTTTCTCCATGAGTAGCTTTCTACGACTTTACAGAGACACTATTGCATTGTACATGTGCATCTAGCTTATACAAGGTACCAATACGAACACCCCTAGCTAGCACCATTGAGCCTCTAGTCATCTTGCAGCCATTTCCAGAGAACGTGACTTGCACTCCAATATCACTCAGCTTACTAACAAAAAGTATATTTCAAGCCAGACCTGGTATATGCATTACATCATTGATTCCCTTCACTCTTCCATCAGGGAATTGAATTCTGACTCTTCCACGACCAACTATCTCCAAAGATGAATCGCTTGCCAAATACACCCTTCCACCATCGTATTGTTCATACTTAGTGAACCAGTCTCTATGAGATGTCATGTGGAAATATGCTCTAGAATCAATCAACCAAACATCATCTAATGCCTGTGTAGCCAAGGCTGCAATGAAAGTGGTTGCATCACTCTGAGAAGAATAATTTTCAAAAGAATACTTCTTCTTCTTCTTTTTCTCCTCTTTACAATCCTTTTGGACATGACCAGGTTTCCCACAATTCCAGCACTTCACCTTGGACTTCTTACCAGGAGACTTTGGTCTCCCCTCTGATTTCGATTTGGACTTCTTGTCCTTCTTCTTGCCTTTTTCTTTCGATCTGCCTCTAACAACAAGAGCCTCCTTCACCATCTCAGAAGTTTTTCTTCTCATCTCTTATGATAACAAAGAAGCAACAACATCTTCCATCTTAAAAGTGGATGCAGTACTCCCAATAGCCATCACCAAGTGATCCCAAGAATCTGGCAAAGAACATAATAACAACATACAATGATCTTCATCAATCTTCACACCCATAGATGCTGACTGAGCAATCAACATGTTGAAAACATTCAAATGATCAACAACAGACGCTCCTTCCTGCATTTTCAAAGAGTGCAGCTTCTTCCTCAAGAACAACTTATTTACCAAGGACTTGCCCTAATAAATAGCTCCCAGTCTTTTCCACAAAGAAGATGCAATCTTTTCTTCGTGAACATTTAGAAGAACAAAGTCTGCTAAACAAAGCCTTATCATCCCCTTTGATTTTCAATCTACAAGGTCCCAATCCTCTTGCTTCATGCATGTAGGCTTCATTCCAGACATAACAAGCCAAAGATCACGATCAACCAATAGATCTTCCATTTTAAGTTTCCACAACTCAAAATTATTGCCATTGAATTTCTCAATTTCAATCTTTCTTGACGTGCTTGCCATCTTAATTTGTAATTTTGAATTACCAAACTTCTACAAGACTCCCATTGAACAGAATTGACTCAAAAAACCCAACATACCCACAAGGATAACACAACTAGCTAGGCTCTAATACCACTTGTAAGGAAAGCTTAGGTGCGGAACAAACTCTCCTAACGTCAAAACCTCAGGGAAGAATGCAGAGGTGACTTCAAATTTTACAATTACAGTTCAATTTAGATACTCATGAAATAAATAACAAAAATAGAGAAATGAACATACATATATGAACACCAGATTTACGTGGCAAAACCCTTACAGGAGAAAAACCCACCACACCAAGAAAAACCCCTTTGTATTATAGTAAGCAAATTACATACAGAGTACAAGCTTCACTCTCTGATGTCAAATTACAGCAACATAATTTCCTAATCAATCTTGTACAAAACATCCTAGTTATAATGCTCTCTGAATTTAATTCATACACACTAATCACACATCGAATTATCCATCGAACCGATCATCACCTTCGATTACAGAGTATATCCATGTCGTTCACGGTCTGTTGATCTTCCTCACAGGAATGACCGCAACTGTCTGACTGCTAATGGTTTACATTCCACTTCTCTGATTGGTCAAAGACAAACCACATAGGATAGTCATTTGGCCAAAGCGTTCAAACTGTGTCGCATGTCGGTGAGACACTAGGTCATGTCTCCCTGATGCCACAACGCCCAATTGTTGTTATCGCTCAGAGTCACCACCATCACTAAGACATCATATCGATATCCACTGCAGAAGCATCGGCTAGACCATCGCTATCGGCAAGAGATCATACCAAACACAAATTCATCCTATGTAGATCTATCGGCGAGACAAGTGCTATCGACAAGATTTCTCACCGAAAGCACCTACCTGTCGGCCAGAGAAACCTTATCGCTAAGAGTTCACACCGACATTCAACTCATGTAGCTCTATTGGCAAGACCATCGCTATCGGCGAGACATCACACCGAGCACAGAATAGTTAGAGAGACCACCGCTATCGCCAAGAGGTTATATCAAATGCACCAGCCTGTCGGCGAGATCACATCCATCGGCAAGAGATCTTACCGAGTGCAAACCTGTCAGCCAAGAGTCTCCCCGATGACATCCTTGTGAATAACCGTCGTCGAGACATACACTATTGGGGTGAGTTATTCTGAATGTTCAAACCTCTCCCTGATGACTTATGTCGCCACAAGTCTCCCTGATAACCATTAGACACCAACCCATCGGCAAGAGATCTGCTCGGGCGGAACGAGTTGGAAACTTTCACAGCGATCGACATGTCTTGCCGATGACTCCTGTCGGCAAGACAGAAGCGAAGTCTCAGCGACCTGAGAACTTCAAATGATAAGAGTACTGTTGCTTGTCGGTAAGAATTCCAAAGGGTCTCATCGACTTTTCTCTTTCAGGATTTTACATGCCAGTAAGATTGAGGCACATTTTCCAACAAAAATGATAGCATGAAAATAGGTTGATAGAAAAACATACTCACTTATAAATAAAAGATAGAGACATGCAAAAACATAAAGCTCAAGTTAGCACCAAAAGCAAAACAAAGGTTAGGATAGGGTCAAATTAACCTAAAAATATGATAGGAGAGAGGGATGCTAAAGAGAGTGTAAAATATAATGAGAAAATTGTAGGGTATGCAATTTCCATCATTACAATTGATAAAGTAAAAATATGAATATGCAACAACATTTTAGCATGGTAATTTTCTTAATAAAAACGGGGGTAAAATTTATTAGAAAATCAAGAAGAAGCACATAAGAAATTGGGAAACAAACGTAGATCCCTAAGGGACCCCCAAAAGGATCCAATTACATATTCATGTCCTCCAAAATAATCTTCTTCGAATTCACCCCATAATCCAAGGGCAAGAGGACCCATTTTCGTAACATCCCTCCTCATGCTCTGAAGCCCACTTAGCTAGGAAATCCATTTCTTTGTTCTACTCCCTAGGAATATGATGAAAAGAGATAAAATCCAAAGAGCTACATAAGATCAAAACTTGATTGACCACCACAACCAGTTGCCAACTAGCTCCATCTAACCTCTGCTCATTTAACATATCCACAACAATCTATGAATCAAATTCACAAATAATTTGTCTCCAACCAAGAGGGAACCCTCTTTCCACGCATGAAGAATAGAAAGTGCCTCCATAATATTATTGGTTTGGTGCCATTTATAAATAGAAAAAAGAAACACCATACCTCCTCTACTATCTCTGCCAATTCCAACAATCCCTACATGCCCAGAACCATTAGGTAGAGGAGTCTAGTTACCCTCCCACTCAATTTTCTACTTAGTATGGCGAGGCCTAAAACCAAGAGGGGAACCTATCCCACCAACCTCCAACTTCAAATTCCTTATAATAGCCATGTCACTAGACATCAGTCTCAGAAAAATCACATTTTGTAGAAATAGTCTCTTGAACCCTACTAAGAATCTTTTTCTATAACTGAGCTACCACCATCTACACACCTTGAAATATCCTATGATTCCTTTTCAACCATAGATTCCATATAATAAAATTGGGGCCAATAATCCAAGCAATCTTATGAAAAGAGGTCTAAGCAGGAGGACAACCAATCATATGCCAAAGCTCAACCAAAGAAGTTTCATGAATGTAGGCATGGTTCCAAGCCTTCCACTAGAGATTCCAAATCTCTCAAACAAAAAGGCATTGGAAGAACAGGTGAGGGGAATACTCCTCACTACACATGTAGAGGAGGGCCCTAAAAACCTCTCTTTCATAAATTTTCTCAGGTAAGGCAATGATTCTAGACCACCAGCCATAAGAAGAAATTACATTTAGGCCATGAAAATTTGTTCCAAACCTACTTCCACCAAGGCGTGCCAACCCTCCCATAAGCCTATCTGTTCAACTCCAAATAGCCTAAGGAAACAAATTTTTTTCCCTTCGGTTCAGGGCCCCAAGCCAAAATATCCCTCCTTGAAAGGGAATTACAAAACCTATTAGCCAAAATCCTAGCAAGCCAATGACGAGCCTCCTCAATACCACCTGATGACTATTCCTACAGAGCCTTCCAACGCCTCACCTCAATCTACCACAAACCTTGAACCGCTTTAAAATACTCCACCTTACTCCAACCAACAATGAGAAAAATATCACAAAGAGGTTGTAAATGAGGGTACATAGGATGGGGGGATACCCATCCCACAAATCATGCCAAAAGAGGGCTTCAGACCCACCATTATAAATCCAAAAGAGGCCCCTCTTGATGAGTTGTGCCCCTCTTTTGAGAGTATTCCAAATCATAGACCCCTTCCTTGAAAGGAAATACTAAGGAACCTCAATAGAGCTCACCCCTAGGAGGTACTTAAGAGTAAGAATTATGGCCTAATCCTAGTCCTGACAAGTGCACCATCACAAGTAAATTTTGGCAGCTAAGACCTGGCCACTCAAACCTGCAAGCTTAAGCCCACTTGACCACCCTCCTATTTCGGCTTGCACACAAAATACCACTTCACAACGATCCATTTTAAAGAAGACAAATTAACAGTCTAAATAAATTGGTGGGCAAGATCATCAAGTTCTTTAACAAAGCACGAGGGTGCAACCTGCACAAAATACCTATAAATAGGAAAATCCTAGACAAACGGCTTCAAAAGAGTCACATGACCTACCGATGAAAGCCACCAACAAGTCCAGTGACTAACCCTCTCGCGAAGCTTATCCAAGACAATATTCTTGTAATATCCCTTACAAACATTTTAAATATGCCATTAAAGATTTACTCAAAAACTCTTATAATGAGAAATCGGGTGCACAAAAAAATCAACCATTTTCTTCATTTTTAACATAAAATATTGTGTCAAAGGAAAAATCACAACTTGCTGCTAGTACTACAAGTTTTAAAACACTAATTTTTTATTCATGAAAACAATAAACAATATCCAAAACTCTACTGCAATTTGCATAATAAAAATGGGCAAACAAACCCACAAATTGCAACCAAAACACTATATTTTCAATTACAAAATCACCAAAACTATAAATAGAGTTTGGGTAGCATAAATACATGAATAATATATGATAAAACATCTACCAAACTAATAAAAACAACAATCTAAAATTGTACCAAAATATGAGCACTCCAAAACACAAACCTTGCCAAACAACTCAACCAAAAAGTTCACATAAAAGCCATCTTTCAGCACCAATGCAACTTTTGTGTGAATTCACGCCTATATAACTAGAGACACTATCCTTGATTCCAAATATCCTTGGTTTTAAACCTTATAGATTACCCCTACAATGGTTTATCATCCTTTGGAGGAGAGCCACAACTTGTGAAAAGAGAAACAAGCATAAACTCAATCCAAATTGTAAAAACAAGTAATAAAAGGTGTCAAACCTTGCAGCCCCAAATACCAATACCTATCATCATTGGTTTTCATGTGAATAATTGTAACTCCTCAAGCCAAGTGTTGAAATCACAAAATCATGCACCCAGAAAAAGCTACAAAAGAAGAAACCTCATCTTGCACCATTACCAATGCCAAAAAAGAAAAAAACAATCTTCCCCATGAAGTCATGCCCAAACTTGGTTTAATAATTTATTTCAAACATATTTAATATTCTACCCAAAAAGCATTAATTTAATAATCTTGAATAATGAACCTTTTCCCAATTAAATTGTCAAATTCAAATATGCCTTTTTAGGACACCAGGCCAACTAAAAATAGAAAGTTTCTAAAATTAGAAAGGGTACATGACAAGTTCTCCCTCCCAAAGATTTCTTGTCCTCAAGAAATGTAAGTTTGGATGATTAAGAACCTCTGAACCTTCCCATGTTGCATCCTCAATGGGAAAATCCTTCCACTTGACCAAGTGTTCAGTGATGCTCTATTTCATAACTTCTCTCTTGCTTCCAGAATCTCCTCAGGTACTAAGATCAGTCTCCCCTCATCATCAAGAGGTGGCATAATAGGAGAAGTCAAAAATTGTTGTCCTACAACCTTCTTCAAACATGATACATGGAAAACATTGTGTATCTTGCAACCTGGTGGCAGCTCCAACTCATATGCAACCTCCCCAACTTTCTTGGTGACTCTGTAGGGCGCATAAAATTTGGTTTGAGCTTCTTTGCTCCACTCCTCTTCAAGGAACTTTGCTTGTATGGCTGCAACCTCACAAATACCAAATCACCCACTTCAAAAACTCTCTCACTCCTCTTCTTATCTGCATATAGCTTTTTTTTATTTTGAGCATGAACCAAATTATCTTTAAGAGACCTTAAAATCTCTTGGCTTTACTAGATAAAGTCACTTGTTGCAGGGACTCTATTATCTAAAAATAACAAGTTAGCAAAAGAAAGAGCATCATATCCATAGAGAGCATAGAAAGGAGACATTCCAATAGACATATGATGAGATGTGTTGTAACAGTAATCCCCTATTTGTAACCACTTCACCCAAGCACCTTGTTGATTTAAAACATAATTTCTCAAATACCCCTATATCCACTTATTGATGATTTTTGTTTTTCCATCCATTTGTGGATAATAGTGTGTGCTAGGAGTAAGTTCGATATCTGTCAAATGAAATAATTCCTTCCAAAAAGAACTAATAATCTTCTGTCCCTATCACTAACAATGTTCCTAGGCAACCCATGTAATTTGAAAAATTCTCTAAAAAACAAATATGCTACTTGAGGTGCCTTAAATTCAGAAGTGATAGGAAAGAAATGTGCATAATTTTTTAACATGTCTACCACCATAAATATGCAATCTTTACCTTGAGCTTTAGGCAAACTAGTGATGAATTCCATTGATATGCTTTCCCACTTGTGCTCGAGAATTGGGACACCTGCTGGAAAAATCTACTCACCCTTATTTTGTTGACATACCATGCATTCCCTGATATGAGTGAGGATATCTTCTTTCATTCCCTTCCATGCAAACCTTTCTCAATCTTTCTTATATGTATTATAATACCCTTGGTGACCAACCAAAGGAGTATCATGGAAGACCCTTATTATCTTCTCCTTAATCTTAGAACCCAGTACCAAGTATACCGTGTTCTTGTAAAATATTAAACCATAAGCAATGGTGTACCTTCCATCTTCCAACTTCCCATTCAAAATCTCAGTAGCAAATGAATCCTTAGCATATTCTCAAATTATATTTACTTTCTAATCAGCAGTGATAGTAAGAAGAGAGCATAAGGAAGGCTTCCTAGAAAGTGCATCAACAACTACATTTTTCTTTCCTTTTATATATTCAATCTCAAAATCATAAGGTTGCAGTTTTCTCACCCATTTTTGTTGGTGATCATTCAAATTATTTTGATTCAAAAATAATTTTAGACTATTATGATCAGTCTTAACCATAAACTTACCACAAACTAGATATTGTTTGAACTTGTCTAGAGTATGCATAATTTCCAACATTTCTTTGTCATAAATAGAATACCCCTTTTCCAAAGGATTCAGTTTTCTAATTTCAAATGTTATAGGATGTCCCCTTTGAGTTAGAAAAACCCCAATACCTTCCCCAAAAGCATCACATTCAACAAAAAATGGAAGAGAGAAATCAGGAATTGCAAGCACTGGGCATGAGTTCATTACCTTTTTTAGTGTTTCAAATGTACCTTGAGATTCTTTTGTCCAAACAAAGGCTCCTTTCTTAGTCAAATTAGTAAAGGGGGAAAAAATTTGAGAGAAATCTTTTACAAACCTTCTATAGTACCTGCATAACCCAAAGAGCCCTCTCAACTGAGTAAGATTGGTGGGTGGTGGCCAATCTATTATAGCATGTATCTTATGCAAGTCAACCTACACTCCTTGTGAGCTTATGATGTGTCCCAAATAAAAAATTTCAGTCAAACCAAATTCACATTTAGACAACTTAGCATAAAAGGATTGCTGCTCCAAAATACCCAAAACTGTATCCAAGTGTTCTAGATGCTCCTTCCAAGTTTTACTGTAAATCAAGATACCATCAAAGAACACTAAACCAAATTTTCTGAGTTTCCTACTAAAAAATTTATTCATTGTAGATTGGAAATTTTCTGGTGCATTTGTGAGACCAAATGGCATGACAAGAAACTTAAAATGACCATAGTGGCAATGGAAAGCAGTCTTCTCTACATCTTCTTTCCTCATACAGATTTGATGGTAACTTGATCTCAGATCTATTTTAGAAAAGTAAACCTCCCCATGTAGCTCATCAATAATTTCATCTATCCTTCATATGAGATACCTATTCTTAAAAAAAAAATCTTGTTTAGGGCTCTATAATCTATGCACATTCTCATTGTTCCATCCTTCTTTTTAACCAAGACTATAGAAGAGGCAAATGGACTTGAACTAGGCCTTATGAAACCCAAATCAAGAAGCTCTTGGATGGTTTTTTATATCTCCTCCTTATAACTCCTTGGGTGACAATAGGGAGTAGTAATCATAGGTTTGGAACCTTTCTCTAACTCAATGACATGTTCTAACCCTCTATCTGGTGATAACCTAGGAGGCAAGTCATTGAAAATAAGACTATGCTTATCAAGAATGGACTAAATTTCAAAAACAAATTTACCTTGCTTCTTAGAAGAGTTGGTTGTATGGATCAAGATTTCTGCCACCCAAGCTACTTGTCCCCTTCTGAAATTCCTTTCCATCCTCTTGGTTGAAACCACTCTAGGTACTCCATTCGAAAGGCCTTGTAACACAATCTCTTTCCCCATTGGCTTGGAATTTGAACTCCATGGTTTGGTTGTTTGTATAGTATCCTCCAATAGAATGCAACCACTAGACACTGAATACAACATCACTTTCCCCTATTCCAACCACATAAAATTCATCACATACCTCATTATCATTCAGGGTTATTTTGAGTTGTCGAACCATTCAGGTGCACAATATAGTAAAACCATCAGCAATAGTAACATTGAAACCTTAAAAGTCTTCGGTCTTCAACCCTTTCTTTGACACATAACCCTCATCTATAAAGTTATGTGTTGCACCACTATCTATGAGAATGGTTTTTCTTTTTCCAACTATAACTCCCGAAACTCTGAAAGGATGATACCTAGGTGCTCTTAATAGGGCTGCTATAGTACCTCCCTTACTATTTTCCTTTTCTTCCTCTGACTCTACCACCTATTTGGAGTCATGGAAATCCTCATTATCATTTTTATTTGAATCTAAAATCACCTCAATAAAATGTACATGTCCTTTTCTCAAACATCTATGATTTTTAGACCATGGTTCCCTATAGGTAAAACAAAGCTTCTTTCTTCGAAGTTTAGATTTTGTCACATCATCCAACCTCTTTCTAACTAAGTTTGGAACATTCTTTTGTGGGGGAACTATGGGGGTATTTTTCTAAAAATTCCCTTGATGTTTCCATGATTTTGGAGGTTTATTTTGATGAACACTCACTTTCTTGGGCATGGAGACTTCAAGCTACAAACTTCTTTTGATTGCTTCCTACAAGGTAGTGGGTGAGAAAGCCTTAACAATTCCCTAAATAGGTTCTTCAAGACCTTCTAAGAAAAGGTATATGATCCATTTTTCAGACATATGACACCATAAAAACAACCTTTTGACATTTTTTAACATACTCATCTATGGAATTTGTTTGTTTCAAATTGGACAATTCCTTAAAATACTCTTCATCTTTAAAATCAAATCTATCAATTAACCTTTGACTGAAATCATCAAAAGAAGTTACCTTATCATGACCTTGAGTAGTCATTCCATGGTACCACCAATCATAGGTGGCTCCCTCTAGGTGCAAAGTTTCATATTGTATGGCATCTTGTTCCCTCATTGGACTGAGTATAAAATAGGTCTATAATTTTTATAGCCATGCTCTAGCTGAGATTTTATTAGTTTCATCAAAGGTAGAGGCTAAAATTTTATTGATTTTTATCTTAAGTTCTCCTCCACTATAATCATGGTGGTGCTTATAACCCCTTACTGCCATCAAACTTTACATTTGAGAGACAGTCATTATATGAGATTGCACTTTTAAACCCTTCATCTTGATTCTCATAGGAAAATCTAATTGTTACGATCTCTTTAGCCATCACCTCCATGGGATTAGGGGTTTGGTTAGTTGTTGGAGAATCACCTTCGGGTAATAAAATTTCTTTTGAGGGTTTTGTATTACTCTGTTGTGACTCAAAAGTGCTACCCTTGTCATTAGGTGTTATTGGGTTTTGTATTTTCTCAACCAATAACCTCATCATCTCTCTTGTCTCAGAAAGACTATCAGTAGTTATTTTTTGACTCCTTTGTAGTTATTTGAGAAATTTATTATGCATTTCATCTGCATTAGCAATTTTCTTATCCTTCGAAGACACAACTACACTTCCTTCAGGTTGAGAATTTGAGACAATTTCCTTATGCTTCTCCTACTACATATACATATTTTCCCTATCACTTGGCTGCATAGAAAATTTTAAACCCTCAAGCTAGAAAGATCATAGCTTTGATACCATTGTAATATCCCTTACAAAAAATTTAAATCCGTCATTAAAGATTTACTCAAAAATTCTTAAAAGAAGAATAGGGTGCACGAAAAAATCAACCATTTTCTTCATTTTTAACATAAATTATTGTGCCAAAGGAAAAAGCACGTTTTGTTGTTGGTATTATAATTTTTAAAACACTAATTTCCTATTCATGACAACAACAAACAATATCCAAAACTTTGCTGCAATTTGCATAATGAAAATGGGCAAACAAACCCACAAATTGCAACCAAAACATTACATTTTCAATTACAAAATTACCAGCACTCTAAATAGAGTTTGGGTGGCATAAATACATGAATAATCTCCAATAAAACATCTACCAAACTGATAACAACAAAAATCTAAAACTGCACCAAAATCTAAGCACTCCAAAACACAAACCTTGCCAAACAACTCAACCAAAAAATCCACATAAAAGCCATGTTTCAGCACAAATGCAACTTTTGTGTGAAGGAATTCTTGCAAACCCTTAGAGCCACTATCCTTGAGTCCAAATCTCCTTGGTTTTACAGCCTTAGAGATTATCCCTACAATGGTTTATCAACCTTTGCAGGAGTGCCTCAATTTGTGAATAGAGAAACAAGCATAAACCCAATCCAGACTGCAAAAACAAGTAATAAAGGATGTCAAACCTTGCAGCCCCAAATCCCAATGCCTAGCATGAGTGGTTTACATGTGACGAATTGTAACTCCTCAAGCCAAGTGTTGAAAGCACAAAATCATGCACCCAAAAAAAATTGCAAAAGAAGAAACCTCATCTTGCACCACTACCAATACCAAAAAAGAAAAAATCAATCTTCCCCAAGAAGTCATGCCCAAACTTGATTTAATAATTTATTTGAAACATATTTAATATTCTCCCCAAAAATCATTAATTTAATAATCTTGAATAATGAAACTTTTCCTGGTTAAATTGCCAAATTCAAATCCACTTTTTTAGGACATTAGGTCTGCTAAAAATATAAATTTTCTATAATTAGAAAGGGCACATGACACAACCAAAGATCCTCGAGGTGATACCTCACTACAATGGGAATCCTAAGATAAGAAAGTGGGAGAGATCCAATCTGAAACTAGAGAATCCAAGCAGTTCAATTTTGAATAAGATGCAGAGTATTAAAGAAGAAGATCTAAGACTTGTCCTCATTAATCTTTTGACCTAAGGAAACCAAATAGATATCCAAATTCTTCCTCAAATTCATAGCTTCCTGAATCCTGTACATACCCATAAAAGTTGTATCATCAACAAATTACAAATGGGAGTGAGGAGGCACCCTTCCATCCTAGCTCCAACCTTGGATCAATCCTTGATTAATCTAGGACTTGATAAACCTTCCCAAGCCCTCAACCATAATAATGAATAGGTAAGGAGATATAGGATCTCCAAGGAAAATCCCCTTGGAAGCGCCAAACAAATCTTATGGCTCACCATTAATAAGCATTGAAAATGAGGCAGAAGTAGCATAGCTCATAACCCAATCAATCCATGCTCCGTTGAACCCAAAAAGCATGGAGAATTTTCTGCAAGAAGGACCACCTAACCCTGTCATAAACCTTAGCCATGTCTAGTTTGATGAACATGGCTTTCACCTTGGAAGTTTCCATAGAGTGAATAGTATCAGTAGCAATCACAACCCCATCCATAATTTTTCTTCC
>VDFB02026320.1:12638807-12711622 GCA_007258455.2 Sequoia sempervirens | reverse complement strand
ATCTCTGCTGATAGGGTTTGCGGTGTTTTTGGTTCACTTGGCCATGATTCTGATAACTGGGATAGGTACCAACCCTACTCGTAGCCTTGGTGCTGCCATCATTTATGACAAGAACCATGCCTGGGATGATCACTAGATTTTCTGGGTGGGACCCTTTCTTGGCTCTGCTCTTGCTTTTATTTACCACCAGCTCATCATCCGCGCCATTCCCTTCAAGTCTCATTCTTAGAGAACGTTCTTCAAGCCTATTATGTTCTGTGATATACCATGGTGATATCTGTCTTTTGTTTTAAGAGAATGGTCAATTGCAATTTTTGGAAAAGGATATGTACTTGTCAAGAATGTTGCTTGTGAGCCTATTACTTCCATGTAATTAAAGCTATTTTATCTGTTATTTCATCATTGTATTTGATTTTGTAAGAAATGCCATTGATCTTAGATCTTGCTTGTCAAACTTTTGGAAATTTTGTGAGTTTTTTTAATGTAAATCTTGAATTTTGGTTTAAACAAGACTCGATTTCAATTTGATTCTATCACATTTAATTTGATTAGGTGGTTCAGTGGTTCATTTTAAATCACATTATTAGATCTATTTGAGAAATTTTAAATCACATTAAAAAAAATGTTAAACAAATCAAATCTTAGTTAAACAAATCTTAGAATGTGTTGTATAAACCCATCCACACCTAAACAGCTGACACAGACCAAATCAAATCTTAGAATGTGTTGTATAATCCCACCCACACCTAAACAGCCTGCACAGACTACATCTAGACAAAATATTAATTTGCAAAGGTTCAAACTCCCAAGCTCCGACCACCATATTGCCTACAGACGTTTCAACCGTTAGGCCCCACAAAACTTTTCCGTATTTGCATTTTGGTGTTTCTAAACAAAATCAGCCTATCGACGTAATTATTGCACCTCATTAGGGTGCAAGTGCTAGTTATTTCTAAGAACTTTTGAATCCTTATGATAAAAAAATCTAGATGTTGAGCCAATGAATGAGATATATATGACTCTATCTTCCACTTTAAGCTCTACAAAACCTAGGTGGGTACACTTCAATGATCAAAATTTGCATAAATAATAGGTTTATCATAGTGGATAGTAGATAATTGTTCATGCATGTACAACAGGGATTTGAAAATAATTTTTCAATATTAATTTCTCTAAACCATTAATGAGTGGGAATGACCATAACATGTAAATTACTAACATGCAACACAAAAGTGTGATTATTCATTTTTATAGTATGAGTGGGAAGAGACATTAGAAAAGATAAGTGCTTGTTCCTTGAGATAATAGAGTCTAAAATTGATTCAATGTGTCATTTTGAAAATATTCAATTTTTAGGGTTTAATAATAATATATTACTACCTATAGGCTATTATGGCCTCAATATTGCTAAGGAGAAAGGCTATACAAGAGTACGGTTGGAGGAGGATTTGTTAAAAAATGTTAATTGAATTAAGAAGGTTCAACCTTCTTCTTAGACTATTGATAATATTATAAAGGAATCTATTTCTATCCTTAACTCATTTGAGAAGTTCCATGTCTCTCACATTTATCATGAGGTTAATGGGTTGGCTGATTGCCTAACCAATATTGGGGTCTCATATGTTCCTAAGCGATGGGATTATCATGACACTATTCCTATTGAAATTAAAAATCTTATCAATAATGATCAAACATTACAATATGGTAGGAGTATTAGGACCTAGAGGGGCTTGCTCATTGTATCTAATGCCCTCATTAAGTTGAAAAGACAAGTGCAGTTTGGATCCTGTCCAGATAATGATGGTAGAGCTTATGGAAATATTTCATAAGTAGAGGATATGATGACATATAGTCCTTTTTTTGTGAGGAACACACAGTTTCTGGGTGTTTGCTTCTACCCCTTTCTATGCATTTGGAGTTTTCTTTTGCCTATGAGATAGTTTTGGGTGAGTTCTGTGTTGAATTATGCATAGTCAACCATGGGGGTGATTGTTGTAGAGTGGAGCCTGTAACCTATGAGGAGACTAAAGATAATGTGTTGGTTTGGGATATCTTGGATAAAGGAGGGTTACCCCTTACATTTAAAGACTTCATGGGTTTAATTCCCAAATCTCCCAGAAATTTGTCAATGGCTAGAGTAAAAGAGTACTGAGAGTCTTTGACATGGAGTTTAACATCATGGAGGACTTCATAGATAATATTACTAGTTTATCTTTTGAAGGCAAAAAATTCTACAGAGAAAGGTTGACATAAAAATCATCCTTGAAGATTTTCTTCAAAGGGAAGGAGAAGAAGAGATTGAAGAAATTGGCCTGTAGATAATATGATATACATTCCATCAAACCTATTTAGGGGGATGTGGCCATTGCGATAATGAGGTATTTCACTCTTGATGTAATATTTTTTGCAATCTCTGGCTTTCATTTTATGCTTCTTAATAACTTTAGGCACAATAAATTGGTTTCCTTCCCATATTATTTGTTGTTATCTTTGGAGAATGGGATCAATGAATTTTAAAAAAACCTTAACAATCATTTTTTGTATGAGGGTTTAATATTACTGATAATGGAATATGCAAAAGCATATAAGGTACCTAAAGCTCCTAAATTGGCTAAAGCCCACATGGTTAAGGATGTATCCTATGGTTATGAGACTAGAAATGACTTTGATGATAAGGACTGGGTGAATAAAGGGTCAGATTCTATAGAAGTTTATTTCAATCCCTAGGAGGAGTTTGACAAATAGCCTTGGAAACAAGCTAAGAAGGATTCTCTTCCCTCTTGGTCATGGGGCTACCAGATGGATGAAGATTATGGGACTCCTATTACTATTAATAATAAAGGTAAGACAAGAAAGGAAGGGGGGTAGAGTTCCAAAATGGAGGAGTTGTTTGATCCTCCTAATGTTAAAAGGAGAATTTCGGTGGTGGATGGTACTAAAGGGGTCAAGGGTAAGAGCTCTGTGGTGAAGAAAAACTTGTAGAGTGATAGGGATAAGGGCCAGGAGGTTATTATAGCAATTAAGTTAGTAAATGGCAAGGAGAAGAATTAGGGTGTTTTTGCAGCTGGGGAGAGAATCTTGAGAAGTTGATGGAACTAGATGAGGACCTTCAAGCGAATAGGGCTAGTAAGGATATTGTGGATTTAGTTAAATCCCCTATTGTTGTTGAGAAAGGGACCATGAAAACTCTGGGTACTATGGGAAAAGGTAAAGCTAAAATGTATTCTCAGGGTGACATACACTAGGAGATTCAACATAAGGGATCAAACAACTTACCAGATGAGACTATCAACTATGAGAAGGATGATATTAGTGTTGTCATGAGGATGGTGAAAGATGGGGTTGGGTTCCTTTAATTTTTTTAAAAATGACTCTTTTTTGAAGTGAAATAGATAAACATCAAGTAAAGCTTGATGGCCAATATAAATACAAGAATTATTAACAATAGCAAGATGGAGGTGACTATGCATAATCAGATCAAGGAAATGAATGCAGTCCTTAACATGATTGTTGATGATGCATCAAAATTAAGGCAAGATCATGAATCTAGAATTATTGCTCTTGAGAAGATAATTAGTAAGATTTATGATGACCTAAAGATGCTAGTGCAAGTTAGTCAAGCTTCCCTACAAAACAATGTGCAAGGGATGAATTTGTTGAATGAGAAGGAACATAAATGGATGGGGGAACTGATCATTAAGGGGTTAGATGCTAATGAAATGGAGGATGATGGTCTGAAGGGTGGGATTGGTAAGGGTATGAATGTTGTTCCTTGCATTCGAAACAAGGATCAAGACAAAGAAAAATACTATGATTTTGGCTTAGGAACTGGAAAAGGTTGTCGAGATGCATGAGCAGGTCATTTCTAGGGACATGGAAGCAGTAAAGATCTTAAAGAACTTGCAATAGTTTCTTGTTGTTGTCTTCTTTTTTGTTATTTGTTTGCTTATGGTTTGCTATTGGCTTTGTAAAGCTGACATCTTAGTGGTAGCTTTTTTGGCTTGGGGCTACTTGTTTTTTCTTGTCTCATCTTTAGCAACTTGTTTCTTTTGTAAAGGGTTTCAGAGTCCCTTCAAAACTTGTTTATCCGTTAATCAAAAACAATATATTACTACCTTATAGTAATTTAAACTTGCATAATCAACTTATAGAAAGATATTATACTTATTAACAATCACCCTCCAATCACTATCTAAAAAGAATTACCACCTTCCTTAAAGATGAACTAATTAAATATTCAATTCTTACAAAAAAATTGCAAGCCAAAAATTTCTAATTTCATTAAAAATATACTTTTTCAAAGAACATACAAATTTGTTAGGAGATAACCAATTTCATAAGCATGCATTGATAAATTTATTTTAGAGAAAATCAATTTACAATAGACAAACTAGAACAAAGTTTTAGACTTCCATATTCCTTTAGAAAAAAATTATTAAATTAAATAAAAAAAAATCTTTAAATGTATTTTATCTCCAAAAAATTCCAACCCTTGAAAATTAAAATTAAAATTCAATCACATTATATAGAACCCTTCTTAAAGAATCAAGCCACTTACTATAATATTTAGGAAAAATTAGAATCATCACGTTGCTATAAATCTTTTGATTTTGTCCACCATTTGATTTTGCAAATTTTTAGCTTGAGAATCTTAAAAAATAGCCATCTTTCCAAATTTGTACCTCTCAAACTCTATTTTTGTCTTTATGAGAAATTTTATTAAGAAATAACACAACTTTTACAAGCCACATCTTTTGATTTGGGTACTCGATTGACCTCCCATTCCTCCTATTTTTTTTTTAATGAAAATTTTAGAGTGCTCTACATGAACCAACTTCCAAAATATGAATTCATGAAAATTTTACCCTCATTCAACCATTTAAAGGTACAAAATTTAAATTTAGTATTTCTATAGGATCTCAAAATTTTGAAACTCTAATATCTCACTATCTACAAGTGATCTTTGATTGATTTTTCACCATAGTTTGACTTTGTAATTATAGAACTCTAGAAGCCACCACTTGTAGCAAAGTTGGCTAGGGCTTGGGGTTTGTATCCCTCGAGGTCACAGGTTTGTCTTTTCTTTATAGTGGGAAAGGCAAGGGTCAATAATATTGTGCTAGTTCCCGCTCCGCTGACCTGAGGTATAGGAATGGACTTTTCCCCTAACCTCCTTGAGGTTAGATTTCTTTAAGCCACCACTTGCAATGGAGTTGGTTGGGGCTTGGGGTTTGCATCCCTCAAGGTCACAGGTTCGACTCCACTTCATAATGGGAAAGGCAAGGGTCAGTAATATTGTGCCAGTTCCTGCTCCACTAACCTAGGTATAGGAATGGAGTTTTCCCCTAACCTCCTTGAGGTTAGATTTATTTTTGTGAAATCTCAATTTTTGGATGATAATGCTATTTTAGACGCTACCCAAAAGTCTAATATTTTCAGTGGGGAAGGGTACATTAGTGGCCTTTTTCCCAAAGAGTTTCTTAAGCAACACCAGGGTTTTTAGGATGTGTATGATGCTATCAAATTGGATTTTCAAAACAAGAATGATAGAATCTTATTAAGGGCTCTACAGAAGAGTTGTAGGAGGATTTATACCACAATGGATATAGATATCAAGGAAAAGTATTATTCCATAACATTTCTCCGTGCCCATGTGATCATCTACCTCTCAATGGTTTTCATTTTGGCTTGCCTCAAAGGGTGAATTTTGTGCCTATGGAGGATCAATTTGAGGAAGTTCCTACACATAATGCTTGAGAAAGGGAAAATGATGTAGATTATGGTTTCATTGCTTGTGCGTGCATTGTTCATGGAGTGTAACCTAATAGGGAAATTGAGGAAGGGAATGGTTTTGCTGCTCGTGGTGTGCATATAGATGAGGGTGATGAAGGTAAAGATGAAAATTAAGTGGAATTTGTGCGTATGGAGGAGTAACAAAGGCATTTAACATGAAAATGAAAGTTTTGATAATAATTTTGGCAATATGAAAGCTGCATTAGGGTTTATTTTGGATGATTGTAAGGGATTGGTGCAAATTTCTTGGATGGTGTCATAGGATATGAATTTTTTGAATGATTGTTAAGGTTTGGTGCAAATTTCTCGACCGATGTCAGGATGTGAATTATAAATGCATACTGTTTTTGTAATTTTCATATTTGCAAAGTTGGATGTAATGGTATAGTCAATTGACTTGTAGATTTACATGTAGGGTTGGCAATAGAATGACATATGTAATGGTAAATCAATATCGACATATGTAATATTTCTCTTCTATTATATACTATATATAGGCTCTAATGCTTTTTACTAAAAAAAAAAATTATAGAACTCTAGGTAAATTTTCAAGTCCATACATTCTCATTAAGAAACACTCTCTAAAAAAAAGAAACTTATTTTTTTTAGATAATTTTTTGTTGACTTTACTAGATCATATTAAAGGTACTTGTATGCAAACATGATACAACATTAGCTCATAAATCTTGACATAGACCAATATTTAGACAAGATTTTTGCTCTTCGTGTAGTTTAAGAAAATTATGATACCAAATGGTGATAAAAATTGGGATATTTATTTCAAATATTGGGTTGAAGACTTAACCATGGGCATAAAATATGAAATTGGACATAGGCTCCAAGACAAGGACCCTATGAATCCTAGATGGTGGCTCCTTTAAAATATATTTTAGAGATTGAAAGGTAGCCATTTCATAATATAGTCACCATAGTCTCATTGGGAAAGATTTCAAGAAAGGAGGGGAAAAATAGAAAATTCATCCATAGAATGGATGATCCAAAAGAGGGAAAAGTATAAGGTAACCAAGTAGGGGTTGAAAGAATAAGTTGCTTATCTAACTTGTATTAAAAATTTGGTTTCTCCTATCAATTCTAATATTTCAACTTCTACCTCTCAATCAACCTTAGATATATAGAAAGAAATTTCACCTAGTGACAAAGTAAAGAATATATTGATAGCTACTTAAACATAGAGTTATGAATTGTTTACACTAGGTTATACAATAATTGGCATAATTATGGATGAGTGGAACAAGTTCATAAGATAAGAGGATTCCATATAGATTATGGAGAGTAGTATTAATCAATAATTAAAGAATATTGATACAAATATTCATTAGAGTATGGAGCTCACTAAGGTGGACTTTCAAGTTTTGATCAATGAAGTAATTTTAGATAGAAAATATAATTTTATTCTCATGAAATGGCTTGAAACATATAATTATAGGAAGGGTATATTACAAGGATGGAAGAATAGATTATGGGCCTCTTAAAATCTTATAAAATATGTATCCATGTATATAATGAGTAAAATACTTTGAATTTTATTCAAGCAAGTGCATGATGAAATTCTAGACAATTTCATACAAGAAAGTGTTCATTTTGTGCATTTTGATGATTTGGATATGGTAAAATTTTGGAGAATTTCATACAAGGAAGTGTTTATTTTGTTCATTTTTATGGTTTGGATACAACTCTTGTAAAGGAATTACTCAATAAATTTTAGGTGTAAAACCAAAATTAATACAATTTAACATTAGAATTTAAAGGGGTAGTCAAAATGGTTCTTCACTTTCTTATTCCTTTTGACTTTTGTTACTCATGGAGGGAATGGCCATTCATCTTCCCTATTGTTAAATATTCTTACATATTCTCATTTAAAACTCATTGTAAAGGGTTGAAACTTTAGTTATTGGTGGAAACTCATGAAATATGAAATGCATTCAAGATACACAAATTTTCTCAAATATTCATGGGTTTACATGTTTTGGTTTTCAAATCCTGAAATGTTATTCTATGAATTTAATGCACCAAATTTTGATGGATTCAACGTGTATTCAAAATATTGATGCCTCACTAATGGTGAAGTATTTTGTGTGGTTGAATTGATACCAATTTATGATTTATATGGATTTAATAATAACCACACACAACAATTTATGTCTCATATTTGGATTGTGAATAAAGGATCCAACAAAGATTGGTTTCAATATTTTTTTTCCATGTATTAAAGAATGATGTATGGAAGGATAAAAGATTAATTTAGATCCACTTTTCTTCTCTAATCATTTTTTCCCTTTCCTCTCCTTTTTGTTTTTTATAAGAGTGTTAATTTAGGGTGTGAAGATAAATTTGAATCATAAAAGGTATAAAATTTAGGAAATTTATCTACTTTAAATGACAAAATCCTTTTCTTTGAAAATCAATATTGAATTCATAAAAAATGGATTGAATCACATGGATAGTTGTTTGTCTTACAACTTATAAAATTTTAATTTTAAAGAATATGTAATTATTTTAACAACCATATTAAAATATTAAAAAGGAAATTATTGGTTCATGTTAGCTAATAATATTTTAATTGCAATAAGTGAGCCTCTTTTTCATATGAATGATTCTTGACATTCATAGAATCCCCTTGAATGAACCAACTAAAGTAATATTCAATTAAGGGATTCTAGTAAGCCTTGTACAATGGTTGACAAAGACTCTTGAGGCTATCCACCTTCCAAGTAGGGGAACCTTTACTATTACACCACTTAGGCTTCACATCTTATAGGTATATAGGTGTGTCAAAATCCACATGTAAAAACCTTATCATTGTTAGAGGATTATTCCTTTTTTGGATTCATGTGGAATGAGGTGGTGGAGTTGATCATCTATGTAAGTGTGGAAAGTGCTAGAACAAATGCATAAAATTTATCTTAAGAAGCTTGAGAATATGATTCATCATCATACTCATTTTTTTCTTACCACATTTCTAGCATATTACCTTAAATTTTATAAGAGACATATCTCCCCTAAGAAATATATATGCCCTATCCATTTTTTATTGTTATTCTTTCCTTTTTCCTTTAACCATGTACAAAAATAGTTCTTCCTTGGCTAATTTGGAAGATTTTCACCACATCTCCTTAAAGAGGAGATAATCCATTACCAATGGCACTTCTAATGGACATCACCAAATTTTCACATGTCTAGTAAAGAACACAAAAAGGTCATGCAAAAATATTCTTTCTCCACATTTATACTAAAAGATAGATTGTAATTCTCTTACAATAGTGTTAAATACATTTCTCAACACACAAATCTTTGTCACCCATCCTAAAATAATACATATTTTTTCCTAGATAAAGATTGTTCACCAATTATTGGGCATGGTACAACTTTCCTAACTTTTTCTAGAGGTCTTTGGGAAAGGGTTCTTTTGTAACATTCAAGAGCATTGAATCTTAAAACAAAGATAAATGAGACTTGCATCTTTCCAATTTAACACAACATAATCTTTATCCTTCATGCTTGATAATTTAATTATGGAGAACAACTACACTAGATCTTTATCTATCAATAGGTCATCCATTTTAGGATGGTACAACTTTCCTAACTTTTCCTAGAGGTCTTTGGAAAAGGATTCTTTTGTAACATTCAAGAGAATTGAATCTTAAAACAAAGCTAAATGAGACTTGCATCTTTCCAATTTAACACAACATAATCTTCATCCTTCATGCTTGATAATTTATTTCTGGAGAACAACTACCCTAGATCTTTATCTATCAATAGGTCATCCATTTTGAGCTTCTAGAGATTAAATTTTATATTATTAAATTGATCCATCTCCACCCATGACACACTCTCTATTTTCCTTGAAAACAAATATTTTTTGTACACAAATCCCACTCAAACCAAGATTATTCCAAATATATTTTCCCTACCACCTAAGAAATAGAGTTGATTAGGATCTAATACTAAATGGAAACACTTTCTACACTAACCTTAGAGGAGAGATACAAAAAAAATATGATCAAATAGTTTTTAAAAAATAGACAATAAGATATACCATAATAACATAATGTTATCTTGGGAAATCCATTTTGGATAAAGACCCAACCTCCAAAACTCAAGCCAATATATTCATACTACCAAATCTAGTTGTTATATATCAAAAAGCTCAAGGCATTAAATGGGAAAAATAATATAAGCTTAAAGAGTTTTTGGTAGTGTAACCCCTTGTACAATTGTACAATAATTGGTCTTTTCATCTCTAAACTATGCACTAATATATAAGAAAGACCCATCATCAACAAGCTCAAGCCATCACAAGAGAAAAAAATAACATAAGTTTATCTTAATTTTGGTAGCATAACCCCTTGTACAATCATACAATACTTGATCTCTTCATCTCCAAACTATGTACTAATATATAAAAAGACCCATAACTAGAGACCATCAATGATTTCTAAATCTATGAGAGAAAATACATGGGCTAGAAATGACACCAAAATCAAGGAGAGTTAATTAAAATGTATAGTAAGTTCCTATTTCAATATAGTTCTCTAATTATGGTATTATTTACCTTTTTGGTAACATGCATATGCAAGTTAGAGATCTTCCAGGATCTTCTCCAAGTCCACACTTAAATACCCCTTTTCATGCTCTTTCTAATCCAAAAAAAATCTTACAAACCTTATAATTTTTTATAGTTGAATTTTGTAACTCCCATGACCACTAAATGATAATTAGAAATTGTCAAATTAAAAATTACGAGTGTAAAATAGTGCCACTCCAAGTGGGATGACCCAAATATGAGGGTGTATAATAAATAAATACGATTAAAAAATTAATTATGAACATTAGAAATTGCCAATAGTGGCATGGTGTGATGGTTAAGTTGTTGTGTTGTTATTCTTGCCATCAAGGTTCAAACCCCATTGGGGTGTAATTGTTGAGAATTTATATTGGGGATGGGGTCTCTCATTTGTGACCTCACTAGTTCAAACCCTAATTCATCGTGATCTTCTAAGATTTAGGGGTTCACTAAGGAATTATCTAGTGCAAGATTAAACTATTACATCAACATTTAACATCAAATATTTGTAGTAGCACATGACTAGGCATATTACATGATTGCTTAGCCTATATTCAATTGTTGTTCCAAAGTTATAAATAAACCTACCTAGGGGTTTGACCAAGGGAGAAACACCTTGCTTAATGGATCCTCAAACATGTTTGCCAAACCCCCAGACACTTATTACATGTTTAAATATCTAAACAAATTAAATATAGATCATAGAACCTAAAAGACTGATTTTGCCTATTAAAAGAAGAATTCATAAGATTTAGATTGAGTATACAATACACTTTCATCCTAAATCATTTATACAACATAAAATCAACCCAAAATTTTAATCAATCATTTACGCAAAAATAATATATTTAACACATCACAACACTTGATATGATAACAAACTATTTTACACTACCTATCACATTCTTATTAACATTAATCAAATAAACTTTTCATATAATTTTTATTTTTTTTAAAATATTTAAAATTCTATCCTTATATATATATATATACTTTACATGGGAGCATATGAGAGTTGAACTATTCAAATACAAGATTTTTCTTATTTTTCCTCAATTCCCAAGGTGGGACCATATAAAACAATTAAGGTAAGACATAATAAACGTACAACCTTTGACTTGACTCTTCTTGTGCAAATGACTAAGGACAAATTTAAGGTTGTTTATAAAGATACCTTTAGGCAAATGTACTCAAAATTTTAACGACAAACTTAAGGTTGTTTATAAAGATACCTTTAGGCAAATGTACTAAAAAATTTAACCACAAATATAACTACAAGTACACATAAATATATGATTAATAGTGAATTAAAAATATAGCTTTTAAACAATGACTTGCCTATAAGATTGGTTAGTGTAAAAAAAATAAAAAATTTAGATGAATATGTTTATTTATATTAATAAAATTATAAGTTAGTATTTGAATAACAAAATTTAAATTAATTAATTTTAATATTTAATTTAAATTTTGAATAAATAAAGATATTCTTAAAAATGTTGGAAATTGGTTCATTAATATTAAAAAAAAGTTTTGTCAATACAAATATCTTAATATCTGTTAATTAATTGTATTTTATTTCAATTTAAATTTGTATTCATAAATTTGATTTTCAGGACTACAAAAATAAATTTAATGCATATTAAATGAATCTAATTCATAGAAATGATTGATAGGAAATCAATGACATTTGCAAATATACTTCAATTTGTATCTATGTCTAAAGTGGGATGGTGTCCAGAGATACCATTCCAAGTACATGTTAAGTAAGAAGTCTTCATTTAGTCAAGCCACTAAGCGAATGGTGATGAACAAATATTCAAGATAATGTAGAAGTGTGCACTTAGGATGATGTGATGTTGATGTTCTAACTATTCTCTAGGTATTAGGTTTTCATAATGAATTAGACATGTCTTTAAATACAATATAACACAAAATGTACCGTCATAACAATTATTAGAAAAAAAGACGATAAAATTTATTTTGAATTTTGAAATTTAAAAGTTTAAGATTATTTAATTCTACACCCACAAAATCTAAATCAAGATAGCGAATAACTTTTTAAAGAATTAAAGTAGAAATTTAGATCAATTCTTAAAAAGAGAAGATAAGAAGATAAAAAGATAAACTAAAATAAAATTGTGAATTGAATTTAATGTAAAAATATTACTTATAAATTTGTTATTACATAAAAGACAATTTAATCAAAGTAAACCCCTAAAAAATTTATATATCTATATTAAAAATATATAATTATGTTGAGAGGCTTATTACAATGACATCCACCAAAAAGTCATGTGTTCAGCTAGAAATTAATGTTAAATATTATTTTTGGGAAGATAAATATGTAGTGAAAGAATTTTTTTTGTCACAATTCACATTAAAAACAAATAGAATGGAATTACATCTCATGAAATGTAAATTAAAATGAAAAAAATAACAATGACAGTTACATTAATAAACAACTAAAATTTAAAAGAAATAAAAAGATATGTGATTTTCAATATTATAATTTAAAAACAATTATTTCCTAATCAATATCTATCAAAGAAACCTATATTTTCTACTCTTACTATTACATCAAAAGAGTATAGATTTCTTACTAAAATCCACATCAAATTTCAACATCGAAATTAATGAACTGACGTATAGGTTGATATTTTGTATTTTTTATTATTTTAGTGTAATGAATATTGAAGGTCATTTTGATAAAGATGCATATAAGCTTTTTTAATACCATAATGCAAGTAAATTACGGGATTTAAAATGTATTATATATTTCAAAAGCTTTATTATAAAAAGTTTAAAGCTATGTAATATTTAATAATATTTTTGTTTTCTTCAATGCTTAAAAGTGATTAGAAGTTAAAGTGGGTATATATATAGTATCTTTTATTCACATCCTTTCTTTCATTTGAAACATAAATGTGCATATTTTTGTCCTTGAAAATAAAAGTGAGTAAATATTTAAAATACTCAAATCTATTTTCTCACCTAAACTCTTTTATTTGTTCCTTAATCCTAACCCTAACTCATATCTAATAGTAAAATTAACCCTAAGCACACTTATTTAAGAATTTTTTTTAAAAATGGAAATAATTTTCTATCATCTACACCTAGCTTCACACACTATTTCTCTCTTTGGAACACTTAAGTAATCTTATATTGCTACTACACATACCGACCTCCATTGTTACAACTCCATAGACCAATGTGACAAGAATTAAATGTGTAAAATATGCCTTCTACACTAATCTATGAGAGGAGGTATTTGCCTAAATTAAATTGATCATACATTTACAAGGAAATCAACACGAAAGAAATATACCAAAACACAAAGACTTATCTAGAGAAAATCCTTTTAAGAGAAAAATCAGGCACGTTGTAAAGCAACTCAATGTATTATTTAGTAATCAAATATTACAATACACTTATAGAATATATGCCTTTACAAAAGTATCACCAACATACCTAGAGCAATTCTAATACCTAATAATACTTACAAAACTCACTATGAAATCTCCATCTTAAGAATCAAATAAATAGGAAAATAAATACATGAAGCCATTGAAAATGATAATTTAACATTAAAACCACCAAAAGTATGACACTCAAATCCCTAGTCAAAATCTAATGCCCAAATCTGAAGATGAGTCCATAGGCTAAAATGACACACCCGTTATACTTGCCATAAGTTCATCATAATCCACTCACCCACTTAGGTGCTCCACTTTAGCTCCATTATCTACATTCAAAGATACCTTACAATATGTCATGACATGCATTATAAGTTTCTCTTACATTCATGGTGTGTGAGACCTAACTTTTGATCCAATTCAATTGATATTTTATTTTAATTAAAGGTATCAAAGAGCTCCATGTTACCATAAAGAGCTTACTTTGGTTAAGGCTCATTTTGATACTTTCTCAAAGCCAAAATCAACCTCTATAGCCCAAAAATTGTATTTTTGTGTCCTTAACATTAGGATGCAATTTTGAGGCACCTTTCCTAACATTCTCCCACTTTTAAAACACCTTGAAAGAGCAAGGGGAATGCTAATGCTACAATCTATCTTGTAGTGATTGAGAATCCCATAGGCTTACTACACCACCTAAACTTCTTTGTGCTTACTAGCTTCATCAATGCATATACAACACTATGCAAAGTGTCAAATTTCTCCAACATCACCTTCCCATTCTCTACCATGTTACAAAAAATGGTGTTAGACATCTATTTCCTTTATCCTTGCATGAAAGGTCAAGTTATTTGCTAAACATATGACACTTTTACTATTTCAAAGAAATTTGATAGCTCCCTGACTCAACCCTACATTTGAACACAAACTCATATGTTAGATGGTCTTCTTATAGGAATAATTAATTTCTATGTACATAGCCTTTTAATGAAAAATTAACTATGATATTTTGTTTATTCATCCAACTAATAGCACCACCAAATAAACTAATGAAATTTGTACTGATGGATCTTCTACTATTAACATGTCCTACCCAATTTGAATCAATGACTATCTATTTAGCATTTGATAAAAAAAAAGATTAATTGGAGTTACCCTAAAAATATATGAATATCCTATTAACTATTTCCCAATGATCTCATCCATTATCATACATAAAGTGGCTCAAGACTCACACTACTTGGGTACTATCTTGTCTAGTGTAGATCATAACATACATAGAACTCCCAACTACACTAGAATATGGAACATGCGCTAGATATCATCCATCTATATGGGTTTCATAAGACACTACTCAATAGAAATACTAATTCAACAAAAATGTAATCACTCAATGGTTTGCAATATGGTTTATTTTTATTTTTTATTCTTTTCTTTCACCTTTCTTTCTTGGTTATGGCCTCAAGAGGAGACTTGAGTTTGTGGAAAAATAAGTCTTGTGGTATGGATCGTGCAAATCCATCTTTCTTTCATGCATGTAAATTTTATGGAGGCCTCAAAACAAGTCTTCCAGTGGTAATGGTTTGTTTGTTTGTTTGTTTGTTTTTTTTTTGGACAAAAGTCTCCTTAGGCTTAAAAAAGTGAATGGGTGTCTAGAGAGGTGCCTTGAGCATCTTCATGGGGATTCACCTCTCATTTCTAGTCTTGGATTCGTGGGCTTGGAAGGTGAGGAACCCCGAGGGCTATATGGAGATAAAGGTGGCTACCAAAAATTATTTCATTATCGTGTTTTCATGCGTAATAAATTAAAATAAATCTTTTGAAGGCGGACCTTATTTTTTCAACTAGGTTGGGCTCTTCATGAAACCCTAGCATGTGGGTTTCAATTTGGCGGAGGAACTTCCTACATGGGTTCTTGTTTGGGTTCACCTCCCTCGACTCTTGTTGGAGTTTTGGCATAGCGACATCCTGCATATGATTGCTTTGCTTCTTGGCAAACCGGTTGGTCTGACTTAGCAGACTTTGGATCAAAAGGTTCTTTCTTATGCTCGTGTTTGTGTTGAGATAGATTTAAGTAACCCTTTTCTAGATTCTCTAGAATTTTCTTGGTTTAGATTCTTGGGTCTAATAGCTAGATTATGAAACCCTCTCGTTCAAATGTTGATTTTGTCATGAATATGGGCACTTGCAAAGGAATTTTTCTCACTTTAATCAGGTGGTTGGGGCAACTAGCTCAAAATCCAACTCAGTTCCTAAGAATGATAAAGGAAAGGCTCCTATGGCTGTTGATGTGGTGAACAAAGATTGTTTCATCTTGGTCAAGCCCCAAAATAAAGGGAGAGGTTTGAAAAGAACCTTGAAGGATAGGCAATATGATGGGGTTTTTAATTGGTTTGATACTTTAAAGGATTTGACCCAAGAGGAGGGAATTCCGGTTGAGTTTTCAATTGGTGTTGGGCCTTTGAGAGTGGATTTTTCAAGGAATAAAGGGATTGACTCTCTGATCTTGCCTAGGGGGAGACATACAAATTGAGCACATGACAACAGATATGCCATCTCATACTTTTGTTGAACCTGAACTAAGTGGGCCTATGGTTTTGTAGGGGGTGGATACCTTTGCAGTCTTGATTCCTTCTTAAGCAAAGGAGGCCCTGGATGTTGGTAAGAATAGTGGGACCTCGTAGGTTTTGGGTCTACAATCGAAATCTCTTAAAAAA
Source organism: Sequoia sempervirens (assembly GCA_007258455.2). Classification (NCBI taxonomy): domain Eukaryota; kingdom Viridiplantae; phylum Streptophyta; class Pinopsida; order Cupressales; family Cupressaceae; genus Sequoia; species Sequoia sempervirens. The sequence goes on along the minus strand of VDFB02026320.1, from coordinate 12,695,114 downwards.
GATCTCTGGAGAAAGCCTATAAGGTGGGTCAAAAAAAGACCTAAAGAAGGTTAAATTGATTGGGGAAAATTTGGTGGAATTGGGGTCAATAAGGACCATTGACTCCCATTTTCCCCATCCTTAGTAATGATTGTTATTTCATGGAATGTGAGGGGTATGAATAACATCCCTCAACAAAAGGCTATTCGTGAATTGATTAGTGCTCATTTTCCTAATATTATTTTTCTTTAGGAAACTAAGTTATCTATGGACTGCATGTTGAATAGAGCCCCTTATGGTTAGTCTCATGGCTCATGTTAGTGTATTGGGGCTTAGGGTACTTCTGGTGGTGTGGCTTACTTTTGGGATCTGAGAAATATTGTGCCTCTTTGGTGGATTTTGAGTCATTTTTCTATGTTTATGACTGCTTCTAGTCTAGATTCAGGTGAAAATTGTCTCTTCACCAATGTTTATGCTCCTCTTGAAATTATTGGTAAGGCTAAGTTGTGGGCTCATGTTAGGTATGTTCGATCTCTAGCTCCCTTGCTCTTGTGGGTCCTTGTTGGGGATTTTAATGCAGTTGTTTATGTAGAGGAAAAACTTGGCAGGAATGTGAGGTTAGATGATTATGCTAGCCTCCTTGAGGATAATATTGAGCTCCTAAATTTAGTTGATGTGAAGCCGAGTAATGGTACTTTTACTTGGAATAACAAGAGGTGTGGAGATAATGCTATTTCTGAGAGGCTGGATAGATTTCTTATTTCTTTTTTTTGGGTTGGTGAAAGGTGACTACTAGTTCTAAGATTTTGGATTGGAAAGGTTCTAACCACTAGCTGATTAAGCTATCTGTTGTTTCCTTCAAAGCTTCTAGGAACCCATCCTTTAATTTCCATCTAATGTAGTTGTGAGACCCCTCTTTTCATGATCTCATGAGTGGTTGGTGGCTTCAAGGGAAGCCTCATCATGGAAGGGCTATGTATTCATTTGCTAAGAGATTATAGTATGTAAATGTTGGGAAAATGTGTGTCAACCTTACAATTATATAAAGGTTATTGTTGATAGGATATATATATATATATATATATACTATATATATATATATATATAGCATGAGGTGGCATAGGAGAAAAATGTGAGCATGTTAACTTTTTCAGGAAAACAACTAAAATGGATGGAATACATTAAATAAATGATATATTGTAAATCTAGACCATTCATCATTAGATTTTAGATCTAATGACAGATATTTTGTGGACATGTCTTGCCCTATAATGTAACCCTATTTTATGAGGGCATTGTATTACAGTTGTGGTAGAGAGTGATGTGTTCCAAGAGTCTGATAGTGGTCGTGTTGTCTCTTGATCTTTAAGTGGTGATACTCCTGTGAGAAGTTGGCTTTGCAAGTATATTGTAATCTTTGTGATTTACTGAATAATATATTGGGAAACTTTTGGAGTGTGGGGTTTTTCTCTCGAAAGGGTTTTCCACACATAAGTCATTGTGTTGTGGTATGCATGATATTTGTGTTTATTTCTATTTAAGTTTCTGTAATTGCTAAAGATCTATAAAGTTTTGAATTATTCTCCTCTCAAGATTAGTGTAGGAAGTTGTTATGCTACCTTAGCTTCCTTATAACAAGTGGTATCAGAGCTTGATCACCTTTAGTTTTAGTTGTGGGTTGTTGGGTTTTTTAAACTAATACAAATTTGAGTGGGAGCTTGTGTAGAAGACACTTTGTGATCTTGTTGTAGGAATTTTCAGATGACAAGTTCATTAGGGAGAATAGAGGTGGAGAAATTCTCTAGAAATAATTTTGAGATATGGGAGCTAAAGATGGAGGATTTTTTGATAGATTGAGATATGTATGATGTTGTTGATGAGAATGTTTCAAGGCCTACAGATCTTACTCAAGTTGCTCAATATGATGTTATAGATCGTAAATCCAAGGTTCTAATCAGATTGTACTTGGAAGAATCTTTTTTAATCAATGTCCATGAAGAGACCTCTGCACAAAAACTATGGAAGAAGCTTGGTGAGATGTATCAAGCCAAATATTTAGTGAACAAGATTTTCTTGAGGAAGAAGTTGTATTCCTCGAGAATGGAAGAGGGTGGATGAATCACAGACCACCTAGAAGCATTCAATATGTTGGTGGATCAATTGGCATCAATTGGTGTCAAAATGGATGAGGAAGAGAAATGCAAGATCTTGCTTTGTTCTTTGCTTGATTCGTGGGATTCTCTTGTTATGGCTATTGGGAATAATTTTGTTATATTGAAGACTAAAGAAGTGGTGGGTTCTTTTCTTTTTGAAGAGATGAGGAGGAAGGTATTTATCATTACCAAGGCCCTAAATTTTTGTGGAAGACCTAAAGTCAAATGCAAGAAGAATGAGAACCGTGACAAATCCAAGTCTAGGGGGAGATCTAAATCTCCTAGAAAGTTCAAAGTTATTTGTTGGAACTGCGGTAAGCCTGAAAATGTTTGTAAGGAATGCAAAGAAAATAAGAAGAAAAAGAAGAAATTTGATTCTGATTCTAAGTCTGAGAAGGAAGATGGTGACACATTCATTGTAGCTTTGGAAACTCATGTAGGTAATGATGCATGGTTAATTGGCTCAGGTGCATCTTTTCGTATGACCTTTAATAGAGATTAGTTTTCTGAATATGAAGAATTTGATGGAGGTAAGGTGTACTTGGGTGATGATTCTCATTTAGACATTGTTGGTCGTGGTAAAGTTAAACTCAAGTTTCTTGATGGAAGAAAAAAAAGGATTAATGGTGTGTTGCTTATCCCTACATTAGCACAAAATTTGTTATCTATGAGCAAACTAATAGATGTGGGTGTGCAGGTTGTATTTTCTGATGTAAGATGCAAGATGGTTAGAGGTGCTATGGTGATCGTTAGAGGTGTTAGATATGACACATTGTATAAGTTGGATGCATGCATTGTTGAGTGCAATAGTACTTATGTGAAAAGATAGTTTGTGGAAGAAGTGAGGGTTTCACCTTTAGCATATGGTCATGGATTTTGGGTACCCAATGGTGCTCTTTCTTCTGAAAAAAAATTATTTGCACAAAGAAAACTATGTTATGGCACTAGATACTTGGCTACATTGGAGAAAAGGGTCTAAGGACCTTGAAAAATAAAAACCTTGTTGAAGGTTTATTTGATTGTAATCTTGAATTCAATTTTTGTGAGCATTGCATTTATGGAAATCAAAACCACGTTTAGTTTTACTCGAGTTCTCATAAATCTTGTGGTGTATTGGATCTTATTCATGTTGATGTGTTTGGTTTTGTAGATGTTCCTTCAATTGGTAAATCCACATATTATGTTTCATTTATTGATGATTATAGTAGAAGGACATGGGTATATTATTTAAAGAGTAAATCTAAAGTTTTTAGTCGATTAAAAGAAATTAAAGCAATGGTTGATTTGTAGACTAGAAAGAAAATATTTTTTTGAGGACTGATAATGGCAATGAATTTTGCTCTAATGATTTTGATAGATTATGTAAAGATTGTGGTATTCATAGAAAAAAGACAACTCTGTATTCTCCACAATAGAATGGAGTTGTAGAAAGAATGAATAGGACACTGATGGAGAAGGCTAGGAGTATGTTGAGTGGTGCTAGTCTAGAAAAAAGGTTTTGGGTTGAAGTTGTTGCCACTGCCTGTTACCTGATTAATAGGTCTCCTACATCAACTCTTGTTGATAAGATGCCTATAGAGGCATGGTCGGGTCGCAAGCCTTCATTAAGACATCTTAGAGTTTTTGGTTGTGAGGCATATGCACATGTTCCAAAGGAGAAGCGAACAAAGTTGGAGAACAAGGATGTGAAATGTATCTTCATTGGATATAGTTGTGGTGTGAAAGGATAAAAGCTTTGGGATCCTATTGCACAAAAGTTAATTCATAGTAGAAGTGTTATTTTTAGAGAAACTAAGCCTTCTTCTGTTACATTGTAGTCAAAACAAAGCAAACAAGAATATGTGATTCATTTTCCTTCTACACCTGAGAAAGTTGAATTGAGACCCAAGGATAGACAAGAAGTTGAGCAGAGCTCATCTAGCTCTGGATCTTTAGAAGAGGAGGAAAAACCTCCAACTCAACTTGTTCGTAGGTCCACAAGACATAAACAACCACCTGATGATTGGAGATGTATTTTTTCTTTGAATACTAACATGGATGAACCGAGATCTGCAGAAGAGGCACTAGGTATGAATGATGCAAAATACTAGAAGATTGCTATGGATGAAGAAATGGTATCTTTTGAAAAAGAATAATACATGGGATCTTGTACCATTGCCTGAAGGACATAAACCTATTGGTTGTAAATGGGTGTTCAAGAAAAATATTGGTTTAGATGGTATTGATAAGTACAAAGCAAGGTTGGTTGTGAAAGGTTACTCTCAAGCTAAGGGTGTTGACTATGGTGAGATATTTTCTCCTGTTGCAAAAATGTCCATTAGATTTTTTATTTCTATTGCTATTGCTTATGATTTAGAGGTTGAGCAAATGGATGTGAAAACTACTTTCCTTCATGGTGATTTGGAGGAGGATATTTATATGACACAACTAGAGAACTACATGGTGAAAGGTAAAATTAAGTTGGTTTGCAAATTGAAGAAATCTTTGTATGGCTTAAAACATATTCCTAGGCATGCGGTACCAAAAATTTGATACATATGTGTTGAGTTTGGGATTTGAGCATTCTAAATCAGATCATTGTGTTTATTATAAAATTGATGGTGATTGTTTCTTGTTTATTACATTATATGTTGATGATATGTTTTTTATTGGTAGAGGGAAAGGTATGATTTCAGAACTGAAATCTCAACTTGCTGCTAAATTTGAGATGAAAGACCTTGGTGCAACTAAACACATTCTTGGGATGGAAATTAAAAGAGATAGAGTGAACAAAAAACTATGGATTGGCCAAAGTAAGTATGTCAACTCAATTTTACAGAGGTTTGATATACAGGATTGTAGACCATTGTGTGTTCCTGTTTCAGTTGGAACAAAGTTATCTATGTTAGATTCTCCAACATCTCCATTCGAGATGGAAGGCATGAGTAGAGTGCTTTACCAGAGTGTAGTTGGGAGTTTGATGTATTTGTGGTTTGTACTAGACTAGAAATTTCCCAAGTAGTGGGAGTTCTTTCCAAATATATGTCTAATCCTGGTAGAGTTCATAGGGATGCAGTCAAAAGAGTCTTCAAATATTTGCACGGTACCTCAAATTATTCCTTATGTTATCATAGTAAGATGGCTGAAGATGATATTTCCCTTGATATTCTTGGTTATGTGGATTCAAAATGGGCAGGTGATGTTGATAGCAGAAAATCCACCAGTGCTTATGTGTTTACTTTATTTGGTGGTGCAATTAGTTGGATGAGTAAGCAATAGGATGTGGTTGCTTTTTCCACTACTGAAGCAGAGTATATGGTAGCTATTCATGCTTGTAAAGAAGCCATTTGGATTAAGATACTTTGTTCAGATATTGGAATAAAACAAGTTGCAATGACAATTTATTGTGACAGTTAGAGTACAATATGTCTAGCCAAGAACCCGACATTTCATGTCAAGACCAAGCACATTGATGAACAGTATCATTTTGTTAGAGATATGGTCAAAGATGGCAGGGTGAAGTTGGTTAAGGTAGAGACTTTGATGAATGTTGTTGATTATTTAACTAATCCTATCAGCACAAAGAAGTTTAGATGGTGTTAGAGACTATGGACCATTCGGCCCCTAGCAATAAAGGTTATTGTTGATATATATATATATATATATTTCCTAGTTACACTTATAGGTGTATACAATGGTAGCATGGGGTGGCGTTGAGGAGCAAAATGTGAGCGTGTTAAATTTTTCAAGAAATCTCCTAAAATAGCCGACATACATTAAATAAATGATATATTGTAAATCTAGACCGTTTGTTATTAGGTTTTAGATCTAATGGAAGATATTTTGTTGGCCTATCTTTCCGTAGGATGTAACCCTATTTTATGAATGCATTGTATTACGATTGTGGTAGAGAGTGATGTATTCTAAGAGTTTGATAACGGTCACGTTGTCTCTTGATCTCTGATTGGTGATACTCCTGTGAGAAGCTTTCTCTACAAGTATATTGTAATATTTGTGATTTACTAAATAATATATTGGGAGGCTTTTGGAGTGTGGGGTTTTTTTTCCGAAATGGTTTTCCCTACATAAATCATTGTTTTGTTGTATGCATGATATTTGTGTTTATTTTTATTTAAGTTTATGTAACTATTAAAGATCTGTAAAGTTTTGCATTATTCTCCTCTTAAGATTAGTGTAGGAAGTTTTTCTACTACCTTAGCTTCCTTACAATAAAGTATAAAATTAGGAGGTGGAACATGCAATGTTTTGGAAACCTTCATTTCAATAAATTATCGACTCAATTTGGGATTGATGCTATCACTCGCCAGATATGGGATCATGGTCTTACTGATGATTTGCTTAGGAATGAAGTTGTTGTGGTTAAGGAACTTGAGGAATGGGAGTTGTGGGAGATATTTTGGAAGCAAAAGTCTTGTGTGGATTGGCTCCAAGAAGGGGATTGTAACACTTCCTTTTTCCATAACTCTATTAAGGCTAGAAGGATTAAGATTATTATCCCCTCTTTGGTGTCACTAGAGGGAGTGAAATTTGTTTCTAGGGGTGAGATTTCTAAGGAGGCTTGTTGATTCTTTTATGAGTTATTCTCTCAGGATGCTCTCCCTGCTAGTGGTGAGGAGAATTCTATTTTGGATTGCATTTCCCCCTTAGTTTCTAATGAGATGAATGAGGACCTCATGTGCCCTATTTCACTATCTAAGTTGGAAAAGGTGCTGTTCCAAATGAAAAAAGGGAAAGCCCCAGGTCCTGACGGTATCCCTATTGAATTCTTTTAGGAGTTCTGAGGAATTATTAATTTGGACCTTCTCGAGGTTGTCCAGGAGCTTTACAATAATAAGCAAATGCTATGTTCCTTGAATTTTACTTTTTTGGCGCTTATTCCCAAGAAGGATGAAGCCAATTGCTTGCATCACTTCTATGGACACGAAAAAAAGTAACCCTTCTACTTTTTCTTCCTGTTTAGGCTCTCCTTATGATTTTGGCTTGATTTTTCCTTGATTTAATGTTGTAATGTGGTCAACACATTCACATTAGGTCTTGGACCCTTGTGAATCAATATGAATTCTATGATGTCTTGTAAAAGTGTTGTGAAGTGTTGTAGCACATTTTCACACTTTTCTATGACCTTATTAATATAATTCACCTAAATAACCTCTTTTTATCACTTACCAAGTCTTATTTCAAAGTGTTGTAAGGATTTGTAACAAACTTTCATGCTTTTCTAGGCTTGTCATCAATAATTTGACCCTTTCTTATGTTTAAATGGCCCCTTAATACACTTTTCGGCCCTACTTAAGTGTGTTTCAGAGAATAATCCCGTTAAACATCCTTAAATACACTTTAATTCCTGACACCCATTAAAATTTCCCTGGTGGGACCAAGTTGCCACCTGGGGCGACTTAGTCCCACAGGGCACAAAAATCAAAATTATTTGAAAATTCTGGTAAGATATTATTCTCTTGACCTTGAGGTTGGCCTGTGATGTGTTATTTTTGGGAAATTTTATAAAATCAAGTATAAAAAAAGGGTTTCCCTCATTTGCACCCCCATAATTCATTTTCAAGAAATCTATGCATTCACTTAATCATTCAAGCAATCATCAAGCACTTTGGCATTATCAAGTCTTCATTGGAGCATCTACTTGCATATCTTTAGATTTATACATCAAGGGTTTGGTGAGTTGTAGCATTGCATGTTGTTCATTCATCATTCTCTTTCTATTTCATTTCATTTTCAAGGATTTGATTACCAAACCGGGGGTTTGACCAAGGAAACCCCTATTCTCTAACCCTTAACCCTTTTTCCCTCTTTGCATGTGTGTTTTGTAGGTCTTGTATGTAGATTTTTCAAAGAGAAAGGTGTTAAAAGGTGTCATCATTTCATCAAAGTCATCCAAAGTCAACAAAGCCCTAAGAGAAGCTTGGAGACCATCTACAACCCAAATTCTACAAATTCAGATCTGGACACCTGTCAAGAATAGACGTACAGATTGAAGGCTACAAATTATTGCCCTAAATTCCCAAGATTCACAGGTGGACTAAGTTGCCATATGTGGTGAATTAGTCCCACTGTCAGTGTTTTCTGCATTTCTAGATACCCTTTTGGCTGAAACTTGTTTCGACTAAATTTCCCCAAAACAGGACTAAGTTGTCCAGCTTGGCGTAAGTGTCCCAGTTGGTTTCAACAACAAATTCTATAGGATTCCAGAGCTTCTCTGCATCACATTCCAGTTTCTAGGTGCACATCTCTAGTCTCTTTCATTTCTATTATTTTTTGTTTGCATTCTTAGTTCATTTTGCATACAACATTGTGTTTTCAAACATCTTGCATTTCATTAGTAATCAACATATTTTATTAGTTTATTGCATTTAGGGAATTAAATTTAGGCATATTTCATTCATATTTGCATTAGTTTTGAGTGGGGACATTTCCCATTTTGGCCTACCTCTCCCCTTTTAGGTGAAAAACCCTAGAAGTGTTAGAAAGCCTTGTGGTGCCAAAATCTTTGTCCACATTTTGGTGAACCCAACTTTAGAACATTTTACTTATGATTTAAAGTGCATTTACATACTAGGAATAACTTCAATCAACATTGCATTATGTTTTTCATTGTTTACATTGCATCCTAGGGTTTTAAAAATTGCATTCGTGAAAATCTCATATAGCTTGCATTTTTGCATTGCCTTTCATTGAAAATCAACAAAATTCTACATTTTCATACTGTATCTGCATCTAAAAAATCTAAAAATCATAAAATTCCATTTAATTTTTTTGAAATTTTTCAAAAAAATCACTACTTGGACTAATTCGCCACCCTGGGCAACTTAGTCTAGTTGCATATTTATCACCACACTTTCTGGAATTTAATCTACATTTTCTGAGTTTTTACTTATTGTTTCTGAGTTTTTGTGTTGCTTTCCAGAATTTTAGTTATCAACATTTTATTGCTCTTAGTTTACATTGCATTTGCATTCACTCACATTTAGAGACATTTTCATGAGTATTTGGTGTCCTATTGCTAATACCTTAGTGAGAAGAAGTTCAAGACTCATGTTATCCCATGATACTACACTTGTTGTGGATCTTCGGTTATCTAAAGCTTCCACTCCTAGTATGGCAACTAGTATACTAGGCATGGATACTACCTTTATCAACTCTTTTCCTTCCAATAACATACAAGTTGACACAGAATGATCACATCCTGCAAGAAAAAAACATTAACATTCATGAGGACTTAACACACCTCCAACATCAAGTGTGTCTTGAAAACATTTCAACCACTACGATTCCTACCATAGAAAACATCCATCTCATGCTTGAAAGTGAAGAAAGCTTGGACGTTATGAAACAAATAGTTGAGATATACCAAAAACATGTTCCTTCCACCTCTAGTGTCTCTCAACAAACAAACATTGTGGTTAGCCAAAGAGGACCTCACACTCCTCCTCCCTCAACAGTAGCATCCATACCTACCTATACCACTCCTCAAGTCACAACAACAATGCAACAAGTTAGTAATGTGATTCCGTCCTTGACTATTCCTGCTAGCATTCCTAATTCCTATGTGGCATCACATGTTCTATCCTCTTCTACAATACCATCTATAAGCATTCCACTCACTTGCCCTACCACTACATACAATCCATCACCACTTTCCCTTCCACCTCATATGACTTATACTGGCCCTCTCATAACACAACTTTTCCAAACAGTTTCATCCATGCATAAAAAAATATCCACCATAAATCAAAATCAAAATGGACCACCCACATATTATGTTTGAAGCAACCCATTTTCTTTGGAAATATTGTGAACACCGATGCCACAAGGAATAAAGATGCCTAAATTTGAAAAATATGGAGGGAAAGGGGATCCTTATAATCATGTTAATTCCTACACCGCCTTATGTAGTGACTTTGTCCTTGATGATAAACTGTTAGTGAAACTATTTCCTAGGACTTTAAAAGACACTACCTTGGAATGGTTCTCATCTTTATCGAACAATTCAATTTGTTCATTCAATGAACTAGTTGATGCATTTATAAATCACTTCCAAGTGCATATGAATCCAAATAAGACCTTGGCCGATTTTATGAGATATAAGCAACATGAGGATGAAAAGATAACTGATTTTATCTCACGCTATCAATCACTTTATTGTCAAATCGATGTCAAGATTCCTGACCCACACCTTCAAAAGATGTTTATAGAAAACTTTCAAACCAAACTTTAGGACAAACTCACTATGATGAAATTTCCCTCCTTTATGCACTTGTGTACTCCCCTTTGCGATTATCACAATTTGGTTAGTAGTCAAGATGCAAAGTCTATTTCTAGTTGAACTGAGAAATCTGAACATACCAACCAAAACAATTCCCAACCATTTAGATAACAAAACAAAGGGTTCTTACAATTCAACCCCCCTTAACAACCAACTCCACCCATCAACAATTGAGTAGCAACTGTTAAAACCACAGTGCCCTATAGTTATGAAGATCTAAAAAGATAATTCACACCTTTACCAGATACCCTTCATAACACAATGTCCTAACTTTTACAACAACAAATTATTTCCTTACCTATCGTCAAAGCACCCGATCCTAGTAAGCCTTTACCTCCAAAATTTAAATCCAATGCTTATTGCCATTATCATAGACAAAATGGACATGAAAAAAAACATTGTAAGCATCTTAAACACCTTGTGCAAGACCCCATTGTTTCTGATTGTCTATCCATTGTAGGCGTTAATGATCAAGGCAATAAGTCTGTTGCCCCTCCAAACCAAAACTTGCAAATTTTCACTGATCCAATGCCCAAACACAATGTTTCATTTGTCAAAGATAGTGAAACTACAAAGAATGATGTGATGAATGTTGATACAGATGATGAACATCCTGATCCCATTCCACATATTACCACTATTAATCCTATGAATGAAATGGTAGGTGCGATAAACGTCATCCCTCGTAAGGGCCAACCTAAGAAAGCTCTTGATATTACTTTCTCCTCTAAGGACATACTTACAAATCTCCTCAATGGTCCTCTTTACATAGCCGACCGTATTTATAATAAGCCCACTAATGGGATACTCATAGATCCCACTTGTGGAGGGAATGTGATCACCGAGGAATTTTTGGTATTACATGATCTTTATCAAGATGATTATGATAAACCAAACACATGGATCAAAACACACAATGGTTTTTCTTGCCCTACAATAGGATCGATCATCCTTCCATTATAAATAGGACCAAAAAAATTACATGTAACATTCTCCATCATATCGCAGGAGGACCAATTTCATTTGCGGCTAGGCCATCCATGGCTTCACTCAATGAAAGTTGTCCCTTTAGTCATACACAAATGCTTAAAGTTTCCATTTGACAATGAAATATTCACTGTCCACCATAGCAGCTTTAACCCTTTGTCTTCCAAAGGAAAATTTTCCTTAGAAGCCTTTTGGCTCGAGCCCATGGAACCTATAATGCCTCGCAAATACTTATTTTTCATTATTTTAAGGGTATGTGCAGGATCATCATGGAAAAAATAGGCCCTTAAGTGGCAAAAAATTCAGAAAAATTAGAGTTAGACAACTTGACATAAAAATTTGAATAAGTTATCTATATTATTTCTAAAATATGTAAGAATAGAATCTGTAGAAAATTGAATGTAGTTTCTAAACTACTAGTTTTTTTTTTTTTTTAAAATCTTATTTGGTGAAAATTTGAAATTTCAATGCAGTAGTACTTAAATTTTAGGGAAAAATAAGTACGTGTTTGTCTTACCACCCTAACCACAATAAAATGATAATATTTTTTATAAGATTTTAGACATAAGTAGAGGACTCATGTTGGATGTGATACATATTTTTTTGTAATTTTTTTCCAAGTAAATAATTAATTATGAATTTTTTATTACAACTTTAAAAAAATATAAAAATTCGTATGTCTCACCACCTTAACTTGGTCAAAACTTCATGAAATTCATTTTTTCTTTTTTTAATCCTATAGTATGCGAAGCATAGAATGTGATGCATGTTTTGGATTCCAAAAATGTGATACCGTTTGAAAGCTATATATGTTTTTCAATTAACCTATCAATCAGGACTTTAGCCATAATTCAAATAGAAAATGAATAATAATAATTTATTAAACTCAAAGTAAATCATAATTTGTATTGGTGGAAAGCTGAGAATCTCCTTTAAAACCCTTTTCATTTCATCATTTTTGGGTAAAACAAAGTTGTCAGCCACATACCCTACAAATATCCATCATATCGCCACTTTTTGGCCCATCATGATCTTGCACATACCCTTAACAAAAAATTAAAGCAAAGAAAATAACCGAATTGTCTCTTTGCAATGTGTCCTTGTCCACTTACGACACTCCTATCCTAGATGAAACAATGCTTCAACCCAAACAAGAAGCAACCAACCAAGCTCATCCAACACCTGAAACTTCCTCGACATCATCCAAAATACCACGAGACAATGATAACAACTCCATCATGCATCCTCGCATAAAACAAATTTACAAAGAAAAGGAGAAAGTGGATGACCAACCTTCCATGGTTCCCTCTGTTCCTCCCCCTGGGGAAGAAAAGCAACCTATGGTTGATCAATCCATTTCTTCACAAACACAACTCGACAACAAAACCAAAAGAAAAAGAGGAGCTAGGGAGCATAGGCATCGATGTCATGCCCTTGCTCGCAAGTTACATGAAGAAGAAAAATAAGAAAATCACAATCCACACTTGACAAAAGCAATGCATGGTGACCCTCTTCCCCAACTACGAAAAAATGACCCAATACAATAATCACAACAAGTGGTACACACTTCATTGGAAATTATTATTCGTCTTCCTATTGTGATTAATCTGGATGACGATGATGAGATCGCTAAAATTGATGAAGAGGTGCATAATGATTTGAATACATTGTTCTCCTCTTCCATGAGCTTAAATGAAAAATCTCCTACAAAGAGTGTAGAACCTGGTGCTTCCCATAGTTCAACACTTTCTCTTGTCCTTTTGGTTAGTTTCCCGCCCTCGACATATCATGGACATGACTGGAAGGCAGATGACTTGCTTGACGATTGACTCACATTTTCCTTACTAGTCTTTTACATGTTCTTTTTCTTTTTCCTTGGTGTATGTGCATGTGTGTAATGTGTTCCCACATGATGTTTCATTTGATGTTCTGCTTCTCTTTGTGCCATTCCTCTATTTGTACCTTCATTCTTCTATATGTCATACATCGATTTTTCCTTTCTTTTTGTCTTTTTCTTGTGTTTTCTTTTTGAGGATGATGCAAGGCAATGAGACATTCATGTCTCTTTAATGTTGACCCAAAAGGCCTTTCTTTTTCTTTGCCTTTCTTGTTGCAAATTCCTTGTGTTTTCCTTTTGGGGATGATGCAAGGCATTGGGACACCCCATGTCTCTCTCATGTTGACCCAAAAGCTTTTCCATTTTCTTTCGCTTTTTCATTTTCATTTTGCTTGTGTTTTCCTTTTGGGGATGATGCAAAGCGTCGAGACATCCTATGCCTCTTCCATGTTGACCCAAACAAATCTTTTTTTTCTTTGTTTTTGCTCTCTTCGTGTCATTCTTCTAGTTCTATGTATTTAGGGAATGATGACAGTTCTGTGCTCCTTACAATACATTGCAACAATGAACATACTAACCCCGAATCCATAGATCCCTTATGTGTTTGGTGTTTTACTTTTGGGGGCAACCCCTTCCTTTCTTTCCTTTTTCCTTTCCTTTACATGACATAGCCTTACTCGGAAACATATGACTTGGCATAGGGTCTTTCCAAGTTGTCTCTCATGTCTTCTTTCTTCTATTTTCATTTTTCATTAGTTGCTTTAAATTAATTTCTCATAGAACGGTGTGTAGCAATTCCTTTAAAGTGGGGGCATACATTGGCATTATTCATTTGCATTTTCCTTTTTCTTGGTTCTTAGTGAGCCTTGTTATTTAATACGATGTGTTTTTTTCGCTTTGTGGATGACATTGGGTGTGATGTCCTTCATGAGCATGATCTCTCTTAGCATATTCAATTCCTCTTGGTGGCTTGATGCGACACACCGCATCCCCTAAGTTGCAAATCTTTTATTATTTGATTGGTCCTCTCTTGGAGACATTAGACACAATGTTCCCTAAGTTAAATACCTCACATGAACTAAGAAAGACTCCTTTGAACATTCTTTGCATGTTGTATTAACACAACTTGCATGCTTGTGGTGCCATCAAGTTTTTCCATGAGCTGCAAGCATACAAAGTTTTTCTTGTCTCGTGAAGCTTAAAAAGTAATTTTATTTTGTGGCTCCTTATTAAAGTTATGAGGAGGTATAACTTTGGTATGGTTGAGAGGGAAGCCCATTATGAGGCATGAATTTCCCCATAGCCACCTACATGTGTGTGAATGCATACCAACCATGAGTGTATGTTTCTCACCTTTTAGGCCTTCTCACCCGACGAAAAACTGGTGCAGGAGCACCTAGGCTGACCTCCAACAAGTTTGTTCACAATTTTGGCTTGTACTGACCTTAGCCAAGTCAGGATCTTAGTTGTTTGAGTTGGACCTTAGAAGGTCTTGTTGGTGTGGATGAGTTAGTCATTAGGACTATACCATCTTAGTTAATCAAAATTGTTAAATTTTGCTTTGAATTAGATTTGGACAGTTATGTTAGAAGTTATGAGGCATCAAATGTGTTAAAGCCAAATTCTCGTTGTTGGAAGATGCTAAAGGTCAGTTAAGGAACTGTTGGTTCGAGTTTAAGGAGATTAAGGTCCTATAATTAAGGACAAAGGCAGAGTTGCAAGATTGCATGATGAACTTGTTTGGTTGCATGCACTTTACTTGACATTGGGAATCCCTTGAAATCAGGGAAAAGCTCGAGCAACTGCCCTTGAATAGTGGAAAAGGCATCAAAGGTAATGGATGGCTCGTAACAAGCAGTAGTTAGCATTGTAAGCAAGTTTTGGGGTGTGAATAGAAGACAATTTTAGAGTTTTATGTATTTTTGTGTGTTTTCTTGAAAACCCTGTGTGGTTTCAGAACAATGATGTCTTATGTGTTAATGCATTGATTTGGGCATTGAATCAAAGTTATCTTAACATATTGAAGTATCTTTTCTTTGTAAATAGTGCATTGACTAGGAACACATGCATTGTAGTTAAGATTTGGATAGCTAGGAATAGTTAAAGACTGTATTTTCTGTATCTGCCCGCGCATCTTGAGAAACAGTGATCTTGTAGGCACTGTATTTGTTGATTTAACATTGTATTCATGCTCATTGGATAGTGTAGAACAATATCCATCTTGTGTTTAGATTGTTTAGTGTAGAGTTTTTGATTAGAATCTTTAGATTAGAATTTAGAGGTTTGTAAATACTGTTTTGAGCAGTAAGTTTGGAAATGGCTTCCCCATAGACCCTGACCACGGGATACTCCTGAGTTTGGTGGAATATGGGAGGGAAGCCAGTGTATTGTATAAATTTGGTGATAGGAAATAAAAAGGGCCAAGCAATGAGTTTTAACTCCAAACCCTAGGCGAGCTTTGTGACCCGGTTAGGAGTTTGGAAGTGAAAAAGTGAAGAACTTGGGCAGGGTTGGAGGATACAGTACGAAAGTTGTACAGTCTCAGGTAGGGTTAGATAACATCTACACAAATTAGAGTGATAAAGGCTTTGTTCAATCCATTGGAGGCAGACTTGATCCCAAAACCAGTGAAGCCCTAGAAAATAGGCCAATTAGGCCTCCACTCCAAGATCCTTGGAATTAGCTGTACGGTATTGACAGGGATCAGACAACCTAGGCAAGATTTAAAAGTCTGAAAAGGGTGTCAGAATATGTGTTTTGTTTGCTAGGCTGTGTGGAGATTTTGGGCAGAAAAAGAAAATTAGTGACTGGTAAGGGCTAGTAGAAACTAGGCCCCCTCAAGGCAATTTCTTGGAATCGGGTGCATTGAAACCTAAGGAATCACCAAGATGGATCCCATTGGTGTTGAAATGAATGGAAATAGAGTATCTACCTCCCCTGCAACGAGTTCAAGTCAGATGGTGATGCTAGCACTTAGATCCTTCTAGGTGTTGTGAAGAGGAATGCAGTTTCAAATGGTGTTGGTCTTCCTAAGCTAAGCACAAGTGGAAAACTCATAGAGAGGAGTTGGAGCAGAGCTTGGTTGGTCTTCTAAGCTCAATAAAGAACCATTGGAGTTAGGTTCTAGCAAGGAGACAGTGAAGAAGTCTCTAAAAGGTTGTGCAAGCAAGCTTAGGTTTCATCATACACCATATTGGTATCAAAGCTTAGAGTTAGATTCAAGGCTTGTGATTAATGAGCCAATCCACTGAGTCAGTAGGAGAGAATACACCAGAGGAAGGAACCATGGTGAAAAATGTAGAGTTGGCTAAAAAGGTAGAAGAGCAAGAGGAAGACAACCGGTTGCTCAGAGAAAGGATATCTCAGATGGAGAAACTCCTGGATGAAGTCCAAGAGACAGCAGATACTGTGAAAGACAAGATAAAGTAGAAGGAAGAGCAGGAAGCCAAGGAAAAAGAGGAGGATTTGGAGGAGGAGGCTCTAAAGCCTGATCCTGTTCTAGAAGAGGAACCCTTCTTGAAAGCACTGCAAGCCATAAGTGGTAAAGCATTGGAGGGTGTGCCACTTTTCAGTGGACAAATGGACCCTGATTCAGTTGTAGACAGGATTGAGAGCATTGAGAATCACTTTGAATGTCATGGCATTACAGAGGCCCAAAAGGTAAAGGTGGCCAAGTCAAGGTTGAGAGGAGCAGCTCTCACATGGTGGAAGTTTGTACAATCAGAAAGAGAGAAAGAAGGAAAAGGTCCTATAGTTTCATGGAGAGGGATGGTAACCAAGATAAGGAAGACCTATCTTCCTGATGATTATGAAGTTCAGTTGCATAGAAGAAGACACAATCTGAGGCAAAAAGACATGGATGTTCAAACATATACAAAAGAGTTTCAAAAATTGTGCCTTAGATCAAAAGTGGTTGAAGATGAGAGCATTAGGTTAGCAAGGTACCTAAATGGACTCAAATGGTCTATTCAAGAAGATATGAGTTTGGTGAACTTCAAAACAGTTCGCCAATGCTATCAAATGGCTTTGAAAATAGAAGAGAAAGGCAAAAAGAAGCAGGAACAAAACCCCAAAAGTAGAGGTAAAGGGAAAGACAGCAGAGGACAAAGAGGAAGTTATAGTGGAAGAAGCTCAGAACCAAGAGCCCAAGGAGAAGTCAGATTTTCTGAACAGCAAGAAGGAAGCTCCAGTAGAGGTGGTAGAGGAAGAGGTTTCAGCTCCAGAGGAAGAAGTGGTGGACAAGGAAGAGGCAACTACTTCACCAACATGAAATGTTATCATTGCAACCAATTGGGACACCTGGCCTATAGATGTCCAGAGAAAGGTAGCACTTCTCATGGAGGAGATAAGAGAACCAATCTGATTCAAGATGAGACAACTGCATTAAATAAACAACCTGAAGTACCTTTGAATTCAGAGGAAGGTGAGAATCTCATGATGAGAAGGACTTTGATCAAGGAACCAGTGAAAGAAGAGCCAAGCTAAAGAAGGTCCTTGTTTAGGATAAAGTGCAAGATGATGGGGAAAGTGTGTAAGGTCATTATAGACTCAGGTTCTACTAACAATATTGTGTCAGAGGAGGCAGTCAGCAAGCTGAAATTGACAAGGATGCCTCACAATAATCCTTACAAGGTCACATGGCTCAATAAGGGTCAACATGTCTTGGTGAATGAACAAGCATGGGTGGAGTTCTCAATTGGCAAGTACAAAGACAAGGTATTGTGTGATTTATTACCTATGGATGCATGCCACTTGCTCCTAGGTAGGCCTTGGCAATTTGACCGTCAAGCTGTGCATGATGGAGCTAAGAATTCATTTACCTTCAAGAAAGACAATGTAACCTACAAGATTCAATCTTTGTTAGAAGATACCGAGGTGCAGACAACAGGGTCTAAGTTGCTAATAGCTGGTGAAAAAGAGTTCTTAAAGGCCTTGGAAGAAGGAGAAGGAGTTGGCTATGTAGTAATGATCAAGCCAAGAGAGGTGATCAAAGAGAAGGCAGCTGAAAAGCAAGAGTTACCCAAGGAGATACAAGACTTGTTGCAGACCTATGAAAGCATTGTAAGTAGTGGTCAACCATCAACCTTACCTCCTAAAAGAGCCATAAGTCATAGGATAGACTTGATACCAGGAGCCACCCTTCCAAACAAAGCAGCCTACAAGATGACCCCTCAACAAAATGAGGAAATAGCCAGGCAGATTCAAGAACTTCTTGACCAAGGTCTCATTAGGAAAAGCATTAGTCCTTGTGCAGTACCCACTGTCTTAGCACCTAAAAAGGGAGGAGAATGGAGGCTTTGCATTGATTCCAGGGAAATAAACAAGATAACCATCAGGTATAGGTTTCCCATCCCTAGGATTGAAGATCTCATGGATTGTCTAGGTGAAGCTAGGTACTATACCAAGATAGATTTAAAGAGTGGCTATCATCAAATCAGGATACATGAGGGTGATGAGTGGAAAACAGCCTTCAAAACCAATGAGGGTCTTTATGAGTGGCTAGTAATGCCATTTTGCTTGTCTAATGCCCCCTCCACATTCATGAGACTCATGAATGAAATCCTCAAGGACTACATTGGAAAGTTTGTAGTAGTGTATCTTGATGATATACTAATCTATAGCAGAACGAGAGAAGAACACCTCCAACATATTGAGTTGATTTTCAAGAAGTTGCAGGAGGAGAAGCTGATGATCAATCTGGAAAAGTGTGAGTTCATCAAAACAGAGTTGGTGTACCTTGGATTTGTGCTATCACTTGGCAACTTGAAGATGGACATCAGCAAGGTAGAAGCCATTCTCAATTGGCCTACTCCAAAGATAGCAACAGAGGTAAGAAGCTTCCACGGTCTTGCTCAGTATTATAGGAAATTCATCAGACAGTTTAGTGCAATTTGTGCTCCTATGTTGGATACCATTAAAGGAGGAATGAAAACTAAGTTTGTGTGGAATGAACAAGCTAACAAGAGTTTTGAGTTGCTAAAGGAAAAGATAGCTACCCAACCTGTTTTGGTGTTGCCAAGCTTTGAGAAGCTATTCACCATTGAATGTGATGCAAGTAATGTAGCTATTGGAGCAGTTCTCAGCCAAGAGGGCAGACCGGTGGCTTTTCATTCTAAGAAGTTAAGTGAAGCCAAGAAGAAGTACTCTTCTTATGACCTAGAAATGTATGCATTGGTCCAAGCACTAAGGAAGTGGAGGCACTATTTGCTTCCCAAGGAATTCATTGTGTATTCAGACAATCAAGCACTCAGCTTCCTGAATTCACAAGAGAAGTTGAGTCACAGGCACATGAAATGGGTGGAGTACTTGCAAGCTTACACCTTCAATATCAAACACAAGAAAGAAGCTCTCAACAAAGTGGCTGATGCATTGGGTAGGAGAGTTCTCACAATCCAAGAAATTCAGTTGAAGAGCATGGGAATAGATCACTTCAAAGATCTATATGCAGATGATGAAGACTTTGCAGATATTTATAAGGTATGTCTTGAGTATAAGAACCATTTCCATAGCAAATATGCTGAATATACCTTGCAAAGTGATTTACTGTTTAAAGGAAATCAACTTTGTGTTCCTAGAGGTTCTATTAGGGAGAACTTAATTCAAGAAAAGCATAATGGTGCATTGAGTGGTCATTTTGGGATCACCAAAACTCAAGAGCTTGTCCAAAGGTTTTATTTTTGGCCTAAGATGAACTTAGATATCAGGAAGTATGTAGAGAGTTGTGTAGTGTGTCAAAAAGCAAAAGGCACCTCTTCAAATGCAGGCCTATACCAGCCACTACCTATCCCTTCTAGGCCATGGGAATGCTTGAGCATGGACTTTGTAGTTGGTTTACCCAAGACAAAGCAAGGTATGGACAGTGTGTATGTTGTTGTAGACAGATTCAGCAAGATGGCTCACTTTGTACCCTGCAAAACAACCAATGATGCCAGTCAAATAGCCTCTCTTTTCTTCAAAGAGATAGTCAGGATTCATGGCTTACCAATCAACATTGTATCAGACAGGGATACTAAGTTTATGAGTCATTTTTGGAAGACTCTTTGGCAGAGAATGGGCACCAATTTGTCCTTTGGATCTGCATACCATCCCCAAACTGATGGCCAGACCGAAGTTGTGAATAGGACACTTGGAAACCTTTTGAGATGCTTGACCAAGGAGTATGGTCAACAATGGGATCAGATTATTGGGCAAGCTGAATATGCCTATAATGATTCAATAAATAGATCCACAGGGAAGAGCCCCTTTGAAATTGTCTATGGACTGCACCCTAGAGGTGTCTATGAGCTGAGAGAGTTGAAGGATGGAGTAAAGGGAAGTGGCTATGCAGATGACTTTGCTTGTGTAATGTAGGAGATTCATGAGACAGTCAGAAAAACCTTGGCAGAAAATACCATGAAGCATAAGGTTAAGGTGGATGAGCATAGGAGAGAAGTCCAATTCAATGTGGGATACCTAGTGATGGTGCATTTGAACAAGGCTAGATTGCAAAAGGGAGTTCCTCACAAGCTGCAAATGAAGAGGATAGGTCCCTGTCCTATCTTGGAGAAGTATGGCAACAATGCTTTCAAGGTGCAATTGCCAGATGACAGTGGACTGTCCCCTGTTTTCAATGTTGCAGACCTTGTACATTATAGAGGACCACCAATAAACAAAGATTAGACCTTCCATGAAGTCAGTCAAGATGTAGAAGAACTCAAACTGCCCTCCACTGCAGTCAAGCAAGCTGACAAGGTATTGGACACTAGAATTTACAAGAGAACCAGGACCAAAGAGTATAAGGAACATCTTGTCAAGAGGCATGGACAACCTGATGCAGATGCAGTATGGATCAAGGAGGCAAAGTTCAAGAAGTTAGGAATTGATCCTAACTTACTCAATCCAAGGATGGATTGAAGTTTTCTGTTTTGGGGAGGATGGTGCAGGAGCACCTAGGCTGACCTCCAACAAGTTTGTTCGCAATTTTGGCTTGTACTGACCTTAGCCAAGTTAGGATCTTAGTTGTTTGAGTTGGACCTTAGAAGGTCTTGTTGGTGTGGATGAGTTAGTCATTAGGACTATACCATCTTAGTTAATCAAAATTGTTAAATTTTGCTTTGAATTAGATTTGGACAGTTATGTTAGAAGTTATGAGGCATCAAATGTGTTAAAGCCACATTATCATTGTTGGAAGATGCTAAAGGTCAGTTAAGGAACTGTTGGTTCGAGTTTAAGGAGATTAAGGTCCTATAATTAAGGACAAAGGCGGAGTTGCAAGATTGCATGATGAACTTGTTTGGTTGCATGCACTTTACTTGACATTGGGAATCCCTTGAAATCAGGGAAAAGCTCGAGCAACTGCCCTTGAATAGTGGAAAAGGCATCAAAGGTATGGATGGCTCGTAACAAGCAGTAGTTAGCATTGTAAGCAAGTTTTGGGGTGTGAATAGAAGACAGTTTTAGAGTTTTCTGTATTTTTGTGTGTTTTCAGAACAGTGATGTCTTATGTGTTAATGCATTGATTTGGGTGTTGAATCAAAGTTCTCTTAACATATTGAAGAATCTTTTCTTTGTAAATAGTGCATTGACTAGGAACACATGCATTGTAGTTAAGATTTGGATAGCTAGGAATAGTTAAAGACTGTATTTTTTGTATCTGCCCGCCCATCTTGAGAAACAGTGATCTTGTAGGCACTGTATTTGTTGATTTAACACTGTATTCATGCTCATTGGATAGTGTAGAACAATATCCATCTTGTGTTTAGATTGTTTAGTGTAGAGTTTTTGATTAGAATCTTTAGATTAGAATTTAGAGGTTTGTAAATACTGTTTTGAGCAGTAAGTTTGGAAATGGCTTCCCCATAGACCCTGACCACGGGATACTCCTGAGTTTGGTGGAATATGGGAGGGAAGCCAGTGTATTGTATAAATTTGGTGATAGGAAATCAAAAGGGCCAAGCAATGAGTTTTAACTCCAAACCCTAGGCGAGCTTTGTGACCCGGTTAGGAGTTTGGAAGTGAAAAAGTGAAGAACTTGGGCAGGGTTGGAGGATACAGTACGAAAGTTGTACAGTCTCAGGTAGGGTTAGATAACATCTACACAAATTAGAGTGATAAAGGCTTTGTTCAATCCATTGGAGGCAGACTTGATCCCAAAACCAGTGAAGCCCTAGAAAATAGGCCAATTAGGCCTCCACTCCAAGATCCTTGGAATTAGCTGTACGGTATTGACAGGGATCAGACAACCTAGGCAAGATTTAAAAGTCTGAAAAGGGTGTCAGAATATGTGTTTTGTTTGCTAGGCTGTGTGGAGATTTTGGGCAGAAAAAGAAAATTAGTGACTGGTAAGGGCTAGTAGAAACTAGGCCCCCTCAAGGCAATTTCTTGGAATCGGGTGCATTGAAACCTAAGGAATCACCAAGATGGATCCCATTGGTGTTGAAATGAATGGAAATAGAGTATCTACCTCCCCTGCAACGAGTTCAAGTCAGATGGTGATGCTAGCACTTAGATCCTTCTAGGTGTTGTGAAGAGGAATGCAGTTTCAAATGGTGTTGGTCTTCCTAAGCTAAGCACAAGTGGAAAACTCATAGAGAGGAGTTGGAGCAGAGCTTGGTTGGTCTTCTAAGCTCAATAAAGAACCATTGGAGTTAGGTTCTAGCAAGGAGACAGTGAAGAAGTCTCTAAAAGGTTGTGCAAGCAAGCTTAGGTTTCATCATACACCAAAAACCATGATTTATGTCACCTCAGAGTGAGTATAGATTTCTTTTTCTAGAGAAACAACCTAGATTTGATCCACAATGGGATGGAAGAACAATCAAAGCTTGATATAACTCTCTTTTTCTTTCTCCTTCTCTCCCTCACATCATTTTCTTGTGTGTTTCTTTGTGCTCACGTTTAGTTTTCCATGGGATCTTCATCCTGGGGGCTTGATCATCCCTCTTGATTGTTGTTGTCTCATCTTGCTAGAATTAGTTCATTAGAACCCCTCTTGATTGCGTGTTGATCTACTTTAGTGTGAGTTTGAAGCATGTTTATCCTCTCACTAAAGTGGGGGCTAAATGTGGACCCGAAAAAAGTAACCCTTCTACTTTTTCTTCTTGTTTAGGCCCTCCTTGTGATTTTGGCTTGATTTAATGTTGTATTGTGGTCAACACATTCACATTAGGTCTTGGACCCTTGTGAATCAATAAGAATTCTATGATGTCTTGTAAAAGTGTTGTGAAGTGTTGTAACACATTTTCACACTTTTTTAGGACCTTATTAATATAATTCACCTAAATAACCTCTTTTTATCACTTACCAAGTCTTATTTCAAAGTGTTGTAAAGAGTTTTAACAAACTTTCATGCTTTTCTAGGCTTGTCATCAATAATTTGACCCTTTCTTATGTTTAAATGGCCCCTTAATACACTTTCCAACCCTACTTAAGTGTATTTTGGAGAATAATCCTGTTAAAAATCATTAAATACACTTTAATTCCCGACACCCATTAAAATTTCCCTAGTGGGACCAAGTTGCCACTTGGGGCGACTTAGTCCCACTAGGCACAAAAATAAAAATTATTTCAAAATTATGGTAAGATATTATTCTCTTGACCTTGACGTTGGCTTGTGATGAGTTATTTTTAGGAAATTTTGTAAAATCAAGTATAAAAAAAGGGTTTTCCTCTCATTTTCACCCCCATAATTCATTTTCAAGAAATCTATGCATTCACTTAATCATTCAAGCAATCATCAAGAACTTTGGCATTATCAAGTCTTCATTGGAGCATCTACTTGCATATCTTCAAATTTCTACATTAAGGGTTTGGTGAGTTGTAGCATTGCATGTTGTTCATTCATCACTCTCTTTCTATTTCATTTCATTTTCAATGGTTTGATTACCAAATCGGGGTTTGACCAAGGCAAACCCCTATTCTCTAACTCTTAACCCTTTTTCCCTCTTTGCATGTGTGTTTTGCAGGTCTTGTATGTAGATTTTTCAAAGAGAAAGGTGTTAAAAGGTGTCATCATTTCATCAAAGTCATCCAAAGTCAACAAATCCCTAAGAGAAGCTTGGAGACCATCTACAACCCAAATTCTGCAGATTCAGATCCGGACACCTGTCAAGAACATAAGTACAAATTGAAGGCTATAGATTCTTGCCCTGAATTTATTGAGATTCACAGGTGGACTAAGTCACCATCTATGGAGAATTAGTCCCACTATTAGTGTTTTCTACATTTCTAGATACCCTTTTGGTCGAAACCTGTTCTGACAGAATTTCCCTAAAACAGGACTAAGTCACCCAACTTGGCGTAAGTGTCCCAGTTGGCTTCAACAACAAATTCTATAGGATTCCAAAGCCTCTTTGCATCGCATTCCAGTTTCCAGGTGCACCTCTCCAGTCTCTTTCATTTCTTTTATTGTTTGTTTGCATTCTTAGGTCATTTTGCATACAACATTGTGTTTTCAAATATCTTGCATTTCATTTGTTTTGCATTCATAATCAACATATTTTATCAGTTTATTTCATTTAGGGAATTAAATTTAGGCATATTTCATTCATACTTGCATTAATTTTGAGTGGGGACAATGCCCATTTTGGCCTACCTCTCTCCTTTTAGGTGAAAAACCCTAGAAGTGTTAGAGAGCCTTATGGTGCCAAAATCTTTGTCCACAGCTTCAAACCTATTGCTCTTTGTAATGTGGTTTTCAATATTATTACTAAATTGATTGTTGAAATATTAAAGCCTTGGCTTCACTCTTTGATTTCTGAAGAGCAAGGTGGCTTTGTTGCGGGAAGAAAAATTATGGATGGGGTTGTGATTGCTACTGATACTATTCACTCTATGGAAACTTCCAAGGTGAAAGCCATGTTCATCAAACTAGACATGGCTAAGGTTTATGACAGGGTTAGGTGGTCCTTCTTGCAGAAAATTCTCCATGCTTTTTGGGTTCAACGGAGCATGGATTGATTGGGTTATGAGCTATGCTACTTCTGCCTCATTTTCAATGCTTATTAATGGTGAGCCATAAGATTTGTTTGGCGCTTCCAAGGGGATTTTCCTTGGAGATCCTATATCTCCTTACCTATTCATTATTATGGTTGAGGGCTTGGGAAGGTTTATCAAGTCCTAGATTAATCAAGGATTGATCCAAGGTTGGAGCTAGGATGGAAGGGTGCCTCCTCACTCCCATTTGTAATTTGTTGATGATACAACTTTTATGGGTATGTACAGGATTCAGGAAGCTATGAATTTGAGGAAGAATTTGGATATCTATTTGGTTTCCTTAGGTCAAAAGATTAATGAGGACAAGTCTTAGATCTTCTTCTTTAATACTCTGCATCTTATTCAAAATTGAACTGCTTGGATTCTCTAGTTTCAGATTGGATCTCTCCCACTTTCTTATCTTAGGATTCCCATTGTAGTGAGGTATCACCTCGAGGATCTTTGGTTGTGTCATGTGCCCTTTCTAATTATAGAAAATTTATATTTTTAGCAGACCTAATGTCCTAAAAAAGTGGATTTGAATTTGGCAATTTAACCAGGAAAAGTTTCATTATTCAAGATTATTAAATTAATGATTTTTGGGGAGAATATTAAATATGTTTCAAATAAATTATTAAATCAAGTTTGGGCATGACTTCTTGGGGAAGATTGATTTTTTCTTTTTTGGTATTGGTAGTGGTGCAAGATGAGGTTTCTTCTTTTGCAATTTTTTTTGGGTGCATGATTTTGTGCTTTCAACACTTGGCTTGAGGAGTTACAATTCGTCACATGTAAACCACTCATGCTAGGCATTGGGATTTGGGGCTGCAAGGTTTGACATCCTTTATTACTTGTTTTTGCAGTCTGGATTGGGTTTATGCTTGTTTCTCTATTCACAAATTGAGGCACTCCTGCAAAGGTTGATAAACCATTGTAGGGATAATCTCTAAGGCTGTAAAACCAAGGAGATTTGGACTCAAGGATAGTGGCTCTAAGGGTTTGCAAGAATTCCTTCACACAAAAGTTGCATTTGTGCTGAAACATGGCTTTTATGTGGATTTTTTGGTTGAGTTGTTTGGCAAGGTTTGTGTTTTGGAGTGCTTAGATTTTGGTGCAGTTTTAGATTTTTGTTGTTATCAGTTTGGTAGATGTTTTATTGGAGATTATTCATGTATTTATGCCACCCAAACTCTATTTAGAGTGCTGGTAATTTTGTAATTGAAAATGTAATGTTTTGGTTGCAATTTGTGGGTTTGTTTGCCCATTTTCATTATGCAAATTGCAGCAAAGTTTTGGATATTGTTTGTTGTTGTCATGAATAGGAAATTAGTGTTTTAAAAATTATAATACCAACAACAAAACGTGCTTTTTCCTTTGGCACAATAATTTATGTTAAAAATGAAGAAAATGGTTGATTTTTTCGTGCACCCTATTCTTCTTTTAAGAATTTTTGAGTAAATCTTTAATGACGGATTTAAATTTTTTGTAAGGGATATTACAATGGTATCAAAGCTATGATCTTTCTAGCTTGAGGGTTTAAAATTTTCTATGCAGCCAAGTGATAGGGAAAATATGTATATGTAGTAGGAGAAGCATAAGGAAATTGTCTCAAATTCTCAACCTGAAGGAAGTGTAGTTGTGTCTTCGAAGGATAAGAAAATTGCTAATGCAGATGAAATGCATAATAAATTTCTCAAATAACTACAAAGGAGTCAAAAAATAACTACTGATAGTCTTTCTGAGACAAGAGAGATGATGAGGTTATTGGTTGAGAAAATACAAAACCCAATAACACCTAATGACAAGGGTAGCACTTTTGAGTCACAACAGAGTAATACAAAACCCTCAAAAGAAATTTTATTACCCGAAGGTGATTCTCCAACAACTAACCAAACCCCTAATCCCATGGAGGTGATGGCTAAAGAGATCGTAACAATTAGATTTTCCTATGAGAATCAAGATGAAGGGTTTAAAAGTGCAATCTCATATAATGACTGTCTCTCAAATGTAAAGTTTGATGGCAGTAAGGGGTTATAAGCACCACCATGATTATAGTGGAGGAGAACTTAAGATAAAAATCAATAAAATTTTAGCCTCTACCTTTGATGAAACTAATAAAATCTCAGCTAGAGCATGGCTATAAAAATTATAGACCTATTTTATACTCAGTCCAATGAGGGAACAAGATGCCATACAATATGAAACTTTGCACCTAGAGGGAGCCACCTATGATTGGTGGTACCATGGAATGACTACTCAAGGTCATGATAAGGTAACTTCTTTTGATGATTTCAGTCAAAGGTTAATTGATAGATTTGATTTTAAAGATGAAGAGTATTTTAAGGAATTGTCCAATTTGAAACAAACAAATTCCATAGATGAGTATGTTAAAAAATGTCAAAAGGTTGTTTTTATGGTGTCATATGTCTGAAAAATGGATCATATACCTTTTCTTAGAAGGTCTTGAAGAACCTATTTAGGGAATTGTTAAGGCTTTCTCACCCACTACCTTGTAGGAAGCAATCAAAAGAAGTTTGTAGCTTGAAGTCTCCATGCCCAAGAAAGTGAGTGTTCATCAAAATAAACCTCCAAAATCATGGAAACATCAAGGGAATTTTTAGAAAAATACCCCCATAGTTCCCCCACAAAAGAATGTTCCAAACTTAGTTAGAAAGAGGTTGGATGATGTGACAAAATCTAAACTTCGAAGAAAGAAGCTTTGTTTTACCTATAGGGAACCATGGTCTAAAAATCATAGATGTTTGAGAAAAGGACATGTACATTTTATTGAGGTGATTTTAGATTCAAATAAAAATGATAATGAGGATTTCCATGACTCCAAATAGGTGGTAGAGTCAGAGGAAGAAAAGGAAAATAGTAAGGGAGGTACTATAGCAGCCCTATTAAGAGCACCTAGGTATCATCCTTTCAGAGTTTCGGGAGTTATAGTTGGAAAAAGAAAAACCATTCTCATAGATAGTGGTGCAACACATAACTTTATAGATGAGGGTTATGTGTCAAAGAAAGGGTTGAAGACCGAAGACTTTTAAGGTTTCAATGTTACTATTGCTGATGGTTTTACTATATTGTGCACCTGAATGGTTCGACAACTCAAAATAACCCTGAATGATAATGAGGTATGTGATGAATTTTATGTGGTTGGAATAGGGGAAAGTGATGTTGTATTCAGTGTCTAGTGGTTGCATTCTATTGGAGGATACTATACAAACAACCAAACCATGGAGTTCAAATTCCAAGCCAATGGGGAAAGAGATTGTGTTACAAGGCCTTTCGAATGGAGTACCTAGAGTGGTTTCAACCAAGAGGATGGAAAGGAATTTCAGAAGGGGACAAGTAGCTTGGGTGGCAGAAATCTTGATCCATACAACCAACTCTTCTAAGAAGCAAGGTAAATTTGTTTTTGAAATTTAGTCCATTCTTGATAAGCATAGTCTTATTTTCAATGACTTGCCTCCTAGGTTATCACCAGATAGAGGGTTAGAACATGTCATTGAGTTAGAGAAAGGTTCCAAACCTATGATTACTACTCCCTATTGTCACCCAAGGAGTTATAAGGAGGAGATATAAAAAACCATCCAAGAGCTTCTTGATTTGGGTTTCATAAGGCCTAGTTCAAGTCCATTTGCCTCTTCTATAGTCTTGGTTAAAAAGAAGGATGGAACAATGAGAATGTGCATAGATTATAGAGCCCTAAACAAGATTTTTTTTTTAAGAATAGGTATCTCATATGAAGGATAGATGAAATTATTGATGAGCTACATGGGGAGGTTTACTTTTCTAAAATAGATCTGAGATCAAGTTACCATCAAATCTGTATGAGGAAAGAAGATGTAGAGAAGACTGCTTTCCATTGCCACTATGGTCATTTTAAGTTTCTTGTCATGCCATTTGGTCTCACAAATGCACCAGAAAATTTCCAATCTACAATGAATAAATTTTTTAGTAGGAAACTCAGAAAATTTGGTTTAGTGTTCTTTGATGGTATCTTGATTTACAGTAAAACTTGGAAGGAGCATCTAGAACACTTGGATACAGTTTTGGGTATTTTGGAGCAGCAATCCTTTTATGCTAAGTTGTCTAAATGTGAATTTGGTTTGACTGAAATTTTTTATTTGGGACACATCATAAGCTCACAAGGAGTGTAGGTTGACTTGCATAAGATACATGCTATAATAGATTGGCCACCACCCACCAATCTTACTCAGTTGAGAGGGCTCTTTGGGTTATGCAGGTACTATAGAAGGTTTGTAAAAGATTTCTCTCAAATTTTTTCCCCCTTTACTAATTTGACTAAGAAAGGAGCCTTTGTTTGGACAAAAGAATCTCAAGGTACATTTGAAACACTAAAAAAGGTAATGAACTCATGCCCAGTGCTTGCAATTCCTGATTTCTCTCTTCCATTTTTTGTTGAATGTGATGCTTTTGGGGAAGGTATTGGGGTTTTTCTAACTCAAAGGGGACATCCTATAACATTTGAAATTAGAAAACTGAATCCTTTGGAAAAGGGGTATTCTATTTATGACAAAGAAATGTTGGAAATTATGCATACTCTAGACAAGTTCAAACAATATCTAGTTTGTGGTAAGTTTATGGTTAAGACTGATCATAATAGTCTAAAATTATTTTTGAATCAAAATAATTTGAATGATCACCAACAAAAATGGGTGAGAAAACTGCAACCTTATGATTTTGAGATTGAATATATAAAAGGAAAGAAAAATGTAGTTGTTGATGCACTTTCTAGGAAGCCTTCCTTATGCTCTCTTCTTACTATCACTGCTGATTAGAAAGTAAATATAATTTGAGAATATGCTAAGGATTCATTTGCTACTGAGATTTTGAATGGGAAGTTGGAAGATGGAAGGTACACCATTGCTTATGGTTTAATATTTTACAAGAACACGGTATACTTGGTACTGGGTTCTAAGATTAAGGAGAAGATAATAAGGGTCTTCCATGATACTCCTTTGGTTGGTCACCAAGGGTATTATAATACATATAAGAAAGATTGAGAAAGGTTTGCATGGAAGGGAATGAAAGAAGATATCCTCACTCATATCAGGGAATGCATGGTATGTCAACAAAATAAGGGTGAGTAGATTTTTCCAGCAGGTGTCCCAATTCTCGAGCACAAGTGGGAAAGCATATCAATGGAATTCATCACTAGTTTGCCTAAAGCTCAAGGTAAAGATTGCATATTTATGGTGGTAGACATGTTAAAAAATTATGCACATTTCTTTCCTATCACTTCTGAATTTAAGGCACCTCAAGTAGCATATTTGTTTTTTAGAGAATTTTTCAAATTACATGGGTTGCCTAGGAACATTGTTAGTGATAGGGACAGAAGATTATTAGTTCTTTTTGGAAGGAATTATTTCATTTGACAGATATCGAACTTACTCCTAGCACACACTATTATCCACAAATGGATGGAAAAACAAAAATCATCAATAAGTGGATATAGGGGTATTTGAGAAATTATGTTTTAAATCAACAAGGTGCTTGGGTGAAGTGGTTACAAATAGGGGATTACTGTTACAACACATCTCATCATATGTCTATTGGAATGTCTCCTTTCTATGCTCTCTATGGATATGATGCTCTTTCTTTTGCTAACTTGTTATTTTTAGATAATAGAGTCCCTGCAACAAGTGACTTTATCTAGTAAAGCCAAGAGATTTTAAGGTCTCTTAAAGATAATTTGGTTCATGCTCAAAATAAAAAAAAGCTATATGCAGATAAGAAGAGGAGTGAGAGAGTTTTTGAAGTGGGTGATTTGGTATTTGTGAGGTTGCAGCCATACAAGCAAAGTTCCTTGAAGAGGAGTGGAGCAAAGAAGCTCAAACCAAATTTTATGCGCCCTACAGAGTCACCAAGAAAGTTGGGGAGGTTGCATATGAGTTGGAGCTGCCACCAGGTTGCAAGATACACAATGTTTTCCATGTATCATGTTTGAAGAAGGTTGTAGGACAACAATTTTTGACTTCTCCTATTATGCCACCTCTTGATGATGAGGGGAGACTGATCTTAGTACCTGAGGAGATTCTGGAAGCAAGAGAGAAGTTATGAAATAGAGCATCACTGAACACTTGGTCAAGTGGAAGGATTTTCCCATTGAGGATGCAACATGGGAAGGTTCAGAGGTTCTTAATCATCCAAACTTACATTTCTTGAGGACAAGAAATCTTTGGGAGGGAGAACTTGTCATGTACCCTTTCTAATTTTAGAAACTTTCTATTTTTAGTTGGCCTGGTGTCCTAAAAAGGCATATTTGAATTTGACAATTTAATTGGGAAAAGGTTCATTATTCAAGATTATTAAATTAATGCTTTTTGGGTAGAATATTAAATATGTTTGAAATAAATTATTAAACCAAGTTTGGGCATGACTTCATGGGGAAGATTGTTTTTTTCTTTTTTGGCATTGGTAATGGTGCAAGATGAGGTTTCTTCTTTTGTAGCTTTTTCTGGGTGCATGATTTTGTGATTTCAACACTTGGCTTGAGGAGTTACAATTATTCACATGAAAACCAATGATGATAGGTATTGGTATTTGGGGCTGCAAGGTTTGACACCTTTTATTACTTGTTTTTACAATTTGGATTGAGTTTATGCTTGTTTCTCTTTTCACAAGTTGTGGCTCTCCTCCAAAGGATGATAAACCATTGTAGGGGTAATCTATAAGGTTTAAAACCAAGGATATTTGGAATCAAGGATAGTGTCTCTAGTTATATAGGCGTGAATTCACACAAAAGTTGCATTGGTGCTGAAAGATGGCTTTTATGTGAACTTTTTGGTTGAGTTGTTTGGCAAGGTTTGTGTTTTGGAGTGCTCATATTTTGGTACAATTTTAGATTGTTGTTTTTATTAGTTTGGTAGATGTTTTATCATATATTATTCATGTATTTATGCTACCCAAACTCTATTTATAGTTTTGGTGATTTTGTAATTGAAAATATAGTGTTTTGGTTGCAATTTGTGGGTTTGTTTGCCCATTTTTATTATGCAAATTGCAGTAGAGTTTTGGATATTGTTTATTGTTTTCATGAATAAAAAATTAGTGTTTTAAAACTTGTAGTACTAGCAGCAAGTTTTGATTTTTCCTTTGACACAATATTTTATGTTAAAAATGAAGAAAATGGTTGATTTTTTTGTGCACCCGATTTCTCATTATAAGAGTTTTTGAGTAAATCTTTAATGGCATATTTAAAATGTTTGTAAGGGATATTACAAGAATATTGTCTTGGATAAGCTTCGCGAGAGGGTTAGTCACTGGACTTGTTGGTGGCTTTCATCGGTAGGTCATGTGACTCTTTTGAAGCCGTTTGTCTAGGATTTTCCTATTTATAGGTATTTTGTGCAGGTTGCACCCTCGTGCTTTGTTAAAGAACTTGATGATCTTGCCCACCAATTTATTTAGACTGTTAATTTGTCTTCTTTAAAATGGATCGTTGTGAAGTGGTATTTTGTGTGCAAGCCGAAATAGGAGGGTGGTCAAGTGGGCTTAAGCTTGCAGGTTTGAGTGGCCAGGTCTTAGCTGCCAAAATTTACTTGTGATGGTGCACTTGTCAGGACTAGGATTAGGCCATAATTCTTACTCTTAAGTACCTCCTAGGGGTGAGCTCTATTGAGGTTCCTTAGTATTTCCTTTCAAGGAAGGGGTCTATGATTTGGAATACTCTCAAAAGAGGGGCACAACTCATCAAGAGGGGCCTCTTTTGGATTTATAATGGTGGGTCTGAAGCCCTCTTTTGGCATGATTTGTGGGATGGGTATCCCCCCATCCTATGTACCCTCATTTACAACCTCTTTGTGATATTTTTCTCATTGTTGGTTGGAGTAAGGTGGAGTATTTTAAAGCGGTTCAAGGTTTGTGGTAGATTGAGGTGAGGCGTTGGAAGGCTCTGTAGGAATAGTCATCAGGTGGTATTGAGGAGGCTCGTCATTGGCTTGCTAGGATTTTGGCTAATAGGTTTTGTAATTCCCTTTCAAGGAGGGATATTTTGGCTTGGGGCCCTGAACCGAAGGGAAAAAAATTTGTTTCCTTAGGCTATTTGGAGTTGAACAGATAGGCTTATGGGAGGGTTGGCACGCCTTGGTGGAAGTAGGTTTGGAACAAATTTTCATGGCCTAAATGTAATTTCTTCTTATGGCTGGTGGTCTAGAATCATTGCCTTACCTGAGAAAATTTATGAAAGAGAGGTTTTTAGGGCCCTCCTCTACATGTGTAGTGAGGAGTATTCCCCTCACCTGTTCTTCCAATGCCTTTTTGTTTGAGAGATTTGGAATCTCTAGTGGAAGGCTTGGAACCATGCCTACATTCATGAAACTTCTTTGGTTGAGCTTTGGCATATGATTGGTTGTCCTCCTGCTTAGACCTCTTTTCATAAGATTGCTTGGATTATTGGCCCCAATTTTATTATATGGAATCTATGGTTGAAAAGGAATCATAGGATATTTCAAGGTGTGTAGATGGTGGTAGCTCAGTTATAGAAAAAGATTCTTAGTAGGGTTCAAGAGACTATTTCTACAAAATGTGATTTTTCTGAGACTGATGTCTAGTGACATGGCTATTATAAGGAATTTGAAGTTGGAGGTTGGTGGGATAGGTTCCCCTCTTGGTTTTAGGCCTCGCCATACTAAGTAGAAAATTGAGTGGGAGGGTAACTAGACTCCTCTACCTAATGGTTCTGGGCATGTAGGGATTGTTGGAATTGGCAGAGATAGTAGAGGAGGTATGGTGTTTCTTTTTTCTATTTATAAATGGCACCAAACCAATAATATTATGGAGGCACTTTCTATTCTTCATGCGTGGAAAGAGGGTTCCCTCTTGGTTGGAGACAAATTATTTGTGAATTTGATTCATAGATTGTTGTGGATATGTTAAATGAGCAGAGGTTAGATGGAGCTAGTTGGCAACTGGTTGTGGTGGTCAATCAAGTTTTGATCTTATGTAGCTCTTTGGATTTTATCTCTTTTCATCATATTCCTAGGGAGTAGAACAAAGAAATGGATTTCCTAGCTAAGTGGGCTTCAGAGCATGAGGAGGGATGTTACGAAAATGGGTCCTCTTGCCCTTGGATTATGGGGTGAATTCGAAGAAGATTATTTTGGAGGACATGAATATGTAATTGGATCCTTTTGGGGGTCCCTTAGGGATCTACGTTTGTTTCCCAATTTCTTATGTGCTTCTTCTTGATTTTCTAATAAATTTTACCCCCGTTTTTATTAAGAAAATTACCATGCTAAAATGTTGTTGCATATTCATATTTTTACTTTATCAATTGTAATGATGGAAATTGCATACCCTACAATTTTCTCATTATATTTTACACTCTCTTTAGCATCCCTCTCTCCTATCATATTTTTAGGTTAATTTGACCCTATCCTAACCTTTGTTTTGCTTTTGGTGCTAACTTGAGCTTTATGTTTTTGCATGTCTCTATCTTTTATTTATAAGTGAGTATGTTTTTCTATCAACCTATTTTCATGCTATCATTTTTGTTGGAAAATGTGCCTCAATCTTACTGGCATGTAAAATCCTGAAAGAGAAAAGTCGATGAGACCCTTTGGAATTCTTACCGACAAGCAACAGTACTCTTATCATTTGAAGTTCTCAGGTCGCTGAGACTTCGCTTCTGTCTTGCCGACAGGAGTCATCGGCAAGACATGTCGATCGCTGTGAAAGTTTCCAACTCGTTCCGCCCGAGCAGATCTCTTGCCGATGGGTTGGTGTCTAATGGTTATCAGGGAGACTTGTGGCGACATAAGTCATCAGGGAGAGGTTTGAACATTCAGAATAACTCACCCCAATAGTGTATGTCTCGACGACGGTTATTCACAAGGATGTCATCGGGGAGACTCTTGGCTGACAGGTTTGCACTCGGTAAGATCTCTTGCCGATGGATGTGATCTCGCCGACAGGCTGGTGCATTTGATATAACCTCTTGGCGATAGCGGTGGTCTCTCTAACTATTCTGTGCTCGGTGTGATGTCTCGCCGATAGCGATGGTCTTGCCAATAGAGCTACATGAGTTGAATGTCGGTGTGAACTCTTAGCGATAAGGTTTCTCTGGCCGACAGGTAGGTGCTTTCGGTGAGAAATCTTGTCGATAGCACTTGTCTCGCCGATAGATCTACATAGGATGAATTTGTGTTTGGTATGATCTCTTGCCGATAGCGATGGTCTAGCCGATGCTTCTGCAGTGGATATCGATATGATGTCTTAGTGATGGTGGTGACTCTGAGCGATAACAACAATTGGGCGTTGTGGCATCAGGGAGACATGACCTAGTGTCTCACCGACATGCGACACAGTTTGAACGCTTTGGCCAAATGACTATCCTATGTGGTTTGTCTTTGACCAATCAGAGAAGTGGAATGTAAACCATTAGCAGTCAGACAGTTGCGGTCATTCCTGTGAGGAAGATCAACAGACCGTGAACGACATGGATATACTCTGTAATCGAAGGTGATGATCGGTTCGATGGATAATTCGATGTGTGATTAGTGTGTATGAATTAAATTCAGAGAGCATTATAACTAGGATGTTTTGTACAAGATTGATTAGGAAATTATGTTGCTGTAATTTGACATCAGAGAGTGAAGCTTGTACTCTGTATGTAATTTGCTTACTATAATACAAAGGGGTTTTTCTTGGTGTGGTGGGTTTTTCTCCTGTAAGGGTTTTGCCACGTAAATCTGGTGTTCATATATGTATGTTCATTTCTCTATTTTTGTTATTTATTTCATGAGTATCTAAATTGAACTGTAATTGTAAAATTTGAAGTCACCTCTGCATTCTTCCCTGAGGTTTTGACGTTAGGAGAGTTTGTTCCGCACCTAAGCTTTCCTTACAAGTGGTATTAGAGCCTAGCTAGTTGTGTTATCCTTGTGGGTATGTTGGGTTTTTTGAGTCAATTCTGTTCAATGGGAGTCTTGTAGAAGTTTGGTAATTCAAAATTACAAATTAAGATGGCAAGCACGTCAAGAAAGATTGAAATTGAGAAATTCAATGGCAATAATTTTGAGTTGTGGAAACTTAAAATGGAAGATCTATTGGTTGATCGTGATCTTTGGCTTGTTATGTCTGGAATGAAGCCTACATGCATGAAGCAAGAGGATTGGGACCTTGTAGATTGAAAATCAAAGGGGATGATAAGGCTTTGTTTAGCAGACTTTGTTCTTCTAAATGTTCACGAAGAAAAGATTGCATCTTCTTTGTGGAAAAGACTGGGAGCTATTTATTAGGGCAAGTCCTTGGTAAATAAGTTGTTCTTGAGGAAGAAGCTGCACTCTTTGAAAATGCAGGAAGGAGCGTCTGTTGTTGATCATTTGAATGTTTTCAACATGTTGATTGCTCAGTCAGCATCTATGGGTGTGAAGATTGATGAAGATCATTGTATGTTGTTATTATGTTCTTTGCCAGATTCTTGGGATCACTTGGTGATGGCTATTGGGAGTACTGCATCCACTTTTAAGATGGAAGATGTTGTTGCTTCTTTGTTATCATAAGAGATGAGAAGAAAAACTTCTGAGATGGTGAAGGAGGCTCTTGTTGTTAGAGGCAGATCGAAAGAAAAAGGCAAGAAGAAGGACAAGAAGTCCAAATCGAAATCAGAGGGGAGACCAAAGTCTCCTGGTAAGAAGTCCAAGGTGAAGTGCTGGAATTGTGGGAAACCTGGTCATGTCCAAAAGGATTGTAAAGAGGAGAAAAAGAAGAAGAAGAAGTATTCTTTTGAAAATTATTCTTCTCAGAGTGATGCAACCACTTTCATTGCAGCCTTGGCTACACAGGCATTAGATGATGTTTGGTTGATTGATTCTAGAGCATATTTCCACATGACATCTCATAGAGACTGGTTCACTAAGTATGAACAATACGATGGTGGAAGGGTGTATTTGGCAAGCGATTCATCTTTGGAGATAGTTGGTCGTGGAAGAGTCAGAATTCAATTCCCTGATGGAAGAGTGAAGGGAATCAATGATGTAATGCATATACCAGGTCTGGCTTGAAATATACTTTTTGTTAGTAAGCTGAGTGATATTGGAGTGCAAGTCACGTTCTCTGGAAATGGCTGCAAGATGACTAGAGGCTCAATGGTGCTAGCTAGGGGTGTTCGTATTGGTACCTTGTATAAGCTAGATGCACATGTACAATGCAATAGTGTCTCTGTAAAGTCGTAGAAAGCTACTCATGGAGAAAAAGAGGAAAAAGTTCCTTATTGTGCAAACTCTATGGAAGTTAAACTTCCAGCAGAAAAGACTATGCTTTGGCATCATAGGCTAGGCCACATTGGTGAAAAAGGTTTAGAAACCTTGAAAAATAAAAACCTGGTTGAGGGGCTTGATGGTTGTAACCTCAAATTTGAGTTTTGTGAACATTGTATATATCAATGTTATTAGATTTCCACAATCCATAATAATATCAATAGTTGTTTCTGGGTTCGAATCCAGAAACAACTATTGACATTGTATATATGGTAAACAACACCGTGTTTCATTTTACTCCAGTCCTCACAAATCTTCTGATTTACTTGATTACATACATTATGATGTTTTTGGTCTAGTAAATGCTCCTTATTTGTCTAAATCAAGATATTATGTATCGTTCATTGATGATTATTTAAGAAGGAAATTTGTTTATTTTTTGAAAAGTAAAGCAAAAGTGTTTAGTCGTTTTAAGGAATTTAAAAACCTTGTGGAAAATCAGATTGGACGAAAAATAAAATGTTTAAGGACTGACAATGGCGGTGAGTTTTGTTCTGATGAGTTCGAGAGGTATTGTAAAGATCATGGGATTAAAAGACATAAAACTACACCCTACACTCCGTAGCAAAATGGAGTTGCAGAAAGGTTCAACAGGACAGTGATGGAAAGAGCACGAAGTATGTTGAGCAGTGCTGACTTGGAGGAGAAGTTCTAGGCTGAGGCGGTTGCAACAACATGTTAATAAACTGTTCTCCTAATTCCTCTCTTGTTGAGAAAATACCTTTGGAAGCATGGTCTGGAAAGAAGCCCTCTCTGAGACATTCATGTCTTTGGCTGTGAGGCATATGCATATGTGTCGAATGAAAAAAGATCTAAACTGGAAAACAAGGCTATCAAATGTATTTTTATTAGTTATAGTGCTGGCATAAAAGGATACAAGCTTTGGAATCCTGATACGAAGAAGGTTCTATACAATAGAAGTGTTATCTTTCATGAGTTGAAGTCTTCTACCTTGGATTTGCAGTAAGAGACAAAATCAGAAAATAAAAAGGATGTAGTTGAAATTCCTTCGACACCAGATAAAGAGGAATTGAAAATTCAAAATGTACCTGAAACTGAGGAGAGCACAAGTAGTTTTGAGAGTTCTGAAGAAGAAGAACAACCTCAGCCTCAACCTGTGAGGAGGTCAACACGTGAAAGAAAGCAACCTGATAGGTATGGGTTCTCTTTGTTAGATTCTACTTATGCCTATGCTTTAATTTCTAGTACTGATGAGCCTAGGACTGTGAAAGAGGCATTTAGAATGTCTGATTCAGACTCTTGGTTGGAAACCATGAATGAAGAAATGACATCATTAGAAAAGAATGATACTTGGAGTTTGGTGCCTTTTTCCTAAAGGCATAAAAGTTGTTGGCTGCAAATGGGTATTTAAAAAGAAAATAGGTCTGGATGGTAGTGTGGAAAAGTATAAGGCAAGGTTGGTTGCGAAGGGTTATTCCCAGGTAGAGGGAATTGATTATGGAGAAATTTTTCTCCCAGTAGCTGTCGACGCTATCAAATTTCTTTTGTCACTTGCAGCAAAGTATGACTTAGAGGTTGAACAGATGGATGTGAAGACAACATTTCTTCATGGTGACCTTGAAGAAGAGATTGAGCATGTCCCAAAATTTTGAGCACTTCGAAAAAATGTTTGCAAATTAAAAATTCGTATGGATTAAAGAAAGAATGATACTTTTGTTTTGTCATTGGGATTTGTAAGATCAAAATCTTATCACTATGTGTACTTCAAAGCTAAAAGTGATCGTATTCTTATTATTGCTCTTTATGTTGATGATATGTTGTTCATAGGCAATAGTAAGTTAATGATTTCTGATCTTAAGTTTTGATTGTTTGCAAAGTTCAAAATGAAAAGATCTTGGTGCAACGGAGTATATTAAAGGAATAAAATAACAGGATAGGAAAGGTAGAAAAATTTGAAACCGATTAAGGTAGAATTATATTATCTGCGATACGGAGATATTTTGTATGAATGATTGCAAGCAGCTAGTTGTTCCAGTTTTGTAGGGAGCGAAGCTATCTGTTGAAGACTGTCCAAAATCTCCTACTGAGATAGAGGACATGACTAGAGTGCCTTATGCTAGTGTAGTTGGTAGTTTAATGTATGCAATGGTTTGTACAAGTCCATACATTGCCCAAGCAGTGGGATTACTTAGTCATTATATGGAAAATCTTGGAAGGACACCTTGGGATGCTGTGAAAAAGGTGTTTAGATATCTAAAAGGAACTATAGAATATTCTTTGTGTTACCATGGAAATTTGGTCAAATCACAGAGGACTCTCAACATTTGAGGCTATGTGGATTTTTGATTGGAGCCGAGGCCATTGACCTTGAAGATCCCAGTGGATATATGTTTTCATGTTGAATGGTGAGTGCGAGTTAGTTGGATGAAAGGTAAAGCGTACATTTGTAGTGGCTTTGTCCACTACAGAGGTAGGAGTACATAGCAGCAACATACATGCAATAAAGAAGCAATCTGGTTAAAGCGTTTGTGTTCTAACATTGGTTTTGATCACGGGGGCAATCTTGATTACTATGGCGGTCAGTGCTATTTGTTTGGCAAAAAATCCTACTTTCCATGCCAAGATGAAACATATTGATGTGCGGTATCATTTTTGTATGAGATATGGTGGAGGATGGAAAGGTCTCTTTAGAAAAGTGGATACTCTAGAAATGTTGTAGATGTATTGACGAAACCAGTGAGCACAAACAAGTTCAGGTGGTGTGCCAGTTCAATGGGCCTTAGTGCCCATGAATTTTAGTAGTTTTGTTGTGCTCTGGAGGTGTTAGTAAGATCTTCGTCAAGTGGGAGATTATTGGAAAATGTGCCTCAATCTTACTGGCATGTAAACTCCTGAAAGAGCAAAGTCGATGAGACCCTAGAAGTCTTACCGACTAGCATGATACTCTTATCATTTGAAGTTCTCAGGTCGAGAGGACTTCCTTGTCTTGCGACATGAGTCATCTGACAAGACATGTGTCGATCATTGTGAAAGTTTCCAACTTGTTCCGCTCGAGCGGATCTCTTGCCAACGGGTTGGTGTCTAATGGTTATCAGGGAGACTTGTGGCGACATAAGTCATTGGGGAGAGGTTTGAACATTCAGAATAACTCACCCCGACAGTGTATGTCTTGTCAATGGTTATTCACAAGGATGTCATCGGGGAGACTCTTGGCTGACAGGTTTGCGCTCGGTAAGATCTCTTGTTGATGGATGTGATCTCGCCGACAGGTTGGTGCATTCGATATAACATCTTGGCGATAGCGGTCGTCTCTCCGACTCTTCTGTGCTCGGTGTGATGTCTCACCGATAGCGATGGTCTTTCCAATAGAGCTACATGAGTTGAATGTCAGTGTGAACTCTTAGCGATAAGGTTTCTCTAGCCGACAGGCAGGTGCTTTTGGTGAGAACTCTTGCCAATAGCACTTGTCTCGCCGATAGATCTACATAGGATGAATTTGTGTTCGGTATGATCTCTCGCCGATAGCGATGGTCTGGCCGATGCTTCTGCAGTGGATATTGATATGATGTCTTAGCGATGGTGGTGACTCTGAGCGATAACAACGGTCGGTCGTTGTGGCATCAGGGAGACACGACCTAGTGTCTCACCGACATGCAACACAGTTTGAACGCTTTGACCGAATGACTATCCTACGTGGTTTGTCTTCGACCAATCAGATAAGCGGAATGTAAACCATTAGCAGTTGGACTGTTGCGGTCGTTCCTGTGAGGAAGATCAACAGACCATGAAAGACATGGATATACTCTGTAATCGAAGGTGATGATCGGTTCGATGGATAATTTGATGTGTGATCAGTGTGTATGAATTAAAATTAGAGAGCATTGTAACTGGGATGTTCAATACAAGATTGATTAGGAAATTTTGCTGTTGTAATTTGACATCAGAGAGTGAAGCTTGTACTCTGTATGTAATTTTCTTATTGTAATACAAAGGGGTTT
This sequence comes from Sequoia sempervirens, assembly GCA_007258455.2. Classification (NCBI taxonomy): domain Eukaryota; kingdom Viridiplantae; phylum Streptophyta; class Pinopsida; order Cupressales; family Cupressaceae; genus Sequoia; species Sequoia sempervirens. Next base: position 12,653,682 of record VDFB02026320.1, on the reverse strand, counting down.
TTCTTGGTGTGGTGGGTTTTCCCACGTAAATCTGGTGTTCATCTATGTATGTTCATTTCTCTGTTTCTGTTATTTCTTTCATGAGTATCTAAATTGAACTGTAATTGTAAAATTTGAAGTCACCTTTGCATTCTTCCTTGAGGTTTTGACGTTAGGAGAGTTTGTTCCGCACCTAAGCTTCCCTTACAATTTTGAGCCTTTCTAGGCCCTACTATACTTGGATGACAATTTGATACACTAGCATCTATTGAATTTTTATTCATATAGTGGTTGTTTTCTTTTTATTTTTTCTAGCTTTCCAAATCAAGCATGTAAATGTAGTCGTTACATTATGAGATTTGTTAGGTGAATCCAAAAAGACATTTCATTTTGGCATGTCTCTTCATCTTCCTTCCTATCTCATTTGTGAATCTCTCAAACAATCTATCTCTCATTCTTGTGTTTTCAATGTTGTACATAATTTATAGCACTCTTACACTCTTAAGCATTTAGATAATGCCTTTGTATCATAAGTATTATCTTCTATAAGGTTATACCATTGTTTATGGCATGCTCTTGTGATTGTAGTGATTAAAATATCCATATCTATTTTTGTAGGTGATATTGTTCAATCTTTCATTTTAATTATATTTTTATTGCTAATTACCTAGTTCTCTTTGTGTTTAGCTTCTTTGTTTCCATTTAAAGAGATCCATTTCCTTTCATTTACTCTCACACACACTAAGGTGTTCATTATTATAGACCAAGGATTCAAAAACATATAACTTAATTGCAATATTTTTGTTTCTAGATTCCAAGAATTTCTTAAGATTTAAGAGCACATATATTCCAATATCTCCTTGTTCCATATGTTGCTCGTGGAGGTTGAAAGAGAACATAGGGGATTGATGTAAAGGTAATATATTATGCAACCACCCTCTTTCCTATTTATTTTAGCTACAATTTCATTGGAGGTAATCACACATAGAAGGTTTGTTGTATTTTCTTTCTTCTCTTTTTATTTCAATCAAAATATTCATTTTAAAATGCTTTATCATGTTCTGTTTATTTTTGGAAATATTCACTATTTACTACTTTGTGATATTACATCCCTATGTGTAGGAAAAAAGAATTCCATATAAAAAATAGAGTTTTTCACCTGATCTAGATGATAGTGTGTGAACCTATCATGTCTCATTTTTTAAACTAATTTAATTCAAGTAATTAATAGCCCATTTCCAATATTTCCTAGGCTAAGATAAATTAATAGGGAAAATTATAGTTAATATTTATTTATGTCCACAATGGAATTTAATATTCTAAATTATTTTTGGGACATTTGTATAATAATTTTTAAAAAAAAATGATTGACTCCAAATGAGGTGTGAATTACTTGAGATGCTCATATTGTGATCAAATGCAAAAAAATTAGATTCAATGACGGTTATGACAAATTTATGATAGGCTAATTTTGGGCATGCAGATGTGAGTGGGATTTGCAATATGTTTTTAATTTAATATTTATCTCAAGATGGACATTTGAATTTAGGGCCAATTTTAATATAAGTATTTTTTTGTTTTTCATTTAGAAGTTCACTAGTTCATTTTCTATAACAAAATTTCTCTGTATGAGCTTTAGATTTTACAATTCCTTCTTCGATGAAAAATAAATGAAGGCTAGAGATTATGGATAAAACCCCTTTGGTTTCTTGGAGGAAATTTCACTCAATAATTGCATTGAATCTTAAGGATTTGTAGTTAGTCTCAATATTTTCGTGTGTTGTGTGTGTTGCAAGTTGTAGGTGAAGTTTTGAGGAGAATTTGCTATGGTTTTGGTGTTGTGTGCTATTTATTTATTTAATATTTTGGAGCATTATTTTTATTCATATATAGTTTCTAGATCAATTTTAGAAGTTAATGTATTCATATTTTAGTTGGAAAAGATTGTGTGCATTCCAACAACTATTTTGGGTATTTTAGCAAGTGTTGTATCTATATTTGGTTATTTAAAATTAATTTATTATTTTCTTCCAACCACTATAATTAAATAATTTTTAATTTCCCCTATCCAGATTGATTAAATAATTTTTAGCTATTTAATTAATTTATAGATTTCTCTCATCCACAATAATTAAATAATTTTAATTAGCTAATATTTCCTTTAAAATTAGATAAATTATTTAATTCAAATTTTCTATCTTTAAATTCCTCTAAAAAATAAATAAAATCAATATTTTATTTATTTCCTAATTATATCTTCACCTCATGCACATGAATTAAATAAATTATTTTATTTTATTTATATTCTTCCAACTCATAATTTAATGAGTTGATTGAAAAAAATCCTCAATTCACTCTCACTCACTCCCACTTCACTTATCCATTCATTTAGTCATCACTTCCATGCAACCATTTAACTCCACATCTTAGCCCGTCATCTTGATACATGTCACTTACACATTCATCATGATCTTTCAACCAATCTCATTCGTTGATCTCTCCAGTCATGCTATCAATAAAATCTATTAAACACTCATCATTTAGCCATTCAGTATCTCCATGAATTAAGGTCTCTCCATACATTTTGAGAAATAAAACCATTTTGTATCCATTTTGTGACTCATGGTTATGCTAAGCTAAGAGCAATCCATATATTATCATTTACAACATTTCATAATGTACAATGGAGTCAGGTTAGGCATGTTTGTGGGGGTAGGATAGTTTAATTTTATTTAATTTCATGTTTTATGCATATGCTCGCATTAGAATGGTCATTTTGTTATTGAATTGGGTTTTTATTGATTATTCCTACTTTTAGATTTGATAACACGATTTAGGCTTCACAGTTAGTGAAGGCTATAGTAAATATTATACACTTATGATGATATTACTGTTGATTGCTACATGTGGGGGACAACTGCATAATGCTTATGATCATTCTTATGTCTACATATTTTTATTCACTTCACCTTGCTATCTTTCCCATTTGGAGGAAACCAAATTTACATGTTGTTCCATTATTACATATTTCCCATTTATGCTTTCATTACTTATAATGTTTCTAGAGCTCTCTTATCACATTGTCAACAACATGCCTTTCCCACATCTTAAATTTATTGGATGACCTAACATGTTCCTAAGAGCCATCGTTGGTTAAACCATGCCTTTCCCATGTTGTGAAATACTTGCATATCTTATAAGTATCTAACAACTATCTTATCACATTGGGACTATCATTATTTCCCCTTTCTCACATGCCTTATCATGTGCCTAATATCCAAATTGGGGACTCTATGCCTTCCCCATTTTACATACACTTATATGATCCTTATCTCATCTCTAGGAATAATTTTACATTTTCCATTTGTCCACATGAGGGGAAAATTGTGTGCCTTGATGATTATCTCCATTTTGTAATATTTCCACATTTATCAGTTGATATGCCTTATTCTCTTGTTATATATAATATTATTTATCACACTTATTACATGATTTATATGCTTGCATGTTTATATTACCTTTAGTTTCCATGTATCAATTTCCCTCTCCATCAATTCATTGTATCCAATAGGTTTAATCAATTGAAGGGGTGCATATACTATAGCTAATACTCTTTTTGTTGAGATTATAGGCAACCATCTATGTGCAGATATAGGTTCATCATTATTGCTAGGCGAAACTTGGTCACATTACATGATCATGTCTAAAGTGCAATACCATATTAGTGTCAGCACACTAGGTAGAGTGTTTTGAGTATCATTTTCATTACAAGTAGAATTTCTAACCCTACTCTTTCTTTCTCCTCATTTTTGTACATATTTGAATCAACTAGTAGTATTTTCTTTTTAAAACTTTTGTTATAAAACCTACTCATTGGATGTCTTTTTCATTATTTCATAGATTCCTATGGAGAACTTAAACTAAGAAGAGGAACACATGAAAAAATCAAGATGGGTCTATTGTACTTTTTATAGACCCCATGTCCTTTTGTGTTTTGAATATTTTTTTCATGCATGGCTAGAATGTTCACATACTTTGAAATGCATGTTCATGTTGGAATTCAAATGCAACTCAAAGTGGGGGAAAAATACAATGGGGAAATCTGCTTGCCCATGCAAATTCCCACTAGTTTTAAGCCCATTTTGACATTGTTTTTTAATAGAAAGGGATAATGAAAAGGGGAAAATTTTGAGGTAAATGACCCCTTCCTTGATCCTTTATCCATCCCCATTTATTCCCACCTTCACATATTTCCATACATGTGTTCTTATTTCAACCCCATTTTCACTTATTTTTACATATTTTCCATAATTACTGATACTTATTTCTATAAAATTATTTTCTACCTTAAGATCTTTTCCCCTATCCTAGGTGAATTCAATAGCACTTGGGCTTGACCCTAAAATTTTAAAAAATAAATATATCAAGTCCTACCCTTTCACTAGATATTATGAGCCCATTTGATATATGTTTGTGCAAATTATTGCTACATTTTGGTATTTTGAAGGAATTCATCATGCAATTATTTCATAAGAAGAAATAAATGATCACTCATCCAAAGAATATTTTTTGATTGGAGCTTAAAATGAACACATCTACATTATAATATGACTTCATTTGTATCTAGGACACCTATATGTTTGAGAGTATTGCCTTTGATGTTAGCCTATGGCTATAAAGTCAATATATCAAGGGGGTTGATTGAGGAGAACTTGACCCTCACAATACAATAGCTTCCCTAAGGTATTTTTAAATATTGATAGCCCTTATTCACCACCAAATAATAGGGATTATAGGGAAATATAAGTTTGTAGACTATGGATCAAGTCAACACCTCAAAAGGAAAAAAATTGCACTTCATAGGACTAAGCCACATAAGATTTTGATGTTTGTTGGATTTTTGCAAGAGTGAGCACATCAAATGCATTAATTGTTGGATAATAACAAATCAATTATGTATCGCATCAACATATTTGTTCATTTTTTTTCAAGGATCTAATTACCTTTATCTTCTTCCATTCGATTATAAATTTCCAACTCATATAAACATCTAGATTAAATGTACTTTATTTATATATATTTATTTAATTAGCCTAGATCATTTTTAATGGTGAAATTTGCATATCCAGGCCATTTCTCATTTAGTTTTGTGCTTATATTTTAGGAGAGTGCTTTGTTACATAGACATATTTATAAATGACACAATATTTTGCAAACCCAGATCCCTTGCCCTATGTTATCCACTTGTCCCATTATACATCTTTCTATGCACCTATCACTTATTCCTTTTCCCATCTATACACAGCGTCATACATTTGCCCTTTCCACTTATTTATTACTCACATGCTAGCGTGTGTTCGTATGCACACGCTACCCACTATTATTTGATCCATTTCTATCCCACAACTAGTAGGTAGTCACATGATCGTTATCACAATCATAAGCTCATCTTATCCTAATTTAAATTTAACTAACTTCTCACCTTTATCCTTCCTACCTAAAGTTGACCAATAACAAATTTCTAATATAAATTCTTCAACAAAATACAATATTTATTTTAGGAGATAAAGCTTGTTGGGCACGCATTTGACAAAACAATAAAACTCTATTATTATTATTTTCAATAATAAAATTGGAAATAACAGATGTCTAACTTGATTGCGTGGACAAAGTAACCCAACATTCTAGGTTTCGTACCCAAGCCTATCTGGTAACCGCCTCAAAAAGTCAACTAGTTATGAATGTGAGGGAAGGCGCGGCCCAACAGAAGCTTCTTGACATCTGGTGGTTATGTGCTTTCGAAGTAAATTTAGGGTAATTATTGTACCAAAGTCTATTTCTTCTAGAAGGTCTGGAAAAGAAAAATTATAGATCTACCTTCTGCCCGTTTCCCACGTAACCAATAAAAATCTGTAGTAATCTTCATCCCATTGACGACGTTGTCATATAGCCGCTGTCTTTGATAATTTCAAATGGATCTGTAAAGAAAACAAATTGGGGTTTTATCAGGGAGGAGGAGAGGATATATTTAGGGTGTACACTGTAAAAGGGTTGAGAACAGATAGATTGAGAGAGTATATGACAGTTATTGATGCGGTGTGGAAGAATATTAGTGGAGGGGGAAGCAGAAGACATAATCTCTCCCAAGCTCAGGCAGAGGAGGAGACATCATGGCAAAAGATCTTCTAATCCCTTTTCGGATGTTGGCCTCGATAAGTTTGCCAGTTTGAGTGCAGAGCTCTCTGCAAAAAGAGAATATGTTGCCAGGAAGACAGGCGTCCCTGAGGCCATGGTGAGGTTTGCTTATACAAGCCATGGGTGGGTGCCTGTTGTTGTCAGACACAGGCATGCTGTGGGGGTTTCCAGCAAACCAGCCAGCAGAGCAGATGAGAAGATGCAAAGAAAGGAGAATTGTGGCAGTAGTCCAAGGGAGGAGGATGGGAGGGGTGATGATGTGAAGGTCAAGGGTGATGGAGGGCATGAGAATGGTGGAACTGTAGACGGGTCTGCAAGCAGGCAAGAGAGTGAAGTTGTGACCATGCTGCCATGGTGGTCTGGGTATGTGAAGACTACTGCTTTTGGGATGCTGACTGTGAGTGCTATTATGGTCAGAAAGTCTGCAGTGCCTGCAGCAGCCATGGCTGTGGTTATGGTGGTGGGTTCTTTGCAGAAGAGGTGGCTTGGTGGTGTCATGTGTATGAAGAGATTCATAAATGCTGGGATCTCCTATTTCTCTGAGCTTTTCCACCACTGGAAGAAAAACCCAGATGTTGAAAGGATGCCTTTGCCTTCACTGGAAATCCAGCAACCTCTGGCATCTCCAAAGCATAAGATGATCATTAGTAAAAAAGTGCCTAAAGGAGGGCCTCTGCTTTGCTTGAGTGCACCCTGCAGCCCTAGGCTGACAGGTCAGGCTACTACTGCCTTCTCTGCACCAATTAAGAGTTTGGAAATCAATACCCAATTGGAGAGTAAGATCTCTGTACCCAATAAGAGCCAGGAGATCAATACCCAACTGGAGAGTAAGATCTCTGTACCCAATAAGAGCCAGGAGATCAATGCCCAACAGCATGGCAAGATGGCTAATAATAATAAGGGTAAGATGTCAATTGATATGAATAAGAAGTTTGGAAGGATTTTGTCCTTGGATAGTCAGCCAATGAATTCCATCAGGTTACAGAAGGCAGAGAGTTTTGTGAGGAAGAGGAAGGCAGGAAAGAAAGCCATTGATGCTACCATTGGTGCCACTGTGATGATTGTTATTCTCTTCTTTCTGATTGCCTATGGAAGGATCTCTGCAATCTTCTTCACATCTGCTTGGTGGTATGTCCTTCCAAATCTCAGAACTGATAATTCTAATAAAAAAGCAAAAAGATGATGGATTTTGGAAGAAGGTTGTCATGGATGAATTGCTTCACAGAAGATGTATCATGTGATTGCAGTATACATAGGTCTGTTGTGCAAGGATTTAGTCATCTGAGATGTCTTAGGAAAAAGCTCTTAATTTTTGAAGACATGTGTGAGATATTTCTTGGTTTTAGGAGTTATTCCGTGTTGTTGCCCTCTAGCGCGTGGATTGATTATGAGTTGAATTGTGAAGAAAACCCTTATTGGATGCATCTCCAATGGTTTTTGGTATTCTCTATAGCACAGAGGTTAATTTTGATGGCTATACAAGCCTAAAGGAGAAATTGAACATAGTCAGTAGATAGATGCAGAAAAGCAGCCACAATGCTTAATAAAATAATCTACAAGTACATATCCTTTAGGTGTGGAATGTCCATTCAAGTGTATTTCTCACATTCCTATATGCCTGATTTGCACTGACAAAAAAATAAAATAGAAATGCAAGTATGGCAGTTGGAAGAAGTCATGTGAAAATTTCATAATGGTTTAATTATTTTAGTTGTACTAGTGGGGTGTAATAGTTATTAATAAAGATGCAATCATATTATGAGTTGGAAAGTTTAAGTACATAAAAAGATGCAGTTTTTTGTTTCAGTTAATTTTTATATTAATAATAATGAAAAGAAGTCATGAGTTCTAGATGTTTTATTGTATTTTTTATATAAATAGTGTTTTTTTTATATTGATATTTTTTTGATTGACAATCATTATTAAAAAAAGAAATCATTGTTAAATATTATATTATATCTTAGTTTGACACACTTTTTTGAGTGATACAAATTATTAAGACATCCTTGCATATATTAAAGTTTGTCATTGATTCTAACTTCTTTTACTAAAAAATCAATTTCAGTTGTTATAATAGTTACAATAGAACAAACATGAGATCCAAAATTACACATAAGAGATAAAATATAATATTTTGATTGAGACTATCAAATCCACTTACAAAAATTCAATCATGTGACATTGTAGTTAAAAAAACATATATAAGCTCATTTGCAAATGTAGACACCTAAAAATGATCTAGGTCATTTTTACCACTTTCGTCCTAGCATAATTATGACATTTAATTATGTCATTGGTCTATATTCGACTATTGATTAAATAATTTATAATTATTTAATTAATTCATGTCATTTATTCTTCATGATTATTAAATATTTATTTATTAAATACGTCATTAATTGTCTAAGTCTTCCCTTAATTAAATAAATTTCTTAATTTATTTAATTTCCCTTCGTCCATTATTTTTTCCTGATTATTAAATAAATAAGTCACTAATTTATTTATTTATTTAATATGTCACTAATTGTCTTAATTAAATAAATTGATTAATTTATTTAATTAATCTTATCTTCTAAATTAAATAATTAAATTTAATTATTTAATTGCCAATTTAATATTCCTCTCATTTTAAATAAATCAATTATTTAAAATGTCATTTCAATCTTAACTGTCAGTTCACTTTGGTAAATAATTGGAAAATCAATTATTTATTATCTCACAAAATTCATATTTTGAATTAATTTAATTCAAAATGGTAACTAATCTTCCAAAAATCAAGTAATCGGGTAGATTCTTGATTTTCCAAATCTGATCTTCAGTCTAACTCTTATCTTCTTGATTTTTCAAATCTCACAAATCAGGCAATCTTTATCTTCTTGATTTTCGAAAATCCTTATTTTCTAATTAATTTATCTCATTTATTTTCCATCGTCGATCCGATAATCTGAGACATTATTCTGACCGTTTGATTAAGGATTTGGCCTTAACCTTGATTAGGGATTCTCTGGCTTAATCTGGACCTCTCGTTCTAGGTCTTTCTTAGAATTCAATCTCATCCGTCCACTCAAAATTGTGTTTTCTATAAAAAACAATTTTGCTCATAATTTCGGGATCCGACAACTTCATTTTCGAATTTAGGCATTATAGTCATTTCGGTATTGATAATTATTACTTCATTTAGCATATTGTCATAGTCATAGGCATAGACATTGGCACAATTTATAAATCCTTCAACATTTGTATAGGACTTGGACATTATCATAGGTTGCTCGTTTGAAATATGAGGGCCTCATTCAATTTGCTACAAACTAGAAGGTGTAACAAAAGTGAACCATGGAAGATGAAGATATCTGGTAATATCGTTCCCTTTATTTTCATTTCATTTCCTTTGTGCTTTGTTACTTCATTGGATTTTAATGTTTATTGATTAACAATCTAACGATCTAATTTTTCATTGATACATTTGGTGAACCCGACATTCTATAAAAATATTTGTGTGTTTTTCTTTTTTGCTTTAACTGTTTTGCAGGTTACGGCCAAGAAGTCATACAAAATCCTGTCACCTTCTTTTGAGCACAGAAAAATGGGCGAATAGAATCATTTAAAATATTTTCTGGGTTTTGTAGATCTCGGCTTCAGCTTTCCAAAACTGCAAACGATTTTAAATTTTGTTAAGATTTGAGAAAGTTATGGCTATTTTACTAATCGTTGTTTTTTTAATTTAGCTTTTGAAACTCGTGTTTCTTTTTGTCTATAACTTTTTTTTTGTGGAGAATTGTGGAAAATACTTTCTGGGTTTTGAAGGTTTGATTTTCAGCTTTCCATGGATATCTACCACTTAAAATTTTGTTAAGTTTTGAGTAGGTTATCGCTGTTTTAAGTTGCTGCTGTCAATAAATTTTTAGATTTTTTTGTGTTACTAATCTTCATTCATAGCGTGTGGCGATCCCTATTCGTGTGTCGAAGACCATTGCATAAGGAACTACTAATCTTTTGTTTGCAGGTTCGAATGTCGAAGACGGAATAAACAAACATTGTGCTTGTTTTTCTTTCATAGATTAGCAAACATTTGATTTTGGTGCATATAAAAAGAACACGTCTTCGTTGATTGATTGTGTTTGCAAGATGGTAGGTGAGTATGCTCTCACTTGGTGAAAACCTCGTGATTAGAAAATCAGACCCATCTTTATTTGTTTATTACCCTGACTTGGTATATCGGAGTATTCTCTCCCCTTGCTCTTTCGGGCCATCTTGGGTGTAAGAGAAACGGTTACCAACTCTAGAAATTGGCTTGCCTGGGGATTTCATGACCCCAACGCGACTCAAACCGGCAACGGAGCTAAAGCCAAGCTACCCCCGATCGGTATATAAATGTAAACCTTAAGGGAAAACCTAAGGTTGCTTGTGCGGATGTGTCATACGGACAGAGTTGTACTCCCTTAAACCCTATTGAGCTTAACCTCTTCAGGCTAGAGTGCCACCTTAATGGTGATTAATCTCTTGCCCCATGTATGGCCACTTGAACGGGGGTCCCTAACTAAAAACTCTTGTATAGAAAGCTAAAATCCTTCTATTTGCTAGCGCAACACCGGTCGGTGTGAAGACATCCACACTTTTGCAGTTTGTAGTAGAGGTGATCAGCTTGCCATGGGAGTTTCATGGGGGTTGGAAGCTTGGTTGGCCTGAGAAGAGAGTGCACTGTAAGGGGGAGCCCGTGCAGTCAAGCTTTTGAATTCACACGCTACAGATATGCAGTTGGGGAAACCTGCGTGGAATCTAGTGAATATTGTCATGGCCTAACCTAGGATTGTACTTATCTGATGTGTGATTGGTTACATTCAAAACATTGTGTTTGTCAAGTGTTTTTTAGATTTTCAAACAATATACACAACAGTCACAAATCTGGACACAAACAATCGACCTTGGACAACTCAGACTTTTCAACAAAACATAAAAAAAAACAATCTCAATCCTCATTTTGAACGTAGACTTTGCATTGTTCATCTTAGTCATCATTTTGAACCTAGACTTTGCATTTATAACATTAAGTCCTTAGTCAAATATCATCATCTTAGTCCTCATTTGGCATTTTATCCTTGACAACCTTGTCATCTTGCATTAATCATTTCCTTAGGAAAGCGTCATCATCATCTTGCATTGTCATCTTTTATTCCAAAAATACAAAAAAAAAATTAGTGACATAACTTGTCATCTTAGTCTTCATTGTCCTTTGGCATTAGTTATTTTCTTTAGACAACATTGCCATATTGCACCCCTTATTGTCAAAAATCCAAAAAACATAGTCTTGCATTACCATCCTTTATCCAAAAAATACAAAAACACAGGCTAGTGCCATCTTTGCATTTACTTGTTATTCTCATCATCCTCATTTGAGAAAATCCCTTTTACGGTTGAGACTAGGCTTCAAAGACAACAACAACAAATGGAAAACTTTGGACAAGATTCCAATCCCAACATCAACAATAACACTTATGACAAGAACAAACATTGGACCTTTTCTGACCCATTTCACAACATGAACATGCAATCTTTCGTGAACATGCCATCTCCATTACAAAAAATTTATGAACCATTCATACTAAGAGACCAAAATGGAAAAGTATATTGGAAAGACATAGAAGCTGCAGCGCAAAATCTTGATATATTCTCCTTTGTAAAAAAATTAGTCTTATGTGACCCTCAAAGGTATCTAGCCATGCTTTTGGACGAAGGGGCTAAGTTACCACAAGGCTTTGACATAAATACTTTGCCACCTCCATCCGTCTACCCTCACCATCAACAGTTGCTTGACATAAATCCTACCAGTAATTCATAACAAACGTCCACTTATCACCTCTATCCTAACCTTGACAAGGGAAACCAACAGTCCACTAGTCCATTCCAAGTCTCCACATCATATGCTAGTCCTTCACCTATCAATCCTGTCAACGTCTACATGCCCTATTAACCATCTATCAACTCATGTCAAGTCCCCACATCATACCATATCAATCCAGTCCAAGTTTCCACATCATATTTTAGTCAACCTTACACTAATCCAATCCAAGACTCCATGGCATATTCGGTCGAAGTCCCCATGTCACATCCTATACCATCACATCCTAATCCAGTCCAAGACTCTATGTCATATCTGGTCCAAGTCTCCACGTCATACCCTTGTCCTTCACATACTAGTCCAATGCAAGTACCCATGTCATATCCTAGTCCTTCACATACTAGTCCCGTCCAAGTCCCCACGTCCTGTCCTAGTTTGTCATTCATTAATCCTTTTCAAGTCACCCCCTCACAAGCCACATCTAGTCATGAAAATTATGTCATTACACAATGTCAAATCCCATTTAATAAACTTGAGGATACATTTCAAAATGAAAGCCCAAAGCATGACATTATAATGTCACCCTCATGTCAAGAACAAGGTAGTCCATCCCATGACCCTATCTTTTAGTCCATCCATGAAGTCCTTCAAGACAATCATGACATCCAAAACACACCTCTCCTTGACAACGACTCTATTTCTGACTATATCATCCATGACAACCCTATCTTTGACCAAGACCCCATCATTGACCAAGAAGTCCAAATCCATGACAACCCCATCTTCGACCAAGACCCTACCATTGACAAAGAAGTCCAAAACGATCCACTCCTTGACCTTTATGCCATTCATGATCAAACACTTGCCGACCCTATACAAGCCTTGACTATTGACACTTCCCACGATGAAACACTTGCCTTCATGGGACACATAGATGATATTCCTCTAGAACAAGAATCTTCCACTAAGGACATGCTTGCATATGATCAATTTATAGCTAAATATTTGGACTCTATGACACTAAACATAATGATGGATTTGAAATTGCTTTGGAAGCACCAACAGAATCATCTGAACCTGACATGTCACATGATCAGACCAAAGATATCAGTCAGGAATATGTCCAACATGAAAATGAAGCTAAGACACTTTAACAACTAGGGTCATCTATCTTTGTCAGAGTAGGCTTTCTTGTAGATGAAAATATTACAAGTGACAGTATCCACATACCTAATGATGGGTTAGCATCTTGCTTTCAAAACAACAAATACCCCATCGCAAATAGAATCTGTCAAAACATGCAATATCAAGGCAAAGGACTAGGTATACATGAGCAAGGCATTATAGAACCAATACAACTTCAAAAAAATTACAGACATCAAGGTCTTGGCTATTCTTCAGACAACAAATCAAACGATGTCAATGGTACCTTCTCGATACTGGGGGCAACTTTTTCAAATACAAACATCAAAATGGAGTCCATGAGAAATCCTTGTCATAATATTGTTGCCAACACCCCCTCCACCCACACCATAAACCGTCATTCTATCATGAATAAACCTTCCCTTTGGAACCAACAAAAATAAGAGTCTTACAAGTCAAAAGATCAAAATCAAATGTCCAAGGCCATTGAATCAAACAAAAGGAAAAGTGGACAAATGAAATTAAAATGGATCCCAAAGAATGATGGATCAAACAAAGACACCAAGTCAAATACAAAAGTCAATCACAATGTGGAGCCACAAGACAAGAGGACTCGCACATATAACATATGTCCACCTCCTTCAAAATGGTAATCAATCAAGACATATAAAAGTGTTGGTTCCAAACACCATCCCTCCAAAATCCGTCATCCACCATCCCAAGTTTGGAAAATAAAAAGTGATTCATCCAAACGTCCAAACAACCTTTCCATGTCCACCATCATTTGTCATAATCCTACATCTCGCCTAAAGTCCAAAAATCCTATGTCACAAATCCGTCACATCATGGCAGCAACTCTTTATATTGCGATATGCGTATTTTGATAACGCCAACTCTAGTATCAGAAAGGATCACAATGCCATCGATTAGTTGTATACAAGTGCTACGATCCTGACAAAACAACTCCTTCAGCAAGGTCATTATTGACATATCATGGCACCAGTCTCTACATCGGCACCGTCAGTGGATTCAAAACAGTCAGTGGTTATCTAAAGCATCCAGGCTATCCACAAAATTAGAAATACAAAAAAAATCAAAAATCAAAAAATCGTCACCTTGATGAAAACCTGGCAAACAGGTGTGTGACACCAAAAAAAATCAAAAATTCAAAAAAATAGTAAAGAAAAAAATTTCATCCAATGGTGAAAAACTGCAAACAGTGCCCTGTGATAAGCTACCCACATGATGAAACCTCGCAAACATGCGCCATGTGTAAATAAATCATCTATGTGACTCTTACATCTGGGGCAAGTCGCCTCATTTCCCCATGCCTCCTCATGACATTGACATCCATCTAAGCCCTATCATTTCCATCCATTTTCCCACCTACATTGGTCTTGACATAAAACTGGCATACATAAATCATGCTTTGGGAAAACTCTTGACATGTCTATCCTTCAGTCATACATGATTCATGAAACATTATGTCATCAACCATCATAGTCTTATTGTCCTTATACAACAAGTCCTTGAAAATTGTATGACAATTCCATTAGTCTCATGTCTCCCGTTTTTTACCAAGGCCACCCCATATCCTTTCATGCCTATCACCTATCTTGGCTTTCCCTTGTCAAATGGTCTAAGGATAATCATCATCCCATCTAGTCCTAACTAAGTCATTCCAAATGCAACGAGTCTAATCCATACAAGCACATTATCCAA